>MU227788.1:1414057-1511890 GCA_018584345.1 Thuja plicata
GATATCTTCTCTCTTAAAAGTAATGGATCTTTTGTGAATTGCATTTTGATGGATTTTATCTTCTTTAGTTAAGAGGGAGTGTTGATGTTTTGTGTAGCTATGGTGAGGGTCATAGGTGTTGACACAGAAGACCACTACACATTTTGTTTGATCATCCTCCCTAGCTAAGAGGGAGTGTTAATGTTTGTAGCTTCAGTCGTATGATCATTATAATACATATAATATATGTTGATTAATAATAATATAATATATATGTTATATTATTATTAATCATATGAAATTTAATATTAAATTATTATATTATTCTTAATTAATAATTGATTGATGAAACATTATAAGATTGATTAAATTATAATTAATGGGAAGAGGCATGTCCTTTCTTATAAATAATAATGAATATACATGTCCCATGAAGAGACGTGTCTCTCTTAGCCTCATTCCCAATATAAATGATAGAGAGATTGTTGCATTTGGAAAACACATACAACAGAGTGTTATTACATTTGCAACTATCCTAAAACTTAACACAAATGATGAAAGAAATTAGGTTCTGAGTTTTGTCCCAGCCTCAGTACATTCGGAGAATCTACATCCTGAAGATGTCAGCAGCGGCCTAAGTTGCAGTTCCTTGAAACATTCTTTCATATGCAAAACGGCACCAATTTATACTTCATAGAGAATAGGTCTAAAGAACCTGAATTGGGCACTCGAGTTTTAAATTTTGAAATTCACCTAGAGGTGCCAATATACAGATTTGAAATTCACTTTATTTGATTTTATTGTTTATATTTTATATTAAATATTAATTAAATAGTTAAATTAAAGAATTGTTTATAAACATCTTTATTAAAGGTATGTTGGGAAGCCAACCTCAATAAGGGAGGGGCATCACAATAAATCCCAAATGTTATGTATGCACCAAAGGCTAGTAGCTTGCCTCCTTGTGATGAAGCAGCAATGAAAGAGGGTTAATGAAGGTTCTTCAAATGATGTATTCAATTGAGGAGTTGAGTTTACTTTGCATAAAATAGCTTACCTTTACTAAGCTTCATGGTCCAACATTCAACAAACAAAAGGCTAAGATAAATAGAGTAACATTAGCTCAGACTTATCCTATTGGATGGTGGACATGGTGCAACAAGGATACACCTGAAATAAGGACACTCAAAATTTGTCTCCTTTAATAAGTTGTCAATTCCTCTTCTACAAAGAGGAATTGGTCCACACACAGCTTTATTCACTCTATCAAGAGAAATATAGGCTGACCTCTAGACAAGAAAAGTGTTATGGTAAATCAATGTTGTTGCATAAACCAGAGGAGATTGAAGCTCCTTATATAGATTTATAAAGACAATGTTTCTAAAAGAAACAATCGTGAACTAAAGACGAAAAAGAAACTACCTAATAAACTAAAAACTAACTAAGATGACCATTAAAGAGTTCTAATACCCTCTCTTAATGGTCATAGTCTAACTACCTTGCAAAAGACTGTACATGTCTTGTGGTCATAAATTCTTCAGAACATTTTGTTGTTGTTGAGATCCTCCTTGGATCTGCAGAATGTCAATGACCAAGAGTAGCCAAAATCCGTCTAGAAAAAAATAGAGAAGGTTGCCCCCTTCTTCAGAATGCTTTACAACAAGAGACAAGAGCCTACCACTAACTCTGTCACTGAGATGAGTTTGTCACTAACCCTCCTAGAATCTGCAAAACATTAGACCAGAAATCATCGCAAAACGTCCAACCTGATGTTGGATAACAGAGTTGTCCCTCCCTGTAGCCAGAGACATACACCAAGTGCCACGATTTTGAGGAGAAATCGGCAAACCCTCCATTTTTTTGCAAAAGAGCACAACACCCCATAACATACAGCAAAAAGTCAATATTTAAGGAGAAAAATCAGAAAAACCAAACACGATTTTGAGGTAAAAATTGATCGAAACCAGACAACAGAATCTGAGACACGTATCAGAGAATACAAAACTTCGTTTTTGAGGAAAAATGGTAAAACCCAACAGATAATTTTTGAGGTAAATTATATTGAAACCCAATAGATAATTTTTGAGGAAAAAATTATTAAAACCCACCCAAAATTTTTGAAGGGAAAAATATAAAAACCCACCCAGAACTTTTTAAAGCTCAGTGGGTGGGGAGGGGTCTCAACAATTTAAAATTGATAAAGGGTCTCCTTTATGGAGACACACTACAAGAATTTCTCAATGTCCTAGAGGTGGGGGGTTTATTTGGAAATGTAATTTTTGCAACTTGCAATATAGAAGCTCCTACTCCCGAGTCAAAGAAGCTCCTACTCCTGAGTCAAACTTCATTTTATGGGCCCTGGGGGTCAAGGGATTAACATGTGTGAGGGTCCAAGGCAAGATAAGAAGGGATTGTCAGTTGTGCAAATAGCAACTTTCGTAAAAGAACAAGAAGATGATGACAAATTAGTTGCAAGAGGGAAACAAGATGCTTATACCAGGAAACAAAAAACAATAACACCACCCGCTCAATCAGCCTCTAAACAACATCCCTTCTTGCCTATGGCTTCTAGGGAGGATGAAGATGTAATTGTTGTATCCCCCAAGGGGTCAATGTTTTTGAGGATGGTTGACTGTGAAAGCGAAGTAAAAGATGCAAAGTTCATTTCCAAGATTCTCATTGATTCATAGTTGGTGGGTAATGACAATGTTGTCCAAGTAATTACGAACAATGCAAAAGATTGCAAGGCTGCGGGTGCTTTGGTAGAGGCTAGATATGATCACATCTTTTGGACACCATGCACCGTCCACTCCCTCAATTTAGTGATAAAAGCAATTGGCACCCAAATAGAATGGGTGAAAAAAATATATAAGGGTGAGGAGATTCAAATGTTTGTGACAAATCACCATATGTCACAAGCAATTTTCAGAACTTTCTTGAGATTGGAATTATTGAAGGTAAATTTTAAAACTTAATTTATTTAGTTTCATTTATCATTTTATGTCATATTTTACATTATTGAATAAAATATTGTTTGTGTTGTTTACATATTTTAATGTGTTATTAACTCACTATTAACATGTTCTTAGGTGGCTGAAATGCGGTTTGCATCTCACACAATCGTGCTTAGACGACTTGTGAAGGTGAAAGAGGCATTGTCACAGATGGTTATTAGCAACCAATGGGGTATCTGGAAGCAATCCAGTACAGTAAGGGCCCAAAAGCAATTGGCACCCAAATAGAATGGGTGAAAAAAATTTATAAGGGTGAGGAGATTCAAATGTTTGTGACAAATCACCATATGTCACAAGCAATTTTCAGAACTTTCTTGAGATTGGAATTATTGAAGGTAAATTTTAAAATTTAATTGATTTAGTTTCATTTATCATTTTATGTCATGTTTTACATTATTGAATAAAATATTGTTTGTGTTGTTTACATATTTTAATGTGTTATTAACTCACTATTAACATGTTCTTAGGTGGCTGAAACGCGGTTTGCATCTCACACAATCGTGCTTAGACAACTTGTGAAGGTGAAAGAGGCATTGTCACAGATGGTTATTAGCAACCAATGGGGTATTTGGAAGCAATCCAGTACAGTAAGGGCCCAAAAGATGAAGGCATTGATATTGGATGATGATTGGTGGGCTCGTGTGGGTTATGTATTGGAATTCACCAAACCTATCATGTTTGTGCTTCAGTTTTCCAACACTGATGAACCATGCTTGGGGGATGTCTATGATAGCATGGACACAATGTTGGAGAACATAAAATTGGTAAGTTATAATACATTCCATTATCCTTGTTTATTGAGAGATATCTAAATTGACATAACTTACATCAAGATAACTTACATGAACATCATTTGATATCTGGGTATCCGAGGGCATACAAAAGAGAGAGAATGATCCCGAGGACACCTTATACAAAAAGGTGGAAGCAATTGTTCTTCATCATTGGAATAAGATGACCACACCTTTTCACCTCCTTGCATATGCTCTATCTCCCAGGTACTATAGCGCAGAAGTACTTGCTATTCACGGTAGAGTGACACCATATAGAGATGTTGAGGTTGCTAATAGGTATTAGAGGGCATTTAGTAAAATCTTCAGCGATTCAAGTGTGGGCGCAAGTGTTAGGAATGAATTTGGACCGTTTATCTCAAGAAAAGATGTACACCCTACTGTTGTCAATGACCAAAGTAGAATGGATGCTATTAAATGGTGGTACCTTCATGGGCAAGATTATATATACCTCCAACCTCTTGCAATTAAGATTCTATAAGTTTTTTTCCTTTTTTTTTGGCCATTTGCATTGTACAATTTAACACTTAACACTCTGAATTTATCTTGTATTTTTTAATTTTTATTTTGTTGGTTTTCACTCTTCTGAAGCTCTTCTGAAGCTGAGCGGAATTGGAGTACATACTCCTTTATCCACTCAGTGAAGCATAACCTGTTGGCTGCAAAAAAAGCAGAAGACTTGGTGTTTATTCACAACAACTTGCGCATCTTGTCACGTAAGGATTCAAAATACAAGGAGCCAAAGAGGCTTTGGGATGTAGCACCTGAGTCTGCTGACTTGGATTTGACCATTCGGGATCTTGCTAGAGCCACTCTGGTTGATGTGGATGATGATGATGACACAACACCCTCTAGTGCTAGTGGAACCAGTTTGGGTTCCAATGATGATGTTGATCTACCACTTGATCCGGATTTTTTTATAATCCCTTTGATGATTGATGAACACTTTCATGATTCATGAACATTGAATCATGTTTCAAACTTTAATGAACTATGTTTTGAATTTTCATTTTGTAATTCAGTAATTCAATGTGATAATTTTCTTTAGAATCCTGAAAATAGATCAATGATCAAGTATTTAAATTTTTTATGTTTATCCTTTACATTTGGCATTGATCAAGCATCATAGATTCATATTATGAAATGATTTAGTTTTACAATTATGTATATTTCTCTTATTTTTTGTATATATAATGCATATATATATATATATACACACACGAACCCATACGAATCATAATGGAAAAAAAAATCAGGAACCCACGAACCAGATTTTGGAACGCGAACCCGATCCCGATCCCAAACCGGTAACTTAGATATGTGTCAATATAATAATCCCTCATCAATGTTATCATATGAATATTTAAAACTTTCTTTTTTTCCCTATTTTATATAACGCAACCCCCTTAGTTGTCCCCTATTGTCACCATAAATAGCCTCAAAAGAATCCATCACAAAAACAAGCCTCCTCGTCCCCATCCCACAAACTTGGTGCAACTAAGCTTTAGATCCTCTTCCATATGGTTCTCAAATGTGTTAACAAAGAGCTCCATCAACCGGAATGAATTGCTAAGAACAAAGAATTTGTATTTTCAGATTATATATCTCAGATTACATCAAATTGTGTTCAAGTGAAGACTTCACAAAGTTGAACAATCACGCACAAGTGATATATCTGAATCGATATCTCCAATGGCAGACTAAGGTGGCTGCTAACCACCAAAACTGCAATTACAGACTAGGGAGGGTCTTGCACCTCCGAAACTGCAACAAGGCTCAATTTCTAATCGGAATCGCAAATACAAAAGAAAAGATAACTCCACAATGTCTTCCTACAATGCCAACACGGCCTTATAAAGGGCTCTGGGAAGTTTCTCGAAGGGTTACAAGAAAGCCAACAATAGTTTATTACTTTTTATTTTACAATTAAATTAATTGATTAAAAGGGTCTGTAAGATATTATTATTAAATTTGGGACCACTTAATCAATTAATTTAATTGAGTTATTTAATTATTTTGAGGACATTACACTGCATTACCTTCATTGCGTTGTATATTAACTCCTCAAGTTATTGAATCAAATCATCAAATGTTCACTGTTTATTTGCTCTTTCTCTGACATGTGGTATCAGATAAGCGTTGTATAGACAGGGTGCAATATCCATGATGATAGAAAATAGCAGCATTAATTTGAACGTTGATTGAAGGAGATGAGAGGAGATTGTGATCTCTAGCTTGATGCAAAAGTCGTGCCTGCATTGGGAGGAGGTGCCTGAAGTTTTAAGGTACTAAAAAAGTTCAAAATCTGCAAGATAAGCTAAGAGGGGTGATAAAGGAGTTTGCTGAACGATCATCTATTGCAAGTCATTTGTGCATCATATATTTCTAAGCATGTGATGTAAGGACCCAAAGCAGATAGGCTAGCAAACATGGAAGAACAAAAATGTTTGGAAAATTTGATGAGGCAGCATTGTGAGATCAATCGATATGTCGAAGTGTTATTTTAAAAAGAATCTCCTTGTTCTTCTCTAAAGTAGCAAGGTATATTTGCAAGTCGCTGGTACTCTTAGAGATCACATGTACAAAGGCTCAGTAGGAGCCGTTTGAAGTATATGCCCACGCCTTCAGATTCGGAGATGCTTGGAAACATTCATCGTCGTAACATATTTTCTGAAGATTGTTGTCATATCTTCTTCATTCACAGCCTGCAATAAGGTCAGGATTTTATTTACATTTGTAAATTCTTACAGTGTGAATCATATGCAAATATTACTGCACTGTTGGATTATGAGTACAGCAGTATAAATATGTATCTTTGTAACTGCGTTTTGAGAGAATCATTACAGCAGTAATATTGCAAAAATCTGAATACAATCTGCATATGTCTTAATACATTTGGAACCACCGAACACACTTGAAAATAAGAAGAAAGATACTTGGCAATTTGAAAACAACAATGTAACTCCTACAAGCAAACGGTTTGACAAAATGTTAGAGGGAATAGGTTGCAGGTTTTGGGTTTAGTATTGGCATGGGTTATTACCAGTGTTACCCGAAGACCCGTCTCCCCCCCTCCAGATGCGTCTCGGAGACTTTTTCACGTCTCCGGAGACTTCAAAAATGGCCGGAGACTTCATGGCGAAGTCTCCTGAAGAATCGAAGTCTCCGATTCCAAAAAATGAAGTCTCCCCCACGTCTCCTAATTAAAAAACAAATTTGAAATACAACATTAAGTCATTTTATGATTTTGACCCTTATTTGAATGTTTTTTTAGCAAGGCCATTTATGATTTAACATTTTTAATAAATATTAAATAGACAAAATTCAAATAAATAAATGATTCCATGTGTGAAAGAATCAAGACAATAACAGATGCTAGAGATCCTTCTTTATATCCTTTGATAGAAGAAAAACTACATGGAAGATGGAATAAATTGAACACACCCCTTCATTGTGTTGCATGTGCCTTAAATCCTAAATGGCATAATACAGAAGAGACCAAGAAGAGGGCTCCACATGAGGATAGAGAGGTAATGAAGGGATTTTGGGCTGCAATAAAAAAGATTTATAGTCGAGATGAAGAGGCTTCAGTTATAAGGAGTCAATGGAATAAGTTTTCACGTGGGCAAGGTGATTTTACATCAATAGAAGCTTTATATGATATGCGAGCAAAGAAAGACCCTATAGAATGGTGGTGGAACCATGGAGGTGATACTCCTAAGTTGCAATCATTTGCAATAAGATTGCTCTCACAAGTGACTAGTTCTTCAGCTAGTGAGAGGAATTGGAGTACTTGTGGTTTTATTCATTCATTGAAGAGGAACTGATTGGGGTCAAAGAAAGCAGAGAACCTGGTGTACATTCATAGCACACTTCACCTTCTGTCTTTTGTTGATCCTACATATATGGAGGTTCCTTCAGCAAAATGGGACCAAATTGCACATGATGGATATGCTGTAATCATGGTGGAAGAAGCAGTTGAACCAGATGGCCTTAATGAATTGCCCCTAGTTATACTACTATCAGAGGAACCTGAGTTGGAGAGTGATGAGTTTCTGGACAACATCATAGCTGAAGACCTTGAGATGGATGATCACATCCTTGTTAGTAGATGAGATAGATAGATTTCTTAATTTTGTTTATAGTTTTTTGTTTTTTGTTTGCATATCAGCGATTTAACATCAAACTATATATTTTTGAATTTCAAATTTCAATATGTAATGATAATCTCAGCGATTATTAATTTGATTATTGATATGATGATGATCATATGGGATATTCAGAAATCAGTTATGACTATGAGATATGCAATAAGAGTTTTGAACTTTTGAACTATTTGACTCTATATTAATATGACATTACTATTTAGTATTAGTCTTTGACTCTTTAAACTTTTAATGTTCAATGTTCATAACTTCATACTTGTAACTTTCCATTGTTCTTGTTTTCAAAGCACTATGTTATGAATCTATGGTATTTCTTAAAAATTATTAAATTATATTAAAAAAAAATTGCCATCTCCAAGTACCCCCGTCTCCTATTTTTGAAAAATAGGCGTACCGGTACCGGTACCGGAGACTTCAAAGTCTCCCCGTCTCCGGGTAACCTTGGTTATTACACATAACCCATAAAAAATAGTGAAGCTTTAAAACCTATAAAGAGCATCACTTCAGCATTACCACTTGGCAACATTCTTTTATCATCCTATAAGAGCTGCTCCCTTTCTTGTGGCTTTGCAAACTGCTGCACCAGTGGAGTTTGGTGACAGATGGACATTGAAGAAGCTGTGAGAGATGAGGTAGGTATCCAATGCAGATTTTACATTATCTTCATAGGCTATGTCAGTTTGGTAGTGCAGCATGTGGACAACGGCCCTTCTTTTCAGTACCTTTGTAAACTCTTGAATGTTAGTAAAAAGAGAGTCAGTATTGTCCTGCCTACAGATGAAGATTATATATGAAAGGTTGATGTTATTTCTATCATTTGCAAACATAAAAAGGAAGAGAAAGGCCTTTTTCAGCGAGTCTCATTCCTTGGTCACTTCCTTTATGTGTGGATATTGATCGACATGGTGCCAACAATAATTGTTGGGTACTATGTAAAGGAAATAAAGAAATCTTTTAAAGTGACACAAAATACTTCCTCTAATGCTATCTTTGAAGGATAAAAACTAACAAGGTCATTTTGGAGGCTCACAGCACTGGAGGATGGAGGAATTTCCATCATCTCAAGTCAGCTTCTCACTTTGAGGTGATGTTTTTGCATGAGAAGTCTTTTTGGCTTTTGTCTTTCTTGCTCAGTCTTCTTTATTGATGTTGACAGATTCATAGAATATGTGTTGTGAAGGTTATGTTTTGGAGACAGATTTGGGGTTTGATGAAGAGCTCGAGTATGGATAGTTGTCCAGAGAGCGTGAGATTGTGATCAAGAATTACCACCCTTACAAAGGTAACAGACAGCATGATGGAGCCGTGTGTGTGAGGAGCTCAAAATAGATTGTTGTCGAGAATAGTTCACCCTTATGAGGGTCAAAGACAGCATGATGGAACCGTGTGTGTGAAGAGCTCAATATGGATTGTTGTCAAGAATATCTGAATAAATCACCCTTATGAGGGTCAGAGACAACATGATGGAGCCGCATTGTCAAGAATAATTCGAGGTTTGTGATTTGAGAGTTCGGGAGTGAGTGCTCAAGGATTCATCTCAGGGCTCCAACTTTACAAGGGTTGAGGAGGCAGCTTGATGGAGTTCCACTTGATTCAGAGATTGTTCTTCAAAGAAGATTTTCTAAAAATATGTATTCATATTATGTAATCAGCATGTTTAGCTATGTAAGCCTTAAGGGGGGGTCCCTAGGGCAAGGTCAATTTGATGTTTTTTATTTTAGCATCAATGTATTAAGGGGGGAATGTTGGCGTAGCGTAATACATTTATGAGCAGTTGTACACATTTGTGAGCAGTTGTAACGCAGTTGCAACTATCCTAAGTTCTAACTGTTACCAGTTAGTAACTGCTAACTGCCTTGCCTTCACTGTGTTGCCTTCATTGCGCTGTATATTAACTCAAGTTATTGAATCAAATCATCAAATGTTCACTGTTTATTTGCTCTTTCTCTGACAATCAGTTCTTGAATCAAACAATATGATACCATATAAATGTTTGGGCATGAAATGGAATGAAACACATGTTACCAGTGCTCTTCTTAGAACAACACAAGCACTAGAGCCCATAAACAACTGGGAAGGGTGATCTACTGAGAATTCCCAGTGCTTAAACCCTTTGAGCATCACCTAGATGGATTCGTGTTAGCCACTGCTCATTGAAGAAGGGTCATAAAGATTGAATTGCTAATGGATATCAGCATGCAGCTGATTCCTGAAATATGCTATTACATTATATTGCACTCCAGAAACAATAAATGCAATAAAAACACAATTTCGAGAGATGGTAAGCAATGCAAACCACAAGATTGGTGAAGAATAACCTTTCCTAATAATAATTAAAAAAACATTAAAATGCAATCTTCAAATAGCAAATATGACTCATTATTAATTAAAAATATATTATCAGATTGCAGATATTTTGTTGTATTTCAAACAACATAAATTAACCAAGAAACCATTATCAAATGATATTTCAATCATTATCAAGTACGCTCAAGCACAACAAAAAAAACAGTTTATCAAAGAAAATAAGCAAACAACTTAAGAAAATTCTTAGGAAAGTTGGGGTTAGAGAACAGAAATGAATCCTTGAGAAGAAAACCAAGTAAAATTATTTGGGTAGTTCTTTCCTGCCAGGCTTCCAATACAATGGGAAAAGAGTTACCATTTATCGAATCGCCAAAGGAACAAAGAATTGTCTACAGAAGCCCAGGCCCTCCGAATTTCAGGAAATATGCCACAAAGGGCTGTACCTTCACCTCCAGCTGCATTGTAACGGTCGATTAAAACAGGTGGCAACTCTCTAGCATTAACAACATCAATAGAACGAGGCCACTGCAATACAATTCAAAAATGCTTGAGTAAATTCTGGACAACTACAATGCAGTATAAAAAACAGAAAAAATACTTTCTCATTTGAATGTCAAAACAGACTTCTATGAACCTGGGCTGAAAGTAAACTCAGAAGTCACAAAGTGATAGCCTCGAGAAAAGAAGCACATGATATGACTTGCATAAAGACCCAATACATATACCAAAAGTAACAAAGCAGAGAGCAGAACAGCTGGAAACAACAAACCTGCAATAAAAAAAGAAGTGGGCACAGTAGCACTTATTTTCAAAGAGGAAAGCTAAAGTTCATTAGTGAAAAGGAATATCGAATTAAATAGCTGAGTTGCTAGTTCAGGTTCAAGTTTCCGTTCAGGTTGCAAGTTTGGTTCATAATTTGGTGAACTTTTTTTCTCAGTTTCAGTACAGCTGGGTATGGCCATACAATATTAAATATATATAAATTTTTATTACCAGATTGTATATTATATACTAAAAAACAATAAATAATATATAAAAATGGTTTAAAATATTTTTTTATTTATATACAGATACATTAAATATCAGTAAATATTTAATATTTTTTAAATAGTAAATAACCTAGAAGCTTAATAATATTAATAGCAATATCAATAATAATAACTTATTTAAAAAACCCATTGAAAAATTATCAATAGGGAATTTAGATGCTATAAGAGATTAAATAAAACTTGTGAAGGAAATAAAACAACTTCCATTAGAAGATATGGCAAGTAAACTACCGAACGTGATATCTTTCGCAATGAAAGAAAACAAACTGAAATGATCCACCGGTTTATTGAAATAGGCCATTAATAACAAGCCACTTAAGTCTCTGAACCACACAATACAAGTGTAAAGCATGTCAAGAGGACTGTAAATCATCTGAGAGAAGCTAAGATGAGGCAGAGAATCACAAAGCGGACAATAGGCATAGTAGCAAAAGCAAATGATGATGAAAACACACAGTCAAGCTTTAGAAACCATCAAAAGACCTGCAAATCACACAGCTTAGGATTTAAGCCAACTTTACTATGATTTCAGGTATGCCTCCTGAGTCCTGGTCTCACAATGAACTGGTACAAGTACCGGACCCGCAACAGGAGTGGCCCAAGTCTGCCCAAAGGTCACACAAGCATTTCAAGCAAACCTAAGGAACCCAAGAGCCACCCAAACGAAAAATAATCATTTTGTTAAACATTTTTATAAACAAAAAAGGTCTCAAATACCTAATTACGCCCTCAAGTGAGAAATATTATGTGCGCCTTGAAGGATTGTGTGGTTTCAAAGGCCTTAATTTGGGAATTGCCCCCAAAGCTCCATGAGGGCACTGCCCCTCAACCCCATTAGTGTCTCCACTCACATATCCGCACTACTTGCTGGAATCTCTTGTCACACAAAAAACTTGATTAAAATGAAGTAATACGAAGAATTGAGGTCTAGATCTTGAGTTTGTTAACTTAAACATTATCGTTGCATAATGGCTGAGGAAGTGACATTGTATCTCAATGCTGTTCAAATAAAATCAAACCAAAATGAAGAGCAAAATGAAGGTTATTGAAAATTGATAATAATATTCATTGTGTATTGACATTTGACAAGTCATTAAATTAAGAAATTATAAATCCTTTTTTTTGCAAGCTATGAGGTAATTAGATATTTTTGTTGGCAATTAAGAGTGACGCTGTTTTTAAATTTTATATTATTAAATGTAAATATATAGCCATACCATACCCAAGAGAACAAAAATTGTTGAACAGCGTACCCCAGCCCCAACCCTCTACCAGAACCAGCAACTTAGCAGCTTTGTAATCAAAAACAAATCCACAGTGAGCCCAGTGCTGACCCAGACCTGTACACATACCAGAAACGAATTTCTGCAATAGACAGGTTTAAATAGAAGAACCCTGTAAAATAGTTGAATATGGAAGATAAGATAGCTTTCTTAATTACTAAAACCACCTGCTTAACAACTACAGAGACTATTAATGTAAAAAGGAAAAAGTACATTGATCTCTAGAAGTAACAAAATATAAAAAGATCAGTATAAACTGACAAACCTAAAAGCATATAAAGAAAAGAATGATTACAAAAGACGGTGGAGAAAAATCCTTTTCTTGTCATCCAATACCAGAACTATACTCGACAACACCAATTCAGGTCCCAAATATGTATCTTGAATGTTATCAGGAGAAAGGGTAACAAAATGATGTGCTGGAACAATGGCTGAAGGAACTTTGGTACAACTAAAGAAGCTGATAATTTGTCTGAACTCAGGGACTTGCAACGCTAGAAAGAATTTAGCAATTTAAGAACATCTTATGGGGCATACAAGATCAGCAATTCTAATGGAATCTTCACAAACGTCATCAGTAGGTTGTCACTTTCCACTTTTGTGTTCCCATTCAAGGAGAAACCATGGGAAGAAGAGGTGATCAGTCTGTCAGTCCCTTCTGAAACCTTGAGTATTTTGTATTTTTATTTTAAAGTTCGCAATCTCTTCAAAAAATATGATTATGCATCTTCAGTAAATGTTCCTAAATGGATGTATCTATAACTCGACAGTTGACTCTTCCCTGAACCTTTACAGTTATAATAAAGCAATCCCTGTCCAACTCATGAACGCAACAGAAGTGGTAAATAATATCAACATAAGCAATGTAACAATCATACTCAATACACAACTACTAGGAGAAAACCTTATAGCTGTGAGGAAGCCCAAATCCTCCAACTTGAAATGCCAAATTTATTCAGGAGAAACCAACCACCACTTATCTAAATGAGATTTAAGTGCTCCAAATAGGTCAGCCTGGCCAAGAAGCTTTGCAAGGGGAGCCAAGCGCTCACACAAAGCGTCTATCAATGCCCTTACTGAGTATTGTTATGGATCCTCTCTCCAATATCTACATAGAGACATGGCAAATGCAAGTTGTAAACAGAGATACATATCCACATATATACATACTTACATGCATGCGTACAAAAACAATACATGTACACGTATATATGTGTCCAACCTCCAAACACAATGTGAAATGCAAGCCTAGCTGAGCTATTCAAAGATACATGAAAAATGCTAACAATACTTTATATTGTCAATTGGTGTATGACAATATGAAAACCATCACAGAAATACTGGATAAGCTCCATTGAACACCTAATGTCATCTTCTAATAGGATAGCCTAACAAACTCCTGACTTGAATGAACTGCACCATATCCATGCTGCCTAAAACAAAATTATCCTTAAGGAATAAGGAATCACCTAAATCAATTTAGTCATAATGTTCCAAGCAACCTGTGTATACCTGCTGTCTCCGTAAGACACAAAAAGAATGACAAAACAAAAGATCAAAATGAAGTACACCTGCGATGTATGCTCATTAATTAAAGTACAAATAATGTTATATCATAATAGGGGTAAATATGATCTCTACCACACCTCGGAATTTCCTATCTTTCTGCGGCTCAAAACTCTTTCAACCCTTATTCTTTCCCACCAAAGAAAGAAAATTGTCTCCCATATAGAGCAACAATACACATGCTCCTCCTCAACATGATGGACATAATTAAAGAGGTCCTCTCTGCTTCAAAAGACTATGGTGCCTTGGCTGCAAACTTGTTGCAAGGTGAGAAATATATATATCAGCTGTTCTGAACTTAGTATTTACATTGTGTGTTAACACCCTACGGAGAGAAAGATTGCTGAATTTAAAGTAACAGAAATATTTGTAACAGTCAAGTTAATAAGAGGGCATTACATCTGGTTAGGGCAATAACATCCCATAAAATCTTTAATGTGAAGAAACATCACAACATGACTGTAGAAGACTAGAATGGCCTCTAGATAGAGACATAAACAACTAGAGAACCAAATATTTGCAGCATATTTGGTGTAATGGAAAGATCTACCTTCACCATTTATAGTGATTATAGAGCAATCCATTAAAAAAGGACAGTACTGTAATAGGCAATCGGTGTCAAATATGAGAGTGGTATCCATGAGAAATAGAATAGAACATATTTGATCTATAGTTAGTGTGGGTATTCCACTACATTATTCACCAAAGAAAATCATATTCATTTCAAAGTAAACTGTTTGTATAAATTGTTCCATATGCAGAAATATGCAAAAACAGTCCCTACACGTGAAGTATAGAGTCAATATGAGTAATGAACCACAGATCAAAAATTGTGAGTACAGCAAACCTCCTGGGCAAGTAATTCACCTAAAAACTTGACAATGAGCTTTTGGCTAAATCTTGATGAATTACTCAACCAACTGATTTTTCAGCCATGTATAGAGTCAATATGAGTAATGAACCACAGATCAAAAATTGCGAGTACAGCAAACCTCCTGGGCAAGTAATTCACCTAAAAACTTGACAACGAGCTTTTGGCTAAATCTTGATGAATTACTCAACCAACTAATTTTTCAGGCATGTTACTTGCCAAGGGTTTCTCACACTGGTACTTGCAAGTCGATGAGTTATCGATCTATGACTACTCACCATAACTCACAGTTTTGGAAGAAAATCTTACCCACATTACCATAAAGACAATAATTTTCCACAATTTCAGGCCTGTTAATAGGCTTTATGGGATTAAACCTAGTTCCCACTTTTCCAGCAAAGTGGGAAGTGTCGGAGAAGGGATGGATAAAGGTCAATTTCAACAGAGCTTCAAAGGGTAATCCAAGCCCTTCGGGTGTGTGGATAGTAATTAGAAACTCCAAGGGGGATATTATTGCAATTGGAGCTAAGAGATTACAGGATGGGACTAACAATATGGCTGAGGCCCACGCAGCATATGAAGGTGTTCTATTAGCAAAAAAACTCAGATCGGGGAGGATCCACCTAGAAGGGGACTCAATGGTGATAATAAATGCTCTCAAACAAGGTAAGGCTCTAACATGGAACAATAATAAATTCATCCATGCTACTTGTAAATTAATGATGTCCTTCCAAGATTTTAAAATATCTCATATATATTGATCCGGTAACGAAGTGGCGGACAAGCTGTCCAAATGGGCAGTAACCTTAAATATTAATGATGCAAATTTGAGTTGGGATCGGTTTGATGATTTGGCATGGGAGGAAACTTGTTGTAGTACACCGCCTGCGTGATCACTCCTATCATTTCCTTGTATGGAGGAAGGTGAATGTGACATTTTGCTATGGGGCCATTTATTATGGGCCTCACATTCCCAAGGTTTTCTCTTTATAAGGGTGTCGATGGCGTTATTTCCTCAAATTTTCTAGTGCTGGTGTAGTCAGAGTAGGGTAATTGGTGCATAATAGAGGCGAATTTTACAGTGTTGACAGCATAACAGCAGTTGCCTTTTTAGGTGAAATCTCGGAGAAGAGATTAAAGGTCATTTTCAAAATTCATGAACTCAAATTCTTGCAGATTCTGGACTTCATCCTGGGTGATGAATTTTTGAAATTGGAGCATAGGTATCGAGTCAATTCTGACATCATGGCTATGTTTTTAGCGTGGGGTTTTGAATCTAGGAATAAGGCTGAGGTGAGATGGGTTGTGAGTGAATGCATTGAAGAAGAATGGATAATGGGTTTGGAAGCGTTGCTGAATACTGTGGTGCCAGGGAAAGGAATTAAAACTGGAGATGGTTTCTGGCATGCCGTTGAAACCAGGGATGATGGGCTCAAGCTTTTCATTATATGTATTATGGAATGATAAAGGATCCCGAAATGATCGAAGGTCGTAGGCGGAGGTTGGCTGGGAATGCCTGCAAGAATATTTGCAGGAGCGAGAGGAACTGGCACAAGCGGAAATGGAGGCAAAGAAAAAGGCAGGGTCTTCGGTCCAATCTTTGAGCCAAGTGATTTCTGAGTAAACGGCCCTATGTGTCCAAAGGCGGAGGATGGCAAAGGGAAGGCACTGTATTCACTGGGCTGATAGCCCAATTATTAAAATTTATGTTTAAATCTGTGTGTCAATATGTAGGAAAGGAAGTATCTCGGCCAGTTTAATAGCATTTTTGTAAATCAATGTATTTAAAAGGAAGGCTCCTAATAGCCAATTTTAAATAGGGTTGTGTGGTTATAGGGGTGGGATGATAGTTTTTTGGTATGGTTCAGTATAGAGCTGTTTACAGCCATTTTGTCCAGGGCTGTATGGGGTGTAGGGATGGGGTGGATCCTGCATGGTGTTCAGGGTGTAGCAGATAAAGGTTGAATTTCACTTTGTTTTAGGGTGGGGAAGGTGGCCAACAGGCCAATATACACAGTGTTTGCAGTTATGTAATTACAAGCTATATTATCATAAATAAAATATAATATTTTCACTGAGCAAAAAAATAATAAAAAATTTCTACAATACCTTCTTTCATCTCTCAGTTCTTTGACACATTGACAAAAAAAATATCAATAACTCATTCAACTTAAGATTTCTGTGTTCTTGAAGGCCTTAAGTGGCAGAGGCTTGACCCCTCAACCCTGCACCATATCATAACAAGGAATCCACAAAAGGCATTGCCCTTTAGACCCCACAAGGGCCACTGCTGTCCCCAAAACTATTCTAGTTTTAAAGAGCAAAAAAATTGGTTGGGCCTGAGATAACCTATTAATCACATCAAGACAATCAAATAGATAAAACTAACGAATCATCAGTACAATATTTTGATCAAGTAAACACATTTTAGGTCCAGCTGACCAGATTGACGAGAAGCATATTACAGACCATATTATCTTATTGGATATGATGAAGAAGAGATGAATTTTACAATATAGAATCTACCATCAATAGGGGCACTTATGGAGAATTTTGACTCAAACACTGCAATAAGAAATTGTGTCACAAACTCTGCAAATAAAAAAATGTGCTATATTTGGTAGATATTGTCCAAAGTAGCAAACATGATCAGAAAACATGGTTAAATGTGATTTTAAAGCAATATATTATATGATTTATCTATAACTTTAGGCCAAAACAGGCACAACTAGAAAAGAGGGTAGAAGTAATAAAGTATTTAATGTTATATTAATGGTCATTTAGGCATATTTAGTTTATTGGTTAGTTTTTAGATAGCACAGAAACTTTCCAGTTAGCCTTTTAGAAAGTTTCTATTTCGTTCTCAGTTATTTTCTATATAAGGAGACAATGTCTCCAATTGTAATCACTCGTTTATGAATAATGAAATATTGTAACATAGTATCAGAGCGGGTCAATGGGTTTCTATGAGATTTGGCAAATTTTTTAAAAGAAAAATTTCTAGCTCTTTTTGCCATGGAATTTATTCCAGAAATTTTCTAATCGATTTTTTATATAAAAAAAGGACTTTGCAAATTCATTGGCGGATTCGAAGATTTTTTGCTAAAAATCGCGAGCTTGGTCGAGGGTTTTCGTCTTGCAAATTCCTAGTTTGAGCAAAAGTCTGTCAATTTCGTGGGTTGCATGTACTTGATTGTTCTTGCATGTGTTGTTTTCCGTACAAAGTGTTTTCTTGTTTTACCGCGTGATAAAGTTTGGCCATTTTCTGGGGTATTTTACCACATGAAGTCTGGTGATTTGCCGCGTGAAGGTTTTTGTGGTGGGTTTTCTGATTTTTTTTCCACAAAAAATCATGATGGTGGGGTTTCTGATTTTTTCCCACAAAAAATCATGGTGATAGGCTTTCTAATTTTTGTCCTTAAAAAATTAGTGGATGGGTTTTAAATAATTTTCACTCCTTATAAAATTTTGGGAGTCTAATTCTTCCAAAAAGTAAGGTACCAAGAGCTAGAGATTTTGCACAACAAAACATGGACATTATGAGAGTGCTCAGAGATAACCTACACCATGCACAGAATCAGCAAAAGATTTATGCTGACCAAAACCAAACTGAATGAGCATTTGAGGTTGGGGATTGGGTTTTCTTGAGGTTACAATCCTATTAACAGCTGTGTATAAAAACTAGTGGAGCAGAAAAACTAAAGCCACGATTCTACGAACCCTACAAAGTTTTAAAGAAAAACGGTGAAGTAGCTTACGAACTAGAGTACCTGAGAACAGTAGAATCCACAATGTCTTCCATGTATCACGGTTAAAGAAAGTCCTTGGACAACAAATTACTCCATGTTAAGAATTACCCCCACTTGATGATGAAGGTAAACTCATCCTAGAACCAGAGAGGATTCTCAACATGAGGGAGACGAAGTTGAGAAACAAGATCATTCCAGAATATCTGATCAAATGGAAAGGCCTGCCTAAAGATGATGCAACTTGGGAAGGAGCCGAAATTTTTTAGCACCCATACCTAAAATTGCTTGAGGACAAGTAAATTTAGGAGGGGTGGACTGTGATAGCTCCTGTTTGTAATAAATATTTAATAAATAAATAAGTTAAGTAAATTATTTTTAAGGAATAAATAATTGAGTAGTTATTTAAATATATAAATCATATATATATATATTGATCATTAAATAAATAATTATTAATTAATACATAAATAAATAATAATTAATATATATAGCTTATTCACATAAACAATTATTAACTAATAAAATTAATAATAATAAATAGATAATTATTACTTAAAAAATAACTATACAAGGGGCTCCCGTCGACAATACCAGCAAGCCAAATACGCGGACTCCTGCATTTGCTTTCTCATCATACGAGCCCAGTTGATGCATACAAATGTCGACCAAAGGAAACGATAAGAACAACGGGTCATGGTCACGACAGGAAGACCGAATACCATGTCAACATTTGCCTAGTCAGCGTGGGCATTGAGTTTACTAAACCACATCAGATATAAGGATACCATCTGTGATTAAGCAATTAGATGGTGCGCGATGAATTTAATAAACCAAACAAATCTTAGTTAGCAAACAAACGAAGTGATGCAATCCTAGAACGTTACGAGCCATATCACTTGGAATGCAACCGATCCCTACAGAAGTTGGAGATATATAAAGAGATTAAACTCAAAGAGGGAAGGCATCGAACAGGAAAAATAAGAAATCATTTCTACAATTCCAGTCTGAGATCCTTAACTTACCGATACTCATCCAAAGGGGTCAGGTAATTCCTATCATCAGCAACAGCCATTTTGATTATAAGACACAGCTTAATATATATCTCTGAGACTGGTATGTGCAGCATTGTTTATTCCTTGATTGTGCATATTAATAACTTTAATAAGGAAGTAATATCAAAGCACTAGCATTAGTGGGAAAAAATACAAATAGTTATATATATATGCTCAAAACTTAATATTATTTTTAGTATCTGAGAAGGAAGAATAGAGATGTATCCAGGGAGAGGCTTGTCTAAATCCAGCCAATTGGTTAATTCCCAAGATAGGGTAGGGATCAGCAACCCTGAGCGCCTTGCGGGCATAGTCCCAAGAGAGGATAAGGGCTTGGATCTGTAAACTTTGAGGGAAAACCTAATGGGACTGGTATCTAAGAAAACCTAAGGGACTGGTATCTAAGCAATCTGGTTACGTTCTAGAACTCCTTCTCAAACTGGAATAATAAGGATAGCATGAATATTTAGAATCATAAATAGTAAGACTTCTAATTATGTTGATAAATGTATAGTTTCCCTTACTTGAATAGCATGAATTAAATCAATATGTCTGGATCATTTCATTTCAAGTATATTAAAAATGGAATAATTATAGTTAAACAGGCCTAACTTACCAGGGGACATTACAGTCTCCATACATCATCTTATCCTCATTTGCCATCATTGCCCTTCGGAAGATTGGGATAATTGCGTAGTCCCAGCTCATTGAGTGGGATACCCGACTTCAATACTCCTTGATATGAATGCAGTTGATGCTAATAATCTTCCATGATACTTATGATGAGTGATTGTTTGGAAATAGTGATTATATCGTTGATGAGGCTTGACACTATGATTAATAATTTGACTAATTGTAGACGGCTACAAGAGATAATCTTTTATTGCTGGAATAGTTGATCTTATATATCTTCGTTAGTTGCTTTCCTTAATCGATGGCGAAGATGGTCCCTATTGTTATAATATGTTGTCGCAGTTGAACCAAAGACGTTTGTACTTATAGATTTCATTGCGTTTGTAGTCGTTGGCACCTGGAGATTATATTGTGTTTAGTCTTTCTTGATACTAAACATTGATATCGGCCAAGTTCCATCCCCCTTGCTTACTTGTTCTACCTCATTCATCGATCTCTATATTACCAATATTTAATTATTTAATTATTTATTTACTTCTACATCTTAATTCTTATTATTTATTTAATCATTATTTATTTTTATTTTATTATTAATATATATTTATTTATTTTTCATTAAATTAATAAATCCTATTCCAAAAGGGGGATATGACAGTAGTTGTCATCCTACCTCTTCGCCTTGCCTTTGTAAGCGAGGTCTCACGTGTACATTTAGTATGCTTAATTATCATTTTAATCAATCTTGCATTGTTGAAGCAATCTTTCTTGTCATTATCTCTTGTGGAAGTTGTTTTGGTCTTTCAGTGATCTTGAGGGTGTTATGGAGTGTAATGTCCCCTAAATTACGACTATCCAAATTTTGCCCTAAATCACAATTTATGTCAAACAATTAGGGTTTAAGAGATACCTTTTTTCTTATTGATCAAGTCACGATTAAACATCTTTAACAACAAATACGATCAAGTCATTAGTTTGCTAAAATTAATACTAAGGCGACCCAACCATGGAAGTGTTAAATTGGGTTGGCTTGATGAGGTGCCCCAGAAACCTCCTACCCTAGGCCCAAGAGCAGATATATTATTCCCCCTTGGCCTCATGTGGGCCTTGCCATACATATGAGGTGGGCTACCTAGTGCGAGGTCCTATCGTCATTCTCCTTCATCTTACCATTCCTAACTTTCTTCTAATGATTGAACACCCATTCACTAAGGTAAGGACTGTGAGGAATATTCATAATAAGGTGCCCCGAAAGCCTATCCTTCATAAGCCCAAAGGCAGTCCACTTTGTCCCCCTTTGGCCCCATGGGGATTCCCTGGTCACAACCATGAGGTGGCGTGCTTAGAAGGTGGCCTCATCGTCGTTCTCCCAATCATGACTACCATACTTTCCTTGCCATGACTAATTACAACAATTAGAAAATATAAATAATGTTTTGTGCGTACTTTTTATATCTTTACACCAATAATATACTTATTGTTACTAAATAAGATAATTATGAAGTTCACATTTAAATTATGTATGTATATATATATATATATATATATATATATATAGAGAGAGAGAGAGAGAGAGAGATACCTATATATATAGATGCCTGTATATATAATTACTCATTATAATTTTAACACCCAAATTCCAAATAATAATCATCAAAAAAACTTGTCTAATATTTGTATTCAGATGATACTTGTACCAGATATTAATAGTCTGAAACTATTTCCTTGCTTTCCCTTTGTATTTTCCACTTTTCAATTGATTTGTTTTACCTTATATATGTTCCTTCTGCCCTTTCGTTGAGAGCCGTATCTCTTCCTCAATGGTTCATGCCTATTACTAAAGAGTTGTTGATTTTCAATGATTATATTTTTCTTATAATCGCTGTATGAATAATTACTTTATTTTCTTAGGATAATCGCACCCCTTAATTTAGTATTAATTATTTATATAATCACTGCCTAATTTAAAAAAATAATTGCTGCCTAATCATTCTCTGTATTATTTACTAAATAGATTATATAATTGCTGCCACTCATTGACCAATGTTCTGCTGAGTAATTAACAATTTTACTGCTGTCATCTGATCGCTGCACATCGCACTATGCTGGATATCTTGTTAGACGGATATATATTCATTGATTATGTATTGATGCAATCGACTGGTAATATATTATTCTTTCTTGACTCCATTAATTTCCCGTGCCTTATATACAATACTTCCTTAACCATTGATTAAGGGAATCGCTCAAGATTTACAGTAAGCGACGGGATGGAATTGTGAAGTTTTCCATCGTAAGACAATTTCACCTTCTGTTCGCTTGGTTCTTCTGATATGGGGTCATAATCTCTTAAGCTGTTATTTGTAGCACTGATCGATGATGATGCTATTGATGGTAGTATCAAAATGTTTGTCGTGAATCTTTGTAGAGAAGGATTTGTCGCTGCTCGTAGCTTTAATTGATTCCTCATAACTCCATCTTGCCATCCTATGCTTATCAATAAATGGTAAAGGCTTATACAAATAAGTTTCAATCTTTAATTAAAACTTATTATATCGTATATTTTCTTGGTGTCTCATGGTGGGTACATGACATGAAGTCAAAATCACTCCAACAGCTTCCACCAGTTACAAGTACAGACAATGGGCAGGAGTTTTACCCAGCTGAGTACATTAAGTCTCACTGATAATGTTACAGCTTTAGGCAGAAGTGGTGTCCAGGATGTTTGACTGTACAACTAAAGGAAATCTCAATTGATCAGCAACAAAACACATGCAGGAGTTTCACCCAATTTGGTATGTCAAACCTCACTTGAGAGTGATCAAGATTTAGGCAGAAGTAGTGGACAGGCTGTTTGACAGCATGGCAAAAAGGAACCTCAACCAACTAGCAGATAAAATGCGTTAAGTCAAAATATTATGGATGCAAACTACAAAAATGGCAAGCATAATAAATAAGATGTACTTTGATCATTAACTCAATTTTAATTGAGCAGCAAGGAGAATTAACATTAGGCTTATATATAGTCAATAAGGTTATATATTCTTCATAAGGATCCTACACATAAGAAAAGCTTTTCTTTGTCAACCTCAAGTAGAAATCTATTGTTCATGTTCTTACCACAACATTTGTCTCAAAAGAACCTCACAGAGGGCAAATGATCGAAGTTACTTATCAATTTTAACTCTTACCACATTATACATCACTAAAAGCTTGATAATTAACTAGAAAGTTAAAAACAGTTCAGTGCTGATTCAACAAACTATTTTAATCCTTAGCATGTGGATTTTAACCCTTGCAACAGCGAACATTACCACAAGCTTGATAATTAACAGAAAAACAGTTCAGTACAGACTGTACAGTGATGGCCATCAAGGCCACAATTTCAAACAGGCATTTAAGCATGCATTGTGTCTTGGTGAAATGGCGTCTGGTTAGATCTTAGAAATTCTTACAGATAAACATTTCAGTATATTTATCTAGAATCAATTGTGTCCTCTTGTCTTGTCTTTACAACGTTTCAGATCTAAATTTTAAATTTTTACCGCTTCAAAATAAGCAATTCATTATATAAAATACAAGTCCTCCCCTAGCTCTAGGAGAAATGCATCAAAATATACAACCTAGTGGCCCCAGTCACCTAGTTCAGCTCATTACATCTTTTCAACCAAATAAAATATCAAGTTAGATCGTGACTATAAAAACAATATACTAAGGTGTTCAAGAAGAAGGCCCCAGTTTTCTATTGACATCGAAACCTACATTGCATGCCCAACTGAAATGCCGCCTAGTTAGAACTTTGAAATTTCAACGGGTGAACATTTGGGTACATTTATCTGCAACCGACTGCACTGTACAAATTCTTTTATCTCTTGAAATTTTATATCTAGCTTCTAGACAAAATTTATCTGGAACCAACTGTGCTGTCTCTTTAATTTCTGCCATTTCAAGTCTTACGCCAGAAACCCTCTTTCAGATGTCACTTCAACTTTCAGGTCTAACTTCTACACCTCTCTTCTAATAGCCACTTTAACATAAGGAATTCATCCTCCGAAACCACTGCTTATGCCCTAACCTTTTGCAAAATGCAGCCTAATGCACGGCAAAGCATCCCCACTCTCCTCTTTTAACTCAACTCATTCTTTCCCCTATAGAACAACATGCTTCTCCAGTTAACAACATTCTTCTCCAATTTAGATGAGCAATATAAGCATTTCAGTCAAAAACATACAAGCCTTGACCTATGCAACCAAGTAGAGGGCACAGCAGCCACAATCACTTAGTTTGTCTCGACCAATTCTTCCCCTAAAATAAAGCACGACTTCTATAATGCAGAAAAACAAGAAACTCCATCCTAGAAAATATATGTCCTCCTCTGATATTGTGATAATATGCAACCACATAAGGGCAAAGAAGGCCTTGGTCACTTACTTAGATTATCTCAGTTCATTTTTTTTCCCTAAACAAAAGAGACTTGTCAACCGTAGAATAGCAACAATAAAAATAGCGTCCCTCCCCCGGAGCGTTCCCCCACTCCCCACTAAAACACGAGATTTATCCAAACGTAGAATAGCAACATGAAAAAGCAATTGCAGATCTCAAAACCCTACTAAAACCTCATTATTAAATTTTGAGTTTTGTAAAGTCTTTTTCTGCTTTCTTTTTTTTTTTTTTTGGGGGGGGGGGGGGGGGGGGGGGGGGTTTAACAAGAAGTGAAGTTTATTGAGTTTCTGTTAAGTCGAATTTCAGGGGCTTTTGAAAGGGCCAAATTTTTCGGTATTTGCTGTAGAGTTGATATTTTTTCGATTCTTTTGGTCTGGCAAATCATTGTGGACTTTTTTTTTAATTGAAATTCGGTTGTTTTCACGGAGGTTAAAATTTGTGGGTTTTGGTGAAGTGCAAGCTTTTTAGAAATACAAAAAAGGGTGCCATTTGCTTACCTCTTTATGAGGAGAAGTGTAAGGCTGACTGGAGTATCTGGAAGCTTCGAGGGCTTCTTCCAAATCAGGAGAAGAGTAGGCGCCTCTGCTTATGCAATCACTCACTAAACGCCCCGCAGCAAGCACATCCGGACCAATACTCTCGTCTTCCCAGCTCATTTTCTCTTGACAGAAACACTATAACAGACCCTCCAAACAGAAAATGAAATTATAGACACTTATGCTTCGTTTTTTCGGTGCTGCAGCTACTATTTTGTACCTGTACCTGTACCTGTAGGAGACAGTACATGAAAATACGAAAATTGTTAAAACAACCACAGAAAACCATGTAATGACTGTCAAATTTTTATTTTCTAAATCTTTACCTGCGAAGATTACTGTATCCGTCGCAGTTTGCAATGGGCATAAATGTTAGTGACTGGTTTTCCTGCCTGTGCCTTTGCCAGTGGCAGTGGCAATCGCACAAGTCCGGAAGAAACAGAAGTTCCCAGCGCACATTACACTAGAGTTAGGTCAATAATTTTTATTTCTTGTTTTACATAAAAAATAACATAGTGACTAGTATTGATTTTTTGAAATATCGGAGTCACTCATGAATTTGATGGTTTATATGACCGTTTATTTCAATTTTAGATTTATATTACAACTTTAAAATTCATTAGACTATATAGATGGAATATAATATAACATTTTAATTATAAGGAAGGCATTTTTATATGAAATTAATTTAAAAATTTGAAATTAATGATTGAGAATTAAAGTCAAATATATAATTTATATTAATTTAAAAATCTTTTATGATAGAAATATATGTACAAAAGTATAAAAAAATCTACGTTTTATTATTACTTTCTTTTTTAAAGATATGTTTTAAAATTATCTTATTTTATCTTTTTTAAATTTAATTTTTTTAAATTTTATTCTAATTCTTCTTCTTTTGAAAAATTAGATTTTCATTAGATTTAAAATTTGTTTTAATTATTTATGTTGTTATAAAATTATACATAATTTTTTAAAATTGTTATAATTAATTTAATTATAATTATTTATCTTATTAAATTTATAAATAATTATATTTTAAATTAAAATTCTATTTTTATCTTGTTTTCATAAGAATATTATTGTTATTTTCTTTTATCCTTTCTTCCCTTAACAATTAACTTTTAATATGTACGGTTGTTTAAAGTTTAGCTTTGTGGTCATTAAGCTCCTCTTTTATTTTTGTTTTTGATAGAGGCAGGTGTAGCTAACTTTTGATTACTTATTTCATGTCAATATTATAAGGATAGCATGTGTCCTTGAGGATTTACTCTCTCTCTCTCTCTCTCTCTCTCTCTCTCTCTCTCTCTCTCTCTCTCTCTCTCTCTCTCTCTCATAACACGAGTTGTTGGTAATTGGATGCATATTTGATTTGAAGTTGTCACTTCTCCATTGAAACCTTTGTTGCACAAACAACATCATATACCAAAATATTCCCTATTTACTTTTCACGCATACACATTGCACACCAAGTGTAATTGCTAGTTTATAATATTACTAGCATTTGTATAACAAGAGGTACAATGGTTACACTTCGAATAAATCATTTAAAGTAAAAAATGTCTTAATAAGTAATAGTTATCTATAATTTAAATTAACTGATTGTAGTATCAACTTCAACAATATGTAGACTTAGACATCCTTCCTCTCTCCTCAAGAACCTTTTTGGAATATTTTTTCAAGATGTTGATAGAATGTTTCAATAAAATTCATAATAAGTATATTTAAGTGGTGTCTCCATGAACTTTAAAGTATGTGTACAACATCACACCTTCTTTGAGTAACAACAAGGCTAAAAAAGTATGATTAAATTTATTAATTCCTTTGTATTGTCATTGGCACTCATATTACACCAACAAGTCCACACATCAATTTGAATTTTAATTATGTTGTCTATGAAGGCATATACATCGAACATAATTGACCAACCATAATGATATGAGTAATTGGAAAAAGCCAAAACTATTCACTCATGACATGAAAGATCAGAATTTAAAAAGACTAGTAAATCTTCATTTTGATTAGATGCATTCTAGATAACATTCCAAACAAACCAATACTTAGATTATTAATGACATTAATTTTTCATTAGTATGCAAACAACACTTTCGGTAATCATACACCGAAAGACAAGACTAGGCAAATTGAAGATCATATACTAAGAGATCATTGAAGATGACTAAGTGCAAAGAGAACCGATGACACAACTTAGTGTGTAAACCGAAATCACAAAGACAGAAAGATAAAGTGGAACCCGACAGAGGAACCCGATATGCAAGTTACAGTGTAGACCGACAAGACAGTTACAGTGCAACCGACAAAACAAAACTGAAGGACAGTCAAGCATGTTGCAGCCCGCAAAAAGTGGATATGACTTCCACGTCAGATAAAGCAAGTGTATTCTATTTATAGGATATCTATTTGTTTTAAATCCATTTCTTTAGGGACAAGATACATGAATGTAAGTGTTTTAATCAGTCTAACTTATTTAAAACACATAGACTAGGAGATCTAGGTATAAGTTGTTTCTATGAATGTTCACATGTATGTTAATATTATGATTTTATATCTCACATCAAGATAGTTTAAATCAGATTGAATGGATATACAATTGATTGCAAAAGTTAATTGATAAAAGAGATACAAAAGTTTTAGAGGTACTGATTCACCCCTCCCCTCTCAGTACATACTTCCCATTAATCCCAACAATTAGTATCAGAGCTAAGTCTCTTCTTGGAAAGATTAAAGGCTTGAGAGAAAATATCATACAACAGAGAAGTACAGACTTGATAAAAATATTGAGAACAAAAAGCTTGAAATTCAGATGTTCTATGAACAATATAAAGAAGCTAGAATCAATATTGAGACAGCTGCTAGATGAAAGAAAGAATATGGCATCTCATTGTAATGAGACAGATTATCATGAGGAAGAGATACCAGATTTCTTTGAGTCTTCAGGATCAACTACAAGCAAAGCATCAGATTCATTAGAAGAAAGTATCACAAGCCTAACTGAAATCAATCTACATCTGGCTGGACAAGTTAAATCTCTGCAAATCGGTCAAGAGACACAGATGGTAAGGATGATTGACGTCGTGAACAATGCTAGGCAAGCTGAGCAAGAAAGAACACTAGCTATTGATGATAGAAGAAATATCACAGAAAAGCTACAAGAAAAAGAGTCTGAAATACAGAGACTTACAAAGCATCACCATGAAATTACAAATCAGATTATTCTTATGAGTAAAGAGGCAAACAGATTAAATATTGAACTCGTTGAAAGAATAGAAGCTATCGGTGAACTGAGGGATTAGACTGAAAAGTTGAAACATGAAATAAGAATCCAGCAACAGCATAATGAAATTATCAAGAAAGCTGAAGAAAACAATAAAAGAATAGATGATTTTCTTGAAGGACAACGAAGAGTCAACAACAATACCGGTCTAGGTTTTATCGAGAATGGAGAGTCATCAAATCAAGTTGATCCAAAGAATGTCTACACAAATTCAAGACCAAGAAATCTTACATGCAATCACTGTGGAAAGAAAGGCCATACATCAAATGTATGCAGAGGCAAAATGAAAGGTATTCCTAAATCTACATCTTCGTTCATAGGATTCTGTTATAAATGTAACAAAAAGGGACATAAAGCATATGAATGTAAGTCTGAGATGAAACGACCAAAGAAGGAAACCTACATGGACAAATACTATCCTACATGCAAAATGAATGGGCACACAACTCTTGAATGCTGGAAAAATAAAAGGCAAGCATGGAAGCCTAAAGGTCAAGAAACTCCCTGTCAACCGAAGAGAGTCGGTAATCAGTATGTATGGGACTACAATACTTGGACAAATTGTACAGCATGTGGAAGATATGGTCACATTGCTGCAAACTATATGAGATAATGGACTAGTAATTCTAGAGGCTAAACTAACCCCGGAATGACATGCTTACAATGTCATAAAGTTGGTCATCTCAAGAAAGACTGCAGAGACTGAATGATAGAGACAAGCACATATCACAATGGAAACACCATTGAATATATCTGGATGGCTAGTGACAAAATGTGGAGAAAATCTTCAAGCAATGATGAAGCTGGAATGAGCAATGCAAATGGTGACACCCCATCCAATGGATCCTGTGACATCACCACCCCCACCTAAGCAGAACAAGTAAGTATGGAACTGCATTACTCATATTATTATTTTAAATAAGTTCCATAGCATGTTGATATAATGCCAAATTAGCATAAAGAAAGATGCATCATGGTATTACTTGTTAAGATCTATGATAAACTATGCTTTCGGGCATATATACTGAAACTCGTCGGTATACACTCAAAACTAAGACTGCCTACATTTATCGAGAATCGTCAGTTGAATGCAAAGTTGCTAAGTATAAACCGAGCCTCGTCGGTAAAAAAGCAAATGAACAAGTTGTCAGTGGCATAGAAACCTGTCAGTAAAAGCAAAGTGAACAGTGACTACTTTGAAACATTTTAAGTGTCACCAAGGGAAAGTGAAGTCTTCATCGACGAACTCAATCTTCATACATCGAGGAGTTGGTAAGCATTAATGGCACGCATTTTAGGGAAACACCTATAAATAGGGCAATGATGACTCATTTGTCGCGACACCCAGAGCAAAGTGACTAAAGGCGATTTTCAAACAGAGAGAAACTAAGTCACAGAGCAATCATGACTCGATACACCAGCACTCCAAGAAGTTCAAGAATCTTTGCAAGCACAAAAAATAAGTTCTACGGGACTGACAACTTTGTTTTTACGCATTATGCAGGAAGCCCTAAATTTGCAAATGGCCTCGACATCACAAACCATGAAATCCAAGAACGCAAAGAAAGATAAGTTCAAACTCATTAAGAATTCAGCGTGTGAGGAACCTAATTATAAGATCCATCCTAAGGTTGCCTCACAACCCGACGATGCTAGTGCATTTTCACGCATTCCAGCTAGGGTTTTACTTGTGGAATATGTTTGATCATTTATACACTACAAAATTACAGAGATAGGAACATCAGAGGTTGAAGATGCTTATAAGAAGATGTGAAATGACGATGGAACACTTAAGAATGAGCACAAACATATTGAAGTGAAAGGGCTCACCAATGCCCTAATGTTCCTGAAGGTTTTCAAGACTGAATGGATTCGGTGAGTGCTAAGTCGAATGCATAACAACAAGCTATGGCTTGATGAACCAAAGGTAATAACAGGAGACATCATTCATGTGGTCACTGGTTACCCCATAACCGATAAAGTTAAGGCACTAAAGCATCCACCAAAGGCCGAGACTGAGAAAATGACAGGAGCTAAATGGGATGGCAGAGGACTAAAAGTTACCACAATAACCGATGATGAGATCAAGTTCGGTGCATGTGTTTTGGGCTATAAATTCTTCCAAGCAAGCAAATTGAACAACATAGCATCAGGTGCAGTGGACACAACATTCAAAATCATGAAGAAGGGAACACAATTAGATTTGTCTAAACTACTCCTGAATCAATTGAAGGACAACTTAAAGACTATCGGGAATGCAAAGTCAAACACTTGTAAGTTTGGCTCACTAATAATGTGTATCTTCTTTTACTTTCAAGAAACATTCATGTGGGTTGGAGATGTTAAATGAGACAGCACCAAACCGGTCACCATGCAAATCAGTGAGCACATAGCTACACTGGATGATAACTTTGAGACAGTCATGGATAAATACTTCAATATATTCAAAGACCGAATGCAAAAGAGGGTAAGAATCCCCGAGCAACTCATTGAACAATATAAGGATGAGATATGTTTCATGGTTGACACTGACAATACATACATTAAGCCTGTTGTATCGAGGACAACATGGTTGCAACCATTAGAGTATGAGATCAACATTGATCTTGCAACTAAGGCAATTGATGCCTTGATTAATGAACCATTGGACAAGAAACAACCAAAATTTGGAACATATGAAGAGGCCAAGACAAGAATCAAATCTGGCCTAGTTGTTAAGAAAATTGTTAGAAAGAAAGACAAGATGGTGAAGAATCTGAAAAAGATACTGTCAGCAACCGAGGAAGAAGCTAAATAGGATGAAGAAGTTGAAAAGGAGGAAGAAATTGAAGAACAGTTATCTGTCGGTAAAGATTAAGGAAAGGATGACTCTGAAAAAATAGAGTCAGATTCACCACCTCCTCCACCAACTACAAAGCCAAGGACAATAGCTGCTTCTAGGACAAGAAGCCAAACATCAAAAGATTCTACTCCTTCACCTCTAAAGAAAGGAAAGGTCAGTACTTACAAAGGAAAGCTCCCGCACCACAAAGAGGGCAAAACAAAAGAGGAAGGAAATTCATAAGAACCCGAGAGGATATAGAAGACGCCGAGCAAGATGAAGTTGTAGAGGCAACAAGTGTCAAGGTAAAAGAACCTGAATCTATTGATGACATTTTTGTATATAATATAAATTATGGATCTATTACAGATTCAAACATTAGAAGATGGCTGAAACTAAATCCAGAAGATCAAAATAAAATTTAGGATGCCATCATAGCAAAAATGTACAACTTCAAATATGTACCAGTACAATTTGAAGGTAGTTATGTACCAAGGGAACTCTTGGATAGATTATCCTCCCGTTGGACATTTGCATTGAAGAATGAAAAAGAGATAAGAGAAAGAGTACTAGTTTCTCTAATGCCACCTGAATCAGAGAAGGTTGAAATTGATGAAATGATGGAGAAGTATAAAAATGAATTCTCACCAAAAATGAGAGCATACAAATTCCTTGAAGGAAAGCTTATAGAGCTTGAGAAGGAAAGCCACAAGAAATGGTGCAAGATTATGAACAGGCCTATTGAGGAGGAAAGCCCCAACAAAGTCCTTCAACAACAAGATGTTGACAAGGCAACTGAAGATGACACGTCTATTGAGTTAGATAAAGAAGAAGATGATATAACATACAACAAAATTGTAGATGTTGCAAATGAATCATGGCTAGATAACACAAATGACAATATTGCGGACACTAATGTCATGGACATTACCGATGACCCAGTAGAGGAAATCAATAAGGATGAAGATGTCATTGTTGCAAAGGATAAAACCGATGAGCAGGACACAACAGTTGATACTGCACAAGTGAATATTCCAGGCAATATGCCAATATTGATACAAGCTATCAATATCTTGCAAGAATCAAGCAAGTCACCAGAGAAGGATACTCCAAAGGATGAAGGGGAAGAAGAAACCAAAGATAACATCGATGGTCAGCAAGACATCAGAGATACTCAAGATGTAACTAACACTAATAAGGTTACAGGAGGAGATCAAGAAAAAGATGAAGATTCACAAGACAAGAATGCAAAAACCAAGATTGATGAAGCAAAGGACACCAATGAAGGAGACAAACCAAAATATGGTACTCCTGAGGAAACTGGCAAGCGTACTACTGATGATGTTAAGGTAAATGTGGAGACGTCTGCAAACACCCGACAAACTAAAACCAATTCCAAGCAGTAGAAAGAAGCACATCAGGTCACTTTATTGAGCACAATAGAAAAGGCTGAGAAATTGGCAATGGTTTTGCATTCTTCTGAGTCACAGAAGAAGAAGAAGAAGAAGAAGAAGAAATCAAAGAACACAAGTTAGAGGTCACCCTGGATGAACTCATAGAAATATCAAAGTGTGACCCCTCTACACTTGACTTTGAAGCATTATAGGAATATGGAGAGATATGCCAAAGGAAAGCATTGCAAGAGAAGTTGAAGAAACAATACAGGGACTCCATGGTACTGGAGACAACACTGGACACATTACATCAAATTGTACCTAATTTTGATATTGATCAAAGCAAGCCAATACTTTATCAATTAGCTACCCTCACTGACACAATCACAACTCAGAACATTGATGCTGAGAAGGCAATAAAGGAGAGAGCCGAGATGAAGTACCAACAAAAGCTCATTGAGAACATCAGCCAAGAAGTGGTAGTAAATAAGGTAAAGCTATCAGAACTCATCACTGAATTAGATCCAATCATATATGAAAATATAGCCTTAATTCAAAAGTTGAGCACAATAGAAAAGTTCACTAAGGAGAATAGTGACAACATTGCAAAGCTGGATACAGATCTAGCAAATAGTGCACAAAATTTAACCACCGATGGAGACAATGCAGTCAAACTGCATTATGAGAAAATCATAGAAATTAAATGGTTAAGGCAAGAGTTGTGGGAGGCAAAAACACATTTCAAGGAAGAAGTAACCGAGCTCCAAGCTCAACTTCCACCGAATATTACACTGCTCCAATAGCATATCAGTTCAGCAAGGGAACTGATTGCAACTCTTGAGATGTCTGTAGCAAACAACATCTACGACATGCATTCAAAGATCACACTCGAGCACATGGCTCTGGAGAACCTCAAAGAACAATGGGAGAAGATGATGGAAGACATGAAGTCTTCACACTCCCACATTTTTGATAAGCTCTAAGGTAAAGACCTTTGCCCTTAATATTTAAAAAGGGGGAAAATGATGAGTACAAATTACAAAAAGAGAAAATGACATATATTCATTCATTCATTCAGATGGTCAAATGATAGATATGTATATGTATATTCATATGGAAGAATGATATGTAGAAGGAAAGATGTCATATGTACAAATATATCGGCATATACATAGGGGAGTCATTAAATGACTAATGACTATATATGTTGTATATACTTAACATTTTGTTAGTATTTTGCACATATCAGTTTTTGATACTAATGTCAAAGGGGGAGATTGATGACATTAATTTGCCATTAGTATACAAACAACACTTTCGGTAATCATACACCGAAAGACAGGACTGAGAAAACCGAAGATCATATACTAAGACATCATGGAAGATGACTAAGTGCAAAGAGAACCAATGACACAACTTAGTGTGTAAACCGAAATCAGAAAGACAGAAAGAAAAAGTGGAACCCGACGGAGGAACCCAATATGCAAGTTACAGTGCAGACCGACAGGACAGTTACAGTGCAACCAGCATAACAAAACAGAAGGATAGTCAAGCATGACCGACAGACAAAACCGAAGGTCAGTTGTAGCCTGCAAAAAGTGGATCTGACTTCCACGTCAAATAAAGAAAGTGTATTCTATTTATAGGATATCTATTTGTTTTAAATCCATTTCTTTAGGGACAAGATACATGAATGTAAGTGCTTTAATCAGTCTAACTGATTTAAAACACATAGACTAGGAGATCTAGGTATAAGTTGTAAACATGATCTTAGAGTTAACATTGTTTTTATCAAAACTCGATGAAGTCAATCCATCTATAAATAGATTGATGCAATCATTCATTATTATGGATGAATAGATGATGTGAAGAGATAGAAGAACCTAAGTGAATCAGACGAGCACATCTATGGATCAGATTGAGAATTTCAAGAACATGAATAGCAAAAGGTGAATTTGGTTAGCAAGAACCAAGAACAGAGCATACCGAGAATCAGAGGTATTATTCAATCACAAGGTGATAATGTTCTTATGTAAACTAAATTGGATCTGTATTAGCAATATGAGATTTCATTTACTAGGTCAATTTGTAATTTGCTATCATTCTAACAAGTGGAGCAAAGTGTAAAAATCCTTTCAAGGAAGGTGGATTTAACAGTCCAACTACAAATCTCTTAACCGAGTGCACACTCAACAGTGTTTCTAAAACTCTTAACAGAGTAGACTTTAATAGGTCTCCACCGATACTCCTAACAGGGTAGATCTTCAGAAGTGATCAAATTGTAAGCCTTAACAGACCCCTTCCAATCTGCAGATAGTGAAGATTTTGTGGGTGCCATCCCCACCGTAGTTTTTACTTCCTGACAGGAGTTTTCTGTGATATTATATCCTGTGTTATGTGTCAATTTACTTTCATGAATTTTTCTATGAGCGTTCACATGTATGTTAATATTATGATTTGATATAACTCACATCAAGATAGTTTAAATAAGATTGAATGGATATACAATTGATTGCAAAGGTTAATTGATAAAAGGGATACAAAAGTTTTAGAGGTACTGATTCACCCCTCCCCTCTCAGTACATACTTCCCATTAATCCCAACAATTAGGACATTATAAATTATAGTAATAATTTAAATAAATGTCAAAAAGATAGCCAAATTGAAACACATGGTCGGTTGTCTTCTACACTTAGGTTCTTTGATAATTGTGATCTCTTCATAACCTATAAAACATAAGCACAAAAATAATTAGATGCCAAAAATAAGTGTAAACTCTTGGAAAAAATTTATGGTCTAAGTAAATACATTAACACAAACTTCTTTACAAAATTTAGAAACATCTTAAGCCATAATTTCAAATTTCAAACTTTAGGTGCATATTGATTATAAATTTTAATAAAATAAAAATACACGAACCTCTAAAATTTACCATGAAACCAATATTTTTAATATTAAAAGCAGCAAAATCTAGGGTGTTTCCCCTTTACAACAAAGCCCAGAGGGCAAAAAGTTCACAAAAAAATAATAGCAACCAGTTAACAGCACATTAATAGTACACTAGGAATATAAAAAATAATCAGAACATGGGTAACAATAGTATCATCACAACCATACTCTATAGAATACTTATCCATCAAGTCATTTATACTACCATAAGTTTTATAACAAGGCTACTTAGGGTCATCCCTACAAAAATCCATAACTAAACTACTTAGAGTTTGAGAACTAAAAACATAAACAACTTTAACAGTCTTAACATAATAGATGTATGGTGATTAACAACAAATAACCAAAAAACACAAGAGACCCCATCCCAATCTAGCTCCCTTGAACATGCAACCTACTTGTTGTAGCATATTAAACCAATCCTCTGTCAAGAACTTGAAAAGTTACTTGTAGTTACCTTTGTCACTCTCATCAGCACCAAGGATCTTATTTTGAAGAAGGAATATGGAGGTGGTAGAGCTATGCATTACTCACAGGGCGAACCTGGAGATGCTAGCAATTTTCCTTTCCAGCTCAACCACCCTAACATTAGTCTTGTCTAGTTCGTCTGAGGTGGTGTTGCACTTAACATAGCTCCCCTTTTGTTTGTCCTTACAGGTCCTAACAGGAAACAATTTACTCACATCCTCCTCCTCAGACATCATATCATTTGTAAAATCAATGGGTCCTATCTTAAGACTTTCGAAAACATGTATAGAACTATCAAAAGTCTTAGATATCCTTCAAGCTTAGCATCCCCCTCTTTTTTTTCTTCTTCTTCTCTACTTTTTTCTTCTTTTTCCTCACTCACACTACCCTCCTCCTCATTAATGACAGATTCCACCATTTTCTTATTTTTTCCTTTACCAATAGAGCGAGTAGCAAGTCTATGGGATTGTCTAGGGGCATTGGTTTCTTCCATGGCTTTATATTCAGAAACGATCTCCTGTATAGTGAATTTGGATTTTTTAACAAAGGTTTTTCCTTTTTGCTTCATTAGGGGTAGGGTTGTCCTTTTATGTTCAACAAGTTCCAACTTAGCAGCAATGTGGGTGGGATTTTTGGGAGTACCTTGATGGGAGGAATTTTTTAATGCAAAATTCTTAATACATTTGTGCTTACTTAGGCTAGGGGCATCCATCAAACTAGCACAGGAAGGGGTGGTAGAATTGGGGGCTTCCTGGAGAACAATATATATAGGCAAGCATAATGCAATGTGGAAGTGGTAAAGGTGAAAAAATAACCCTTGGTGAAGGGGGATAGATTTTTTACAATGACTTCTAGCACTCTCTATAACTTCTTTCACAAAATTCTCCAAAGCATATAGCAGAAAAAGGGAAAATAAAAGAGACTACAGTTACAAAAATGATCAAAGAGGTCATATGATATAAGTAATAAACCCTAAATATACCTTCAAGGGTAAAATATTTCATCGGTATTAGGCATACTTGGCCCTAGGGCTTAGGAAGTTGTTCTCTTTCATATCCACCATGAAGTTTAACAGAGCTTCGAGAGAGATGCTCCAGCCAGGTTTCGGAGACCCATTGATCGATGTTCCGGAAGGCCACACACAGAGATAGATGTTCCTTGGGTCCAAATCTTCTATTCTAAAGGGGGCAAGTTGATTAGCGACCACATGGGGCGGACACCGATGTTACGATATAGGTTCAGCTGGTCGTCTTCCCTAAAAAATTGGTTGAGGTTATCTGTGTCCCACACCCTACTCATTTTTCTCCATTTTGTGCCAGTTGTAACCCAAGGAAATTATTTTTTATATGGATTCTTCATTAACTTAAAATAAAACTCCCCCTACTATTGCCTTTTTTTGTCCATGGAAATGTGAATTACATGGATAGATTTTCATCATATCCATTCAAATTCTCGATAAACTGTGCAACCCCTCCCTCTTTGCAAATATTCCATACTGTGGCATCATTTTTTTCATTCATTGTGTTTTCTTGGCTCAATCCTCACTCTATCCCCATCCATGGCTTCACTTTTAGCCATAGTAAAAATCCAACTCGCAAAAAGTTTAAAATTGCCCCTTTTAGAGGAAAGGGAAAAATCACCGTAAAAAAGCTGGTGAAATAGGCATAATTATTAAACTATTTGCCTCTAATTACCCCTTTAATTGTCATGAATACACTCTCATGCGGACAACCCATCCCCATAGCAATAATAAATGAATTGCAGATTATAAAATCTTCCCCATTTTATTTCTTATAAAAAACATTACACTCCTTGTAATCCCACAAAGATGATGTCATTCCTTCCTGTGAGTACACTTTGCCTCGATCACGTGGCACTAACCAACAACCATGTGCCACCTCATATAGTCACTTGGGTGATCAACTACATAACTATACAACTAGGCATCTTTATGCTTAGTCATAAAATTTATTTTTTTTCTACCAAGTTCAAACCCTGTCCCTAGTTGGAGCAAGAAATGAACAACCTTTCCCTATTAAGTAATAAGGCCATGTACTTAACAAGAAGCACCAGTAAACAAAATTTTTAGTTCCCATGAACAACGATTTCTAATTTTTTCTCTCCTACCAAGAGAGTTTTCACTTGGTTAGGAAGTCTTTCCATGTTCTTCCTATATCTAATGCCTTCCAAATGCAAACCCACAATTGCCATAACATTCGATACTATATTCCCTTCCCTAAAGGTATGATCAATGACAAAATGTTCCAGACCAAGAGAAAGATTTTTAATATCCTCTATGACACCCTCTATGGACCAATTTATTTTAAATATCCTATAACAACATCAACAATGGGTTTATTATCTTCTTCCATAGCAAGGGCCTTAATACCCATAGATAGAAAAAGTTTTATTCCCCAATATAGAGGCATACATTTCATCTGGTTGTTGGTTAAGCCATTAAGGTTGTCAGTATAGTCTGATGTTGTTTCTCCTCTAGGATATCTAATGACACCCCCCCCCAACAACCTTGTCTTCTCTAACAACTCCATCAAAATTGAGCTTATACCATTCGAGATTAGGGGGTTTCCACTTAGTATTCCTTCTTGTTATTATTTTGAAATTAAAAAGCTTAGCATAAACTTTGGGTAAGCCCCAATTTTTTGTTATTTTTTCATTAAAGGGGGTTGGAGGTATTTAGGTCATTTGCATGTGGTGACCGAAAAATTCTCTAACAACGGTTTTTACAAGGTTCTAAAGATATTCTCCACCAAATTTCCAGTCTCCCTAAAGATTATGTTATTCCTTTCCTTCCATAAACTCCAAAAAATATGGGGGGTGGGGGGTAATTTGTGTCAATTGTTACTTAACTATAGGGTTACCAATAGGTCCTTTCTATTCATAAACAAATTGGTGTGTACCAATGTTGTTGACCCAAGGAACGTCTAGTTTGTTCATCACCATTTTACATAACTCCTTAGCAAATTGACAGTGAAGCATAATGTGAGGAATTGACTCTTCCTCCTACTTACAAAGAACACACCTAATTGGGACATGGAAACCCCTCTTGATAAGGTTGTCTTGGGTTAGGATTCTATGATGAGTGGCCATCCATAAAAAAAAAGAAGTTGATTTTAGGAATGAAATGGGGGTTCCAAATATTTTTCCAACAATCTGGAGAGGAGATATCCTTAATTAGCAGATTTCACAGAAAAATATCCATTTTAGCCTTTTTGGCATATGAAATTATCTCCCCTTGGGAAAAGAGGAATTCTAACCTTGTTAACTATTCTGTGTAGATCCATATATTTCAAAACCATATTAGGTTGGCCTTGAAAACATCGAGTAAAATACTTCCAATTCCTCAATGGAAAGATGTAATCAGCCACATGAGGGAGAAATAATCTTTTAGAGATTTACATTATATCTCTGAAACTCAGATTGGCTATGAAATTATTGTCTCCCACCCAAACATCATTCTAATATCTAATACTTATTCCATTTCTCACCTACCATTTCAACCTAGCTTGAATGATGTTCCTACATTTTAGGATGTTATTCCAAATCTTTGAGCTGGTAGGATAATCGGGAGTAGAAAGAATTATGTAAATATTTCAAAATTAAGATACATATAGCCTTCGTGAAATTGCACCAATCAAACCTCTCAAGAGAAAGATTTTATACCATTTTAGCAATTAGGTCTTTGTTGAGGGTATTTAGTTTCCTATTACCCAACCCTCCTAGATGTTTTAGTTTACACACTATGTCCCAGTTGAAAAGGGCTAATCTATTCTTTTCCTCCAATCCATTCTAGAGAAAAGTCCTTTGGATCCTTTCAAGTTTCTCAGCCATATTACTAGATACTTAAAATAGAAATAGGAATTAAATAAGAATACCTTGGAGAGAGGTCGCAAGCAGTTAGAGGTTCCTAGAACTGCTTAGAAGCTTACATTTCCATCTTGCCAAATTCTTTTGCATTCTTTCCAATATCATGTTCCAAAAGGTAGGGGTAACATCCTTGACAAAAAGAGGAAGGACAAGGTAGGTACCAGAAGAACAAAGCTTTGACAACCCAGGATGTTCTTGATTTTGTTCTGTATGTTCTCTTTTGTGTTAAATAAGTATATGCTTCTTTTCTCATAATTGATGTGTTGACCCCCAAAAAATGCATAATCAGTAAGAAATTCATTCCATTCCCTTGCCTCAATTACCAAAGCCTTTCTAAATAGGACAGTGTCATCAAAAAACTGCTACAAGACAAAAGGGGGAAGAATAGAAGCAACTTTAACCCCTTGAATTTTCTTTGAACAAACTAGGCCAAGGAAATTTCAGCCCAAAATCTCAATATGAATAATAATTATGGAGATAATGGGTCTCCTTGTCCAATGTGCTTATCTACTCCAAAAAAATGGGACAGTTTCCACATATTCCCTAATCAAGATTATTAGTCTTTCATTAAAACTCAGTCGTGAAGAAACTTTGAATACAAAAGTATCTTCTGACCCTGTCATATGCTTTTGAAATATCAAGTTTTAGGACCATTCCTAGCATACAACACTTCCCCATTAAGTGTATGATCTCACGCGAGGACACTATCACATCAAGAATTTATCTTCTAGGGACAAAACCTTTTTTATTGTAATTGATAAATACATCCATAAAAGGTTTAATCTTATTCACTAAAACTTTAGAGAAGATCTTGTATATAGTATTACAAAGACTAATGGGTCTGAATTCCCCCATTTTTTAGGATCTTGGATTTTTGGGACTAAAGAAATAAAAGTGTTGTTAAGCTTCTTTAATAGTTTACCTATCCTAAAGAAATCTTTGGTAGCCATAGTGATATCATAACCCAAGATATCCCAAAATTCTTGGAAAAAAAGTTGCGATGAAGTCATCCAAGCCTGAGGCTTTAAAAGCACCCATAGAGAAGAGAATAACTCATACTTCCTCCTTAGTAATTGAATCAAGAATCCGGTCATTATCCTCGGGCCTTATGGAATGAGGGAGGCAATTTAAAAGTTGATCTCCCAGGGCACCAAATCTACTTCCTCTAGGTTCATTGTAAGACTATTTAAAGTAATCCATATCCATTTCCCTCAACTGAGAGTCAGTGAAAATTTTAGTGGTGAATATTCGCCAATTGGCAAATATTTTTTATAAGCATTTCAAAAATTGGCAAATAAGTGGGACCAAACGGGGTGGCCATATCACCTCAACTTTATAAATGTCCAGTCAAATGCACTTCAATTCACCCATCATTTTAATTAATTAATTGGACTGATATATAGATTTTTCCAATAGAATCTACATTTTCTAAAAAGTCTAGGTAATATTTTTGCCTACAATTTTGGAAGCGTGTCTTAATCGACAAACCAAATTTGCCTGATATTTTTTGAAAATGTGTCTTAATTCATCGGGACACATTCGCCAATATCATTAATAATTCAATGGTGCGGGAGGATTGATTTTATCAATTTTATTATAAGTCCATCCCAATGGAGGATCCATAATCATCTATAAAATTACAACATATATGTTTTGTTGAGGTTTGATTCACCCTACATTTGCATAAGATGTGTTAGATTTAAGTGGGATTCATCAAATACTTGTATAGAATTTATAATTTCTACTCAATTTGCCAAATATGGATTTATATAAATACAATCAAAGGTCATATTTATTTTTACAGAATTTGGTCAGTTTTGAGCTCTTAATTCAAATCAATAGACAAATTTTAGACCAGGAACAACTATTGTTGCATGGTTGACTACTAGTGCTACTCACTAAGAATCTAAAGGTAAGTGATAATTTTTTTGAAGTGTTGTAATATTATTCATCTCAGTCTATTCACATTTTTTAGTTCATTCTTATTGAGTGGGGAGACCTCAGACACCTAGATTATAGGCCCTAAGGCCAATGAGTCTTATAGTCTATTATTGTTTCTTAAACAAGTAGATAGTTTTTTGAGGCATTTATTTCATTGGAGATGTCAAACAAGAAGAAGAGTAAGACTCCTGAATGTGGCAAAGGCCAAGAGAGGCCACCAAAACATAGATTCTTAACTTCATACTTTGGTAATGTTTGTGGTCAAAATGATGAAGGTGTTACTCCTAAAGAGAGTTTGTTGTCATTAGTTTTCTACAAAGTCAAATATCGATGGAAGCAACAAAAGTAAGGAAGTCATATAATGAAGAAGAGATAGTCGATAAAGGCAGCCGAGACAGACACCGAGAATTTATCAGGTACCGAGCAGATATCAAGCATCGAGCGAGCTATATATACACCGAGAAGAAAGTACAAAGTTTACTGAGAAAACACAAGCATGTTTACCGAGCACTCTAGAGTTGATATTTCATTTTAAATTAGATACTTTAGATTTGGACACCGAGTTGAAGTGTTGCATAGTATTCAAGGTAAAATTTAGTTGAGTCGTTGGGACTCCAAACACATAATTGGACAAGATCACGAGGCAAATGAATTAATGAAGTTTCAGAAGGCATCAACATTGGAGATGTAATCTAATTTTAACCACTTAATCTCCACCATTGATTATTGAAGCCCTAGATCTAGTTAACCACCCAAGTATTGTATAAGACATCAATTTGAGTGTTGAGAAAAAGAGTTGGAAGAGAGTTAACATTATAGGGAGTTGACATTACAAAGGGTTGTCATTATTTTTAAGATTGTTGATAGAGTTGATGAAGATGTTGAAAGCTGAAGCAGAGGAGAGGTATGCAAAATGAAGCAGAGCTTATGATACTAAGCTATCAAGTGCATAATAAGGTAAAAAAGATATAGAACACACTAAGTCTAGACAACATTAAATTGATGCACTTTTATCAGACATTTTGTAGTGATTTTTTTTGTAAACAATGAAGTATAATTTTCACTTGTGGGTACGCCCTAATAGGTCTTATATTTTGTAAATCCTCTTACATATTTTGTAAATCTAGGTACATCTCTTAGATTAGAGATTGTGAAATCCTCTAACAAGGTAGACTGAATAAGTCTTTTGTACTCTTAACCGAGTATAGTACTCCTAACAAGGTAAGCTATCAGAAGTAGCTAAATTTGTAGCTCTAACCGAGCAACCTTTTTATTGCAGTAGTGAAGGATTGTGGGTGTCATCCCCACCATAGTTTTTTCCTCTAACAAAGGATTTCTGTGTGACCAAAATTTATGTGTTATGTATTGCATATTTTATGGTTTGGAATATTTACCTTATGTTCATCTTATGGATTGTATTCAACTAAGTAATAGATCAGAATGAACGGTTAAAAGATTTTAAAGGTATTGATTCACCCCTCCCCTCTTAGTACATAAATTTCCTAATTTATTCCAACTATACTAACAATTGGTATCAGAGCTAGTCTCTTGATAAAAGGGTTTAACCAACTAAGAGGAAATATCATGGCTATGGAAAGTTACAAGCAATCTAAGAAGATTGATAGTATTGAGTTTGAACTAGAAAATGCACAAGAGGTGATTGAAGATCTGAAAAGAAAGTTATAAAAATCCTTGAGAGCGAGGAAGAAACTATGCAGTGAACTTAAATCCACTCAAGAACATGTTGATAATCTTGAGACATCATCTGAAGGTAGTTTGAGAGATGAAGCTGAATCGGCCATGCAGAACTCTTGGAATAGAACAAGACACTCATTGAGCAACTGAAGTCGGCAAAGAAAGATCAAGAGGCACAAAAAGTAAGAATCATTGAGATACTTGACTCTAAGGGAGTAGTTGAAAATGCATTGAAATTAGTTGAAGAAGACAAAAGAAAGTCTGAGACTAAAATAGCTGAGAAAGAATTGAAGAATCAAACACTGAAATGTGAAGTTGAAAGATTGGCTAGGGAACTGAAAACTGAAAAAGAAGCCAATGAGATACTAAAGAGAAGTGATGAAGCACTAAGATCATTGGATGCACAGATCAAAGGTCAGAAATAACCAACTGGCAAAAATGGACTTGGATTCAAATGTGAGAGCACTACTGAGAAAGGAAAATCATCCAAGCAAGATGAAAAACAAGACACTTCTGCCCCACCGAAGATAAACAAACCTATTTGTTACCACTGTGGGAAATTTGGACATACTGCAAATGTCTGCAGAGAAAAAGAGGTAAGTCACCGAGCACACCTAAGTTTGATGGGTACTGCTATAACTGCAATAAGTATGGGCACCGAGAATTTGAATGCAAATCAAGAACTATAAACAACACAAGGAAGCCTAAATTCAATGGATACTATAGTACTTGCAATAAGTACTGTCACAAGTCTGAAGATTGTAGATCACCAAGAAGAAATGACAAAATGGGTACCAAACTGATAGAACAAGAAGAGCGACCAACATAATACATCTATACCATGGGACTACAATACAAGGATATCATGTTTAGTATGTGGAAGGTATGGACACATAACAAAAAATTATATGTTTCTCCATGGCTGAAACAATAACTGAACTTGGAGAAACCCGGGAATGACATGTTTCCATTGCCACAAGACATGTAACCTTGCCAAAGACTGTAGGTACCAAGAGAAGATTCCAATCGAGGAAGAGTCATCTAAGAAACCAAAAGTAAATGTTGAAGAAATGAGAGAGCATATGAATAGGGCATGGAAGAGAAATAACATGGAAGATGGAGCATCATTTGTGAAGTTGGAGGCACCACATCCTCTGGATTGGGTGTAACCAACTCTACCTAATCAATCATAAGGTATGTATAGGAACTGCAAATCAAATCTTTAAATCTTAATTCGGTTCCTAGTGTATGTGTAGATATCCACATTAGCATATTTAGATGCATTCGGATAAATATTGTTAAATTCATATCTTATATCATTCGGTAAGAAGTAAGTAGAGGCAATCGGTAAAGCATTTATTATTATTTTATGATCGATATAAACCCTAAAACCTAGTGAAAGATATAAATAGACCCACTCGTCTATCATTGCCACTTATCATTTTCAAGAGCATTGTGAGCAAAGTTATAGAGCTAAATATTCAAGCGTGTTTGAGCAATCAACAAGGTATTCCTAAACTATTACAATATTTTTTAAGATAAGTTGAATGTATTTGGATATTAGTTGGTGTTGCCCTAGTTTTGTTGTGCAACTAAAACCAATAATTGCAAAGCCCTAAGTAAATCTAATAGAGAATTTGAAAATATGACACCAAAGCTTAAGAACCCAGTTGTTGTAGAGACTGTTGAACCTGTGAAACCCAAGTATAAGCTACCACCTCTGATAGCAATAGAACCTGATAAAAAGAGAGCCCTAACATCAATACCACTGAGGGTCATATTGATCAAAGATGTGTGAGCATTTATACATTATAGAGTTGAGGAAATAAGCATAGCAAAGATTGATATGTTGTTTCAGAAACTCTGTGTGAATGAAAAGTTGAAAGATGACCAAGGGTTTGACTCAATCCCTCCATATACTAAGAGTATTCAAAATAGTGTGGGTAAGAATGGTTCTCAGCTGAGTACATGACCAATTCATGTGGCTCAACCAAATAGTGAAGATCACAAAAGATGTTCTACACATCGTAACTGGTTACCTGATTGGTGACAAGCCAAAGGCCATAAGACAAATTGAGAATAACAAACTAAGTGAATTGACAAATGAAAAATGGGATGGGAGAGGTCTGAAGACATCTAATATTGAAGAACCTAAACTAAAATTTGCATGTAATGTTATATCCTACCGAGTATTTCAATCTTCAAGAGTTGACAACGTACCATGTGGAGCTGTAGATTTGGCATACAAAATTATGAAGAAGGACATGCAGATTGACATCTGTGAGATTTTGATGAAGCAATTGGAAGACAAATTGAATGCCATAAGGAAATTAAAGTCAAATACTTTGACGTTTCAATCACTACTGGTATGCATATATTTCTATTTCATGAATTTCTTCTCATCTATCGACAGTGTTACATGGAGCACATAGAAACCTATCATGCATCAAATAAATGATTACATCCAGAGTCTAGGTGAAGATCTTGATATGGTTATGAATTATTATTTTCTTAAATTTCAAGATAATATGCATAAGAAGTACATGATAGAACCCCAATTGGTTGAAAAATATCATGACACCATATATTTTGAAGTGGACACTGACACATGTATCATAAAGGCAGTTGAACCTAGAAGCACCTCAATACCGCCTATAAGATATGAGATGGACATGAAAATTGCAACTCAACAAATAGAGGCTTTGTTAACCAAGCCCACTGACAAAAGAGCCAAAATGTATGGAGCCTATGAAGAGGTTAAAGAGAAGAGAAAGCAAGAAATCCTAATACCTAAAGCCCAAAGGAGGACAAACAAAATGATTGAAAATTTATCTAAGGATCTCAGAGTTGATGATGAAATAGACAAGGATGAATCCTCTGACATAAAAGGGATAGATCCACTAGCAATGAAGGCCTCACTGAGTGCTAAGACAAAAAGACCAAACACACGGTCCACAGTTACATCGAGAACAAAAAGGAAATAAAAAGTTCATTAGCCAAAGAGCAAGACATATGTGAGAAGCAATAGACACTGAAGATCTCAACAAACATAGGAATGTAAGCTTGGGTAGAGTAAAAATGACTCTAGATGGTTCAATTGAGGTACTTAAGAAGAATGGGTGAATCTCTGGAATCAGACACATGATGTATGACAACCAAGATGAAGAAGGTAAAACCAAGATAGAAGAGGCAGTTGTTTTTACTTTGAATAAGTTCAAACTTGCACCAATTGAAGTTTTCAACCATCTACCTACTGAACTAAATAGAAAATTGATGCTAGATGAAAGTATGCATTGAACATTGAAAAGAAACTATGGTAAAGATCCCTAATTCTAGCACAACCTACTATGTTTGTAACTGAGATCGATGAGAAAATGAAAACACACTCTAACTGTTTTCTTATCAAAAGTAGAAATTTAAGGATCATGAATGGAGAGCTAGAGAAAGTACAAGAAGAGACTAATGTACAATAGAGTAAATTCTTTCTTTTTACATGGAAGATAAAATAGGAAAATGCCAAGGTACCGAAGAGTAAAGTAAGGAATATCCCATTGACCTTACATTGGATAAATAAGAAATCTTGATTGAAGATATTATAGAGGAGGACCTTGGAACCGAAATTGCAGATGATGAAGATGTAATGATTGAAAAGGACACAAAAAATGAACAAATAGATACAGTTGATGTTGCTAATGCAAAATTATTAGAAGAAGTTCTAGAAAAAGTCAATGAGTATTTAGATGTTGATATTGAAATATCTAAAATGGAAATCGATACAGAAGAGAAAAGCACTGAACAACTTAAGGAAAAAGAACAAGGAGAAACTAAGGATCTTGAGTCCACTTAGCCTAATATAGAATAGAACAGCGAGGCACCTTCCACCAAGGACACCACAGTACAGAAGGAACAAGAGAAAGAACAAGAGAAGGAACAAGAGACAGAACAGTAAAATGATAAGACAAAGAACATGTAGGAAGAACAAAAGGAAGCAGATAAGACATAACACCATACAAAGGAAAATACAGAAGAGACAACTGAAGAGAAACAAGAGGAAATGAAAGAAGAGCCACTGACAGACAAAGGTACTGACAAGAAAGAAGAAATTAAAGCAGAAAGTGTATCAGATGCATTAAAGGCATCTCCATCCACCATATTGTCTACTAGTGATATTATTACAAAGAAAAATAAGAAATCAAAGAAGAGGAAACATATAGGCATGAGCTAACCGAACATACTACCTAAGGTAGATCTAGAAAATATGGACCTTGATGAGATGAAGGAGTATGATAAGTTAGTAAGACTCAAAGCCATGCAAAATAAATAACTTTAGAAGAAGAAAGAAAATACTTTATTAGATGTTAAAGAAGTGTTACAAGATATTGTACCCAATGCTACTACAAAAGAAGAAGCAAATCTACTTGATCAAGTGGAAGAACTGATTAAACAAGTGCGTGAACCGAATCAAGACACAATCAATGGGATGATGAAAATTCACTAGAAGAGCACGGATCAAAAGTTATTAGAAGAAATTTTGAAGAATATTGCACTTGAAAAGGTAACTCTTTTTGAAGCATGCACTGACATGGAGAGAAAATTGTCTAACATTCTATTATTATTTCAGCAATTTTATTCCATTTCCCAATTTCTTAAAGAGATCAAGGAGAAAGAGACAACTGTTGAAAAAGAGCTGACCGAGCAACTAAAGAGAATTTCCATCGAGCCTAGATCCTTGCAGGCTTATTACTCAAAGATCAAACTGCTAAGGGAAAGCAACAAGAGCTCAGAAATGTAGAGCGCAAACTAAGGTTAGAAGTCCTGGAGCTGAAAGCTACCCTCATTCCCCACATGGAGTAAAAGAAGAATCACTTAAAGAAATCCAAAGACTTAATTTCCACTACCGATGGAAGGTCATTGGACACTATTGTTGGTATGGAAGCACATGTTGCTACTCAAATAGTTGTTATGCAATCACTAAAGGATAGCTGGGAGGCAGGCCTATCTGATGCAAAGGCCAAGTATAAACACAATTTTGACAAGATACCTCTGAAAGACAACACTAAGCAAGTGATCTTTTGGCATGTTTATAAAAAAAATGGGGATATATATAGTAAAGGGAGATATGCACAAGGGAGATATAAGTAGTAAAATTTTGAGAAGCATTATCAAAGGGGGAGTCATAACTTTTTGAAGTTTTGAAAATTTTGATGACTTTGAAGTTTTTTACTAATATCAAAGAGGGAGACTGTTACTCCTAAAGAGATTTTTTTGTCATTAGTTTTCTACAAAGTCATATATAGGTGAAAGCAACCGAAGGAAGGGAGTCATACAATGAAGAAGACACAGTCGGTAAAGGCAATCGAGACAACCACCAAGCATTGAGCACTTATCAGGTACCGAGTAGGTATCATTCACCGGGCGAGCTATATATATATTGAGAAGAGAGTACATATTTTACCGAGCAAGCACAAACATGTTTACCAAGCACTCTAGAGTCAACATTTCATTTGAAATGAGATACTTTGGATTTGGAAACCGAGCAGGAAGCGTTGCACAATATTTGAGGTAAGAGTTGGTTGAGTCATTGGGACTCCAAACACAAGATTGGAAAGGATCATGAGGTAGACCAATTAATGAAGTTTCAGAAGGTATCAATATTGGAGATGTAACCTAAGTTTAAACACTTAATCTCCATTGTTGATTCTTGAAGCCCTAGATCTAGTTTACCACCTGAATATTGTATAAGACATCAATTTTGAATGTTGAAAAAAGAGTTGGAAGAGAGTTGACATTACAGAGGGTTGAGATTGTTGTTAAGATTGTTGGTAGAGTTGAAAGAGCTGATGAAGATGTTGAAAGGTGAAGCAGAGGATAGGTATGCATAATGAAGTAGAGCTTATGATACTAAGCTATCGAGTGCAAGATAAGGTAACAAAGATATAGAACACACTGAGTCTGGACAACATTAGCTTGATGCACTTTTATCAGATATTTTGTAGTGAATTTTGCTGTAAATAGTGAAGTACAAATAATGCTTGTGGGTAGGCCCTAACAGATCTTATGTCTTATATTATTAGAGATTGTGAAATCCTCTAACAAGGTAGATTGGATAAGTCTTTTGTACTATTAACCAAATGTAGTACTCCTAATAGGGTAAGCTATTATAAGTAGCTAAATTTGTAGCTCTAACTGAGCAACCTTTTTATTGTAGTAGTGAAGGATTGTGGGTGTCATCCCCACCACAATTTTTTCCTCTAATAAAGGGTTTCTACGTGACCAAAATTTATGTTTTATGTGTTGCATATTTTATGGTTTGGAATATTTACTTTATGTTCATATTATGCATTGTATTCAACTGGGTAACATATCAGAATGAATGGTTAAAATATTTTAAAGGTACTGACTCACCCCTCCCCTCTCAGCACACAACTTTCCTAAGTTATTCCAACTATACTAACAGAAGGTACATCATCACAAGTACAACTACAAGATTGAAAACCTAGAGAAAATATTAAAGAAGGCAATGAATGTGATATCTTAGATGACGATGAAATTGAAGAAGATTTTTTGGTAAATACCCAGGGTAGCAGGAATGAGATAAATGACTTGGGTGATAAAGTTATAGATGATGATGATGCATGGAAGGTAAAAATAATGTCAAAATAAAAAATGGGTTGGGAATGGGATATGTCAAGGAATTTAAAAATTGATTAGGTGTCAAAGTATCCATTCAGTGAACCAGTGGAGAATCCAAATAAAGGTGACCCTCTAATAGAATGTAGGTGTAATATTTTAGTTGGAAACATGAAAAGGAAAAGAGGTTGTAGCTAAAACTTGACATCATAGAAAAGCATATCGGTAAAGTTTACGAAAAACAAATCATATGTGAAATTGAAAAATTAGTGATAAGATGAAAAAAAAGGATCAATGTCATCATGTTAAGAATGCCTTATAATATTATGCATATTTAAAAAGATAGGTGAAGCCTGTTGAATGTAAAGGTTTTATTGAATCTATTTTTGGAAATGCAATGGTAGTAGAACAACTAGGAAAAGTTGTTTATTTAAGTGTTGTTTTTTATATTTTGAGTAAAGGGAATGCTATGACAGACTACCCATGAATGAGTGCTTTATTACACTGTTTGAAAGTTCCTAACTATCCTAGTAGTTATTGGTCAGTAAACAATGGATGGTGATAATCCCAAATAATGGCTCAGTTTTGTTAATATCTCTTATGTCTTTTTTCTAATTCTATTAGGGGTTTAGATACTCCTATAGGGTTTAAGACCTTGTTAATGATGTTTCTATGTTGTTTTCCTAAACTTGTCAAAAGTGGGCATGAAATTTAACTTATCCCTATACTTCTATTTTATTAATGGTGATAGATGCCATGTGGTCTTGCTATGTGATTTATCCATATTAATCATGCATGTAGTTAAATAAATGATATTCTGACGTGAAATGGATATGCCTTTTTTTTACACACTAATGTCCTGATGCATGAATTAATGAAGTTATAGCAATGGTCAAAGCCTTACATTGTGGGAGTTAATGCAAACTAACTGGTTGAAGACAAAGTCACCCGAAGATGAACCTTGAAAGAGTCGAAAAATGATTATTTACATCTCATGTGAAGTAATAATGAGACTTTAGTGTTCATTCTTGTGGTAGAATATATCTAGGGGGGTCAATTATGCTAGATTTTCTCTACAGTAGAAAGAGTTTGACTGGAGACATCAGATTTCCATAGTCCATAGTACATCAAAAAGTGCTTCTAGATTCAACTGTGTGTATTTTATTGACATCAACATTTTGGTTCACACTCAATGATCCATCGTGAATAGGAAATAATTTTATTGTTTCATATTTGGAGCATAACTTCCTTCCTTTTCTTATGTTGTAATAAATTGCATCTTCTTTAATGTCTTGGGAGTGGACATGTTGTCAGTTACAGTTAATTAGAAGTCTTCTTGATTTAAATAAAGTTTGGTTACCCATTATCAGGAGGTAGAGCTTCGGATATTGTAATTTCAGCTTTTAGTTTTATTGAGAATATTTTCAGCTCCATTATGTTATAACAACACTTTTGGATAAATTAAATGATACACCAGTTTGCAACATCTTAGTTGAGCTCTGGGAAGACCTACTCAAGGGGACCCACTTGGTGAGGAGTTCAATCTTTTTTTTTAGTAGTTAGTTCTCATGCAGTAGTTAGTTGTTGTCCTGACAATTATTTGTTTTCGCGGCCACTGGAAACTCCATCCTGTGACTGTTCTTGCAACCAAAGAAGACATGGTAGTTTACTATTTGTTTTCCATGGATTATGTTATTTTTATTCATTTGAGTTCATTTTATATGACAACTTCAGTTGATCATTTGAGTTATTTACTTTCTATGCGCTTTACTTTCAACACCATTTCCTTGTCAGTCATAGATAACATGGCTAGAATTGGGTCCTTAGTGCACATACAATGTTGTACCATTTCAAGTATACATCCATGGGCTAATGGAAAATGAGCCTTCATAATGATGAGATAACTAATTAGCATGGATATCCAATCCCTAAGTTATGGTTCTTGATCCTAGTTATTAAAACTATTAAACGAGACCAACAAATGGGAATGGGCAAGTTGTCTTGTTGAGGTTGAAAAACAAGATATAAAGGGAACAATAAGGGAGTCAAAATTTATTGCATTGTCTCTAGACAAATTTATGACAATATATAATACATATTGGGTATGCATGCATGTTTATATTGTACAAAATAATGTTTGTCAACCTCATCTACTACTTGTTACTAAAATGAAGGAGAGTGCGACAACTGTAACTCTATTTCAACTAGTTAAGAGTTATTGAATTGATTATGGGTGTATGGGTGAATTGATGATTGTCAAAAAGTTGGTATGTCTAAGAGTGGATGGATATTAAATAATGCAAGGTCAAAGGAATGATCTTTGCGTAAAGCTACAAACTTATTTTTCACCCTACATGATTGTCATTCATTGCATAGCCCATAGATTGAATCTAGCTTTTAAAATTGTGAGCAAGTGTGATCTAGTAAAAAAAGCTAAATATTTAGTTAGAGAGATCTAATCATACTTCTTTCGAAGTCTGAAATGATTTTTGGAATTTCAAAAATTCATCGATGGAATAACTGATGGGAACAAACTTCTTAAGGATGTTAATACCAAATGAATTTCCTTAGATGGACCAGTACATCGAGTTTATTCAGAATATTGATCCTTGATTGGAGTAATATAAAAACATTCCCACACAGTAGACAAAACTATTGACTTGCTTCGTAGGTTAAGTGATATAGAGACAATATTAACTTTAGCAGGTCTTCTCCCCATGCTAGAGGAAATCGACCTACTTGCAAAAAAAGCCCAAGAAAGAGCTATGTATATTGCATAATATTATAAGCTACGTGAAATGACATGCATGACCCTCAATAATATCTATCAATCTCAACGAACATTTTATGATGAAAATTTTGCTAGGTGGCACACACTAATAGATTTGAACAATCTTGATAATTTTTTATAGATCAATACAAATGGGGAGTTATGTCTCAGTGTACGCAAATTTTAGATACCAATGCACTACCTTACCCTGATTACAAATCCAATAAAGTACCCTAAGAAGCATGAAGTAAGTGTTACAAGGGAATATTTTAGCAAGATCATTGAGTCTGTAACTGCTTTTGTGAAGGAAGTCACCTATTATCTTTCCTCAAAGATTAGAAACCGATTCACTGGTGAGAATCTACTTGAAGACATGTCTACTGTTACTCCAAATGAGCATTGAAGTTGTCATTAGTATTCAAGAACTCAAATGGATAGTTGGTAACAGAGTCACAAATAGGCTAGTTGGTATAATCACCCAAGTATAGAGTTAACCGAGAGCACTAATCACGCACAGAGTTAACCGAGTGTAGTGATTACCAAACAGACAGACTTTACAGAGCAATAGACTACACCAAGATACATAGTATAACCAAACAACAATATAACCGAGATACACAGACACCACCGAGCACCGAGAGACAACATTAATCGAGTGGACTAGAGCCCACATAAAAGTTTGTTATGGCACATCATTCTAGGTAACAACTTTTTGTTGACCTAGATAACGGTTTACAATGATCGAGGAGAACATTAATTACAGATTCAAAACATTAATTATTTATATCTCCTATGTTTAGATGATCAAGGTAAATTATGTACACCATTGATCTTAGGTTAGGGATGTTATTGTAAATCCCTAATTAGGTCATAGAGTTTGATATATATATATAATGTATAGATGTCATTTTGTAATGTATGTTGATCAAGCAATGATCAAGTAGCCGCCATACTATGGACATCAAAGATCAGACAAGGGTTTTAAGGACAGAGACTACATTGCAGTAATCAGTTATCAGAATAGAGGCAAGGCTACCGAGCATAATAGAGCAGAAGGTATTATCATTCACATTAAGGTTATATATTTTATATGTACTTAGTGGATTTGTATTAGCAATATTGAGATTGTATATGTTCAGATCACATGTTTGTTACTCTCTAACAATTGTAATAGACCCAAAAACCTCTTAATAGAGTAGACTTAACCATCTTTTTGTAAATATCTTAAACGAGTGCACACATACTTTGTGTTGCTAAATCATCTCACAAGGTAGATCTAGTCAATCTCACTGTTACTCCTAATAGGGTAAGATCATCAGAAGTGATCAATCTTTGTAAGATTCAACAAGCTACTTTATTTACTACAGTAGTGAATTTTTGTGGGTCTCAACCCCACCACAGTTTTACCTTCTAACAGGGGTTTTCTGTGATACCAAAATACTAGTGTCACGAGTACTTAATTTCATGTATGTGTATTATTTACTTTACATGCATTTACAATTCAATAGTGAAATTATATGTTTGGTGTATGCAATCTACTTAGTCAGTTATTACAGAACATTTGGTTACAAAGATTAGATTGAAAGTTTTTAAGGGTACCGATTCACCCCTCCCCTCTCAATACACACCTCTCCATTATCCTAAAAATTGGTATCAGAGCTTGTTCTCTTGTTTATAAGGTTTAATTGTTAAAGAGAAAAGATATTACAATGGAAAGGTATACACTTGATAAAACTATTGAAAATCATAAGTTACAGTTGCAAATCTATTTCGAACAATACAAGGAAGCAAAATAAAAAACTCAGGGAGGTGTTGATTAAGAGAAAAGACATGGAACTTCGCTATCATGAGACTAATTATTAGGAAGAAGATATTCATGACCCATTCGACACATTTGGATTTGAATCTGGTAGCATATCTGATGCATATGAAGGAATCATATCAAAGCTATCTGAGAGAAATCGACAACTTACTGAACAAGTGAAAACACTACAGATCGGTCAAGATACACAAATGGTTGAAGTCTTGAATGATGCAAAGAAAGCTGAACAAGATAGAAACATGGATGTTGATGATAGAAGAGAAATGACTAAAAAGTTACAAGAATTTTTTTTTGAGATATTGAGACTTATTGAACACTACTTTGAGATCACCAATCAAGTGGTTACTATGAGTCATGAGGCAAACCAAGTAAATACTGAGCTTGCAAGAAAAGTAGAAGACATTGGTGTATTAAAAGAAGAAAAAAAAAAACTGAGAAATGAAGTGAATATTTTACAACAACATAATGAAGTGACTAAGAGATCTAAAGAAAGCACTAAGAGAATGGATGAATTTCTGAACTATCAAAGAAGACTTAACAACAATGCCAGATTAGAGTATACGGAGCAAGGAGAATCATCAAATCAAGATGAACAGAGGAATGTATACTCAAGTCTAAATCCTAAGAAGCCCTCTTATCATCACCGTGGAAAACCAGGGCATACATCAAATGTTTGCAGAAGCAAAGTAAAAGGTATTCCTAGAAACCCTCCTAAATTTAATGGTATTTTCTATAGCTATAATAAGCATGGAAATCAAGCACATGAGTGTAGATTTAAGTTGAAAAAACCACAGAATAAACCATACATGGATAAATAATGTCAGAATTGCAACATGCATGGTCATACATCACAAGCATGCAGGAAAAACACAAAGCAAATATGGAATCCTAAAGGACAAGAAAAGGTAAATCAACTGAGAAGGAAATGTAATGCTTATGATTGGGATTATAACACTTGGATTAGTTGTACAACTTGTGGTAAATATGGACATATCGCAGCAAATTATATGAGACAATGGTGAACCAAGTCTAGGAATCGGTCAAACTCTGGTATGGCATGCTTTCACTGTCACAAAGTCGGTCACTTAAGCAAACATTGTGCAGACTAAATAAATACTTATGGAAATGGCAATACAATTGAAGAAATCATAAGGACCAGAAATCAAATGTGGAGGAAACCATCAAATGATAATGCAAGACCAAGCACAACAGTCGGTAACACCTCGTCCAATGGATTAGGTGGTTCCACCGTCTCCACCCGAGCAATACAAGCAGGTGGAACTAGGTTTTTGCAAAGCTATATCTTACAGATCAATTCCTATATTCATTGTGCAAATGCCAGATTATCATGAATTGAGATGCACTATGGTATTATATTTTTGATTACTTTGATCTAGTTGAGTCGGTTAATATGTACTGAGTTAGAAATGTTAGTCGGTGAATATGTGTGAGACAACTGAGTTGCTATGGAAACTGAGCATTTGGTACACTCAATGAGCTAAAGTATTGTTAGTGTTAACCGAGCATGGTGTTTGTTCACCGAGTGGTTGGTGACAAGCATTTATTGCACCACCCTAAGACATTTTCTATAAATTTGATCGATGTGAACTCATTTGTTCACACTGCGATCACAGAGCAAAACAGAGAAAAGAGAGCAAGTTGCAACAAAGCATTTTTGAGCATTCTACAGAGATTCAGAGTCTATTACGAGCAGCATAGTATTCATTACGCATTCTACATTTTCTGACTCATTCAAACACCTTCATGTGAACCCTAAAAATTAGAAATCATGGCAAACTCATCTTGAACCATGAAGGAAAAGATGGAGAAGGAGAAAAAGGTTGTTTTGGTTAAGAACTCCACTTGCATAGAGCCAGACTATAAGATGCATCCGCAGGTTGCAACCCAACCCGATGACAAAGGCGCGTTTTCATCAATTTTGCCCAGGGTTTTGTTGGTCTAAGATGTGTGTGCTTACATTCACTGTAAGATAAGTGAAATAGGATATTTTGAGCTGATTTCTACATATCAATCATATGAACATATGGGAAACTAAAAGAAGATCATAATCATCTAGAGGCAACCAATGCCCTAAATTTTCTGAAGGTCTTTCACACCGAATGGATCCACATTATTCTGAGTAGAGTACATGATGGAAAGCTCTAGCTGGATGAGCCAAAGAAGATAAAAAAAGATGTTATTCATGCAGTAACTAGGTATCCCATATCTGATAAATCAAAATCTTGAAGGCACCCATCGAGAACTGAAATAGAAAAAGCTAATAGGAGTCGAGTAAGACGAAAGAGGTCTAAAGATAAACTCAATCAGTGATCCTAAACTTAGGTTCGGTGCATATGTCATTGACTATAAAATATTCTAGTCCTATAGACTGAACAACATTGCATGCAGAGCTGTTGACATTGCTTACAAGATTGTTAAGAATGGATTACAGCTTGATCTCGTCGAGCTGTTGCAGAGGCAATTTGAAGAAAACATGAAAACTATCAGATCAACACAGTCAAACACATGTAAGTTTGGTTCATTACTACTATGCACATTATTCTACCTAAAATTTTTTTTATCCCTCCATCGGTACAGTTAAATGGAAGACCAACCGACCAATTACACTGCAAATCAATGATTTGATTACAAGCTTAGGTACAAACTTTGAACCGACTATGAATGATTATTTTGCTAAGTTTAGGGTTAGGATGGAAAAGAGGACTTGAATTCCATTATAGTTGGTAGATAAATACAAAGGTGAAATCTATTTTGTAGCAGACACCAATACTACTCTAGTCAAAGCTGCACAATCGAGGACAATGTGGCTACCTCTATTGGATTATGAATTAGATATTAACATTTCTTCAGAAGCTATTGAGAAATTGTTGAAGGAACCAGTTGACAAATCTGACATAGGATTTGGCACATATGATGAAGCCCAGACCTGAATATCTATTGGTCTACAAGTTGAGAAGATGGGCAGGAAGAAGACTAAGATAGTCAAGACTTTGAAGAGAGAATATGCTATCACAGATGAAGAATTGGACAAATCAGTAGATGAAACTGAGGAGCAAACCTCAGTCGGTCAAGATGAAGAACATGAACATGATGTTGATGCCAATGAGTCTAATGAAGCACAAGTTGAGGCACCTAAGGCAAAAAGGGGCAAAAGCATAAAGACTAAGTCTCCGCAAAAGACCAAAGCATAATCAGTGACTACAGAATCACCACCTTTGAAGAAAGGTGTTTCAAAGATAATAAGGCCCTCACCAAATTTCACATACCAAACAAGAAAACAAAAGGGCACTACCGAGAATCCAACACCAAGACAAAGGAAGAAATAGGTAAGGAACAAGGATGAAAAGGATGATTACGACGACAGTCCTGATCAATTTAAGGTTGTACAGAACAAGACACCATAGACCATTGAATAGATTGTCGAGGCAATCAGAACAACCAGACAGTTAGGCCATCCTGAAATACATGTATATGTCAATCTGACTACCAAGCACAAAGATAAACTCGAAGAAGCAATCATAGGTATGATGATCAACTTCAAACAAGTTCCAGTTGAATTTCTACTTACATTCCCTCAAAATTATATGATAATATATTAGCAAGATGGTCATATGCACTTACCACCGAGAAACAGATGAGAGAGGAAACTCTCACTCTTATTAAGGCTGATTGTACAGTAGAACAAATCAATGATATAATGCAATAGTATGCCAAGAAATTTCCTAAGAAGTCAAGGTCACTGAATATCCTACAAGGAAATTTGAAGGAAGTGGATATAGAGAGAAACCAAATATAGAACAAAGTGTTGAATCCACCCGAGGAAATCAAGGTCACGGAGGAAGCAACATACATTGCATCTCTAGTCGATACCGAGGTACATCGACCGAGTACATAAATAATAATAATTGATGTTGATGATGCAGATGTTGACAATGTACTAGATGATATTCCTAAATTATTGACAAATCTAGGACATCCAGAGATCTCAATAAAATACATAACTGAAGGTGATCTAGATGATAAGGCTAAAAAAGATGAGTCAATTAGAGCTATCGAGATAATAGATGAGCAAGACACTATAGAGGTCACTCGAGAAAATGTACAAGGACAGTTACCTATTTTGGTACAAGCTATTGAAATAGAGAGTGAAGCACAATAAAAGACACCGGAGCATGAAACATACACAAATGAAGATAAGGGGGATACACAAGGGACACAGACCAAACATAGTGGTAGAACAACACAAGGTGATGCACCAAAAGACACCATTGATGCAGAATAAAAAGGTGAAGGTAATACAAAAACATCAATTATAGACATTTCTACTGCTGACACTAGGTTAGCAACCGAGGCACCTCACCAAGTCATCGCATCGAGTACCGAGTCAACAAAGCAAGAAATCGAGCAAAAGGCTCAATTAACATTAACACTATCTCCTTCGTCAAGCACCAAAGAGAAGAAGAAGAAAAAGAAGAAAGGAATAAAGGGTCCCATGACACTTGATGAGATCATTCACATCCCTGATTGTGATCCATGTACACTTAACCCTGGAGCTTTGAAAAGGTATGGTGAACTCTACACCCAAAAAGCAACACAACACAAGCTGAGACAAGAATGCAAAAGTGCACAGGTGCTAGAGACTGCTAAGGAGATCCTCATGTGCAAGTTGTTCCTAATGTGAACATAGATGAATCAACACCCATACTTGATCAACTTGCACTGCTCACCGAGGTATTTGACAAACTTGACATTGATGCCAAGAAGAAATTAGAAGAGTGAGCAGAAAAGAAGATACAATACAAAGTTACAAAGAAGATCAGCCAGGCAGTGGCAGTAAACAAGGTAACTTTGTCTAAATTTGTAAGTGGATTAGAAACTATCATATCTGAAGTGATTATAATTATATAGCAGTTATGCACTTTAGATCACTTCACTACCAAGATTAGTGAAAAGATGTAGAAAATAGATCAAGATCTAACAGATAGTGCAAATAGTCTATCAACAGAGAAACATGTATTGTAGATGCATTACACCAAAGTTATCCAAAACTAGTGGTTGAGACTAGACTTGAAGAAAGAAGAGAAAATCAAAGAACATGTAACCGATCTATAGGCAACGTTACTACTACATTTGGTTATGATGCAGAAACATGTGATATTGACAAAGAATTTGATTGCCACCCCATAACTGTCGGTCAAAGAAAGCATATATGATATGCATGCTTAGATAAACTTAAAGCTATTAACCCTTGAGAATTTAAAGGAGGAATAGGAGAAGCTACAGGAAAATCTCAAGCAAGCCCATCCTAATATTTTTGACAAATTGTAAGTTATATTCCTTTTGTCATTATTTTCAAAAAGGGGGAAATATATGTATATAAGTATAGTAAAGGGGGATACTATAATCACAAGGAGTTCATATACATATACTGAGCATGTACAAAGGGGGAGTCACTATGTGTAGTAAAAGGTTTTCTATACTAATGCCAAATGGGGAGAATGTTACTCCAAATCAACATTGAAGTTGTCATTAGTATTCAAGCACTCAAATGGAGAGTCGGTAACAGAGTCACACATAGGCCACTCAGTATAATCACCAAAGTACAGAGTTAACCGAGAGCACTGATCATGCACAAAGTTAACTGAGTGCAGTGATTACCAAACAGACAAACTTTACTGAGCAATAGACTACACCAAGATACATAGTATAATCGAACAATAGTATAAGTGAGATATACAGATAACACCGAGCATCGAGAGACAACATTAACCGAGTGGACCAGAGGCCACATGAAATTTTGTTATGGCACATCATTCTAGGTAACAACTTTTTGCCGACCTAGATAACGGTTTACAATGATCGAGGAGAACATTAATTACAGATTCAATACATTAATTATTTATATCTCCTATGTTTAGATGATCAAGGTAAATTATGTACACCATTGATCTTAGGTTATGGATTTTATTGTAAAGCCCTAATTAGGTCATAGAGTTTGATATATATAATGTATAAATGTCATTTTGTAATGTATGTTGATCAAGAAATGATCAAGTAGCCGCCATACTACAGACATTAAATATCAGACAAGGGTTTTAAGGACATAGAGTACATTGCAGTAATCAATTTTTAGAATAGAGGCAAGGCTACCGAGCATAACAGAGCAGAAGGTATTATCATTCACATTGAGGTGATATATTTTATATGTACTTAATGGATCTATATCAGCAATATTGAGATTGTATATGTTCATAACACATTTCTGTTACTCTCTAACAATTGTAATAGACCCCAAAATCTCTTAACAGTGTAGACTTAACCATCTTTTTGTAAATCTCTTAACCGAGTGCACACATACTTTGTGTTGCTAAATCTTCTCATGAGGTAGATCTAATAAATCTCATTGTTACTCCTAACAGGGTAAGATCATCAAAAGTGATCAATCTTTGTAAGCTTTAACAAGCTACTTTATTTACTGCAGTAGTGAAGTTTTGTGGGTCATCCCCACCGTTGTTTTTACCTTCTAACAAGGATTTTTTGCGATACCACAATACTAGTGCCATGAGTAGTTAATTTCATGTATGTGTATTGTTTACTTTACATGCATTTACATTTCAACACTAACATTATATGTTTGGTGTATGCAATCTACTCAATCGGTTATTACAGAACATTTGGTTACAAAGATTAGATTGAAAGTTTTTAAGGGTATTGATTCACCCCTCCCCTCTCAGTACACACCTCTCCATTATCCCAATAGTCTATTATGTTTCCTCAATATCGAGAACTCAACAATGCAGTCAATTATCTGTAAAATTGAATGGACAAACTATAGATGAAATTATAAATGAAACCGTTCATAGAGAGAAATTAGCCTATTTTGCGATAAATATAATGGAACAATAAAAAAAAAATAGAGAACCCCCACAAAGAGGGATCATTAACAAAGTTTTGGAAATTCTAGGTAAAAGTAAAATTTTGTGTGATTCAATAATAAAAAATTTCAAAATTCTCGGGTTATGTCAAAACATGATATTGGGTTTGTGGAGGATGACAAATTTTTTCATGTTTCGGGGTTCCTAAAATCAAAGATAAGAAATAAATTAGACAAGAAGTTGGAAAATTTATTGAGGTTATATACTTCTAGGTATGTTGTCAAATTTTTTCCTCATGGAAGGGCAATGGCAATATGGAAGTCCAAATGTGACAGAAGAGGGTTGGGCAATACTTCAAACCAAAGTGATACAATAACAATGACAAAATGAATGATTGTCACACATGTACTGGTAGCTTTGAGATGCAGGTAAGAGGAGGTATGCAGAGTGAAGAAAACACATAAAAAAATCAAGGAATCTCTCAATTTTATGATGATGATGATGGTGGTGGTGGTGGTGGTGGTGGTGGTGGTGAGATGATTTGGCAAGTTTAATAGTTTTAGCTCTAACAACTACTAAGTATTTATTAAACTATTACTGTATTCCATTGTTGATATTACAAAATCCTAAATGTGGTTGATGGTATTTTATGTTTGTGTCAATGGAATTTAATATTGACATGCAATTATATTTTTCAAATTTCTTTTTACAAATAGAAAATAACAGAATAATAGAGCATACATAAAATCATAAAATAAGGCAACATAATATGTTTATTGATAGAGAAATGTTTATTTATACATGGTGAGATTCTCATTAATTGTTTCAAAATAAAACCATACAATTCATTCAAGACATAATTCTATGTGATTTTGTATGCAAAAGTATATCTATTTCATCTACCCACTAAAGACTCAATACAAAATTTTAGAACCCTTTGCAAATGATCTTGAATTCCCTTTTATAGAAACAAGGAAGTAACAACAACTATAGGTTGATTTGCAATATGTCAACACCAAAATAAAATACCAAGGCACAAAATCTATTGGCTCATCAACATTTGTCCACCTCATCTCTTGTCTTTCTGCAGGAACCCATTACAAATTTACAAGCATGAAGGTGTGCATCATAGGCTAGATTAGTAACTATTACATTTTGCCTATTCATAAAATAGAGTTAATTCAAGCCATGAAAAATTACAATATGCTTGAAATTTGAAATAAAGAAAAGTGGAAAGCCTGAAAGAATTTGGGAATACAAAATATACAACACATATTATGAAATCATTGTGTGAGTTTTTTTAGAAAAATATCTAATGGAAGTCCAATTTTTTGTAACGTATGGTATGTGACCTACAAAGTTGTCATCAATTCATATTTGGAAGAGGAAATTAACACCATTATTTCATCCAGTGTTGTATTCAAGGTTATCAATGGTCTGATGAAATCAATAAAGCTCACATCACTTGTGTCCTTAGGAAATAGATCTAAATCATCATTTTCTCCTCCATCTTCTTTTTTAAAGCATCATTTCCAATGTATTCATTTGTACTAATTGTAGCTTTGAGATGCAGTTAAGAGGAGGTATGCAGAGTGAAGAAAACACAGACAAGAATCAAGGAAGCTCTCAATTTGATGATGAGTACAATGAGATGATTTGGAATGTTTAAGAGATTTAACACTAACAGTTTCTAGGTGTTTATTATACTTATTATTGTATTTAATCATTCATTTTATAAAATCCTAAATGTGGTTGGTGATATTTTATGTTTCTATTAATGATATTTAATATTGATATGCAATTGCATTTTTCAAATTTCTATTTACAAATAGAAAATAACATAATAATAGAGCATATATAAAATTGGAAAATAGGAAAATAGGAAAATAAGAAAACATAATATGTTTATTGATAGAGAAATGTTTATTTATAAATGGTGAGATTCTCATTAGTTATTTCAAAGTATAACCATACAATTCATTGAAGACACAAGCCAATGGTGACATGTTGTGATGGTTAATTTATTGTGTTGTTATTCTTGCCATCAAGGTTCAAATCTCATTGGGAACGAAGTCCCCCATTTGTGGCCTCACCAGTTCATAGCTTCAGGTCGAAGTGCTTACCCCTCCTAAAAAAATCATTCAAGACACAAACCTATTTGATATAGTATGCAAAAGTGTATTTATTTCATCTATCCCCTCAAGAGTCAATACAAATTTTCATAACCCTTTGAAAATGATCTTGATTTACCTTTTATAGAAATAAGGAAACATCAACAAATTCAAGTTGATTTTCAATATGTCAACATCAAAATCAATTACCAAGGCACAAAATCTATTGGCTCATCAGAATCTATCCACCTCATCTCTTCTCTTTCTGCAGGAAGTCATTAAAAATTTACAAGCATGAAGGTGTGCATCATAGGCTAGATTAGTAATTGTTGCATTTTTCTTGTTCATAAAACAAAGTTAATTCAAATCATGACAAATTACAATATGCTTAAAATAAGAAATAAAGAAAAGTAGAAAACCTAAAAGAATTTGGGAATATAAACTATACAATACATGTTATGAAATCACTGTGCGAGATTTTGTAGAATGCTCCACTCTCCATCTAAAGGAAGTCCAATTTGTTCTAACATATGTTAAGTGATCTACAAATTTGTCAACAATTCATATTTGAAAGAGGAACTTGACACCACTATTTCATCCAATGTTGCATTCAAGGTTATCAATGGTTTGATGAAATACAGAAAGCTCACCTCACTTATGTCCTTAGGAAACAAGTCTAAATCATACTTCATTTTCTCCTATATATTCTTTTTGAAATCATAATTTCCAATGTACTGCTTTCTTGTGTCAACACTCTTCAGAAAACCAAGATTTATTAATTTTTGTACCTTTCCATGCATCTTCTTCATCTTTTTTGCAACCTTATTCAGACATTCATGTGCTTCCCATAGTTTTTATATTTTTGAATGATAAATGATGCCTTTATTTAGGCATGAATACGGTTGTGATCCCCTTGGATTCCAAATAGTTGTCATTGTCTTTGTAGACTATTTGCAAAATTTCTTTTGCAATTTTCTCTCTTTGGCAAACCTTTATATTCTAAGCAATGTATTCATTAAGCTTCTCATAATGTACTCTTAGACTTCAAATCAATTCAAACCACTGAGACAAATGGTCTTTCCTCTGCATTATTTGCCCACAAATTGTTTTGTTTTATATACCTCATTGTTTGTTCCGTATTTTTTTTTTCAATTTATCTTGGGAATATTTAATTATATTTTTCACCTTTTTCAACTCTTGTGTCAGTCTTTCAACAATTTTTCTTTCTTCCTCTACTTTTTCTTCCCACCGATTTTCTCTTTCCTTCTAATGGTCCAATTGGTAATGTAATTTTTTGTCGACGTAGTGACATTCTCCAAATTTTTGTATAATTGTGTTGAAGAGGCTCTTTCTTTTTTAATTTTTTTTGGTGCTTTTAGCCAATATTTTCTTCATTTAATTTAGTTTCATCTACGTCTCTTCATTCTCTATAATTGTAGATGTAGAGGCATTTTTTTTATCCTTTTCTATAATTCACTAGTCTCTCTCTCTCTCTCTCTCTCTCTCTCTCTCTCTCTCTCTCTCTCTCTCTCTNTTTTCTCTCTCTCTCTCTCTCTCTCTCTCTCTCTCTCTCTCTCTCTCTCTCTCTCTCTCTCTCTCTCTCTCTCTCTCTCTCTCTCTCTCTCTCTCTCTCTCTCTCTCTCTCTCTCTCCATTGGTTATTTTTGACACATTAATCTTGTCCACATTTTTAACTTCGAAAAAATCCATTTGGATGGTACTAATGCAAAATTCAAAGGGATCCATCTGACTATAAGGTTGTTTTTTATTTTGAATTGGGGGCATAACAACCATGTAATTTATCATTTCTTTGTTTGGGTCTGTAATGTGGAAAATGATGATCAATGATAGACCACCAAAATCAACATACATTGGATTACCAAACTCCCAACAAGGTGAATCTGATTTGCACAACCAAGAAAGTAAGGGTGAAAATTTATGATCCACACAAAATGTGGGAGTGGATTCCTTTTGTGATGTAAGGGATGATATGTAAAACTGATAAGTAAAAGGGAGAATTAATTCACCTTGGAATGTGAAGGAGAAGGCTAAATTTTTAGATCTAGCACTATGCTATCAAAAACATAAATTGTTCTGGATCTGGAACCCTGACACATGAAACTCCCGATTGTAAAAAATGTAGATCCTTAGGACAATACTAACTCAAGTTAGTCTTGTCCAAGAAATTTGACTGTGTTGATCGGTTCTATAAAGGAATAAAAAACTATGCTTTCACCAAGACCCAGGGATTGGACATCTTACCGAGCAGTTATCCTCCTTATAAAAACTCATTTAATTTATCAACCCAGGGACGTAGTACTTGAAATAGTTCAACAAGATATATGCACCAAGGATTTACTTAGACCACACTATGGCTGCAGGAAACAAATTGCTTGAGAAGGAAAGTTAGTCTATGGCTACAGGAAATAAATTGCTCGAAAAGGAAAGCTATTCTATGGTTGCAGTAATTAAATGGATTGAAAGAAAATGCAGAAGTAAAGATGTTGAAGGAATGAAAAGGCTTGAAAATGAAACTATAATGTTTCAACGATTCTGCCACTTTGGCTGCAGGAAGCAATAGCTTATCCTGCGGCTTTGGATGCAGGAACTGTGTAACACCAGAATTAAGATAACAAGATGCAAGAAAAAAAAATACATGAAATGATTCTAGCTAACATGGATTCCTCACCAAGTGGGCCCCCTTGGATGAGTATCCAAAACTCAATTGCACTGAACTAGATCTCAATACTTCATTTACCATTGATTGAAAAATACAGCATAAAGATTCATGTAAGCTATAAAAATAAACGAATGAAACTATATTCTTGATAACTAATAATGCCCCTCCTTCTCATGCAGGATTGGGGCTTTATTTAAAGAAAAACATCTAACAAATTAATTGCTCTCACTAAAGAATAGGCAGAGTCATTATTGAAAAATCTAGAAACTAGAAAGCAGAAAAACAAAAGATATTCATAAAGAAGGAAAGAACTGTCAAGACAGAGGATGAACATATCTAGCTTCCCACTTCTTCCTGTATTTATTCAAGGAAATTCATAACTCCTCAACTTGCTCCTCACCCAGGTGCTACCACCTTGATCCCATAGGTCGAGTCTGTTGTAGGAACAGGTCAGGGTATCCAGCACATGGGCACATTCACCTGGTCAATCCTTCACTCACTATTTATGCTCTGTACTTTAAATGTTAGAATCAAGACATCCAAGGTAATGCTCCACCAAACACACATACATCCATTCATGTTAAAACAACTAACTACTCATAAGAATATAACCATACATTTAGAATAAGTAATATAGCATTAATATCCACATTTTGTATGTTTAAAAATGTTAAACTAGAGAAGATGTCTTAGTGGTTGCATGCCACATAATAACATAAAAGAGCATAAAGTTTTCAGAAAGTGTGTTGAAAAATCACAAATAGGAACTATTAGAAACTTATCCCATGGTTTCTAAAATAGGGCATAAAAATGCCTTGTCATTTTCCCCCTACAAAGACTAGTGTCAGTCCTCAGGCACAAATACATTCCTAATGTGGGAAAGTAGCCTTAGATCACCCACTATATTGTCTTTGCCACTGGTGTTGGTAAGGTGCCGATAAAAACCATTAGTGCACTCCATTTTACTTTTTCTACTCACTTCGAACTGCTCATTGATTTCATTATCTAGACAACAGCATAATAGCCACAGGAGGATTGGTGGTTGGAAGGTAAGGGGAAGCCATAATTCTGGTCTTACTTGTCTACCCATTTATATGTACCAATGTATGTACTGCATGGCAGTCCTGAAGTTGATATGACTATGAGGCTCAACCTTTTTTAATGCAAATGTTAATATGTTCCATCATTGAATAAGGCCTTTTGCTTCCCTCTATCCATCCTGCAAGGGAAGGCTTTCAAAATTTTCATAAACCTGTGCTATGTTCTTAAGAATTATTTCCCTGTGTTGTTTTTTCATGAAAAACCCATAGGCTATTTCTAGCCAATCATAATACATACATTTGAGCTTTCCATTCTCAAGACATAAGGGTAAAGTAATTGATATTTCCTTTGCCCTATATTTTCTTAGTTGTTCCACATAGTTTATCTCATTATGGGCCTGTGACATTAATGCATGCAAAAGTATATCTCCAATAAACAACAAGGGATTCCAATCAACTTCTGAAGAAGCAACATAAATGTGTAAATAGAGCTCACAGAGAAGATTCCTAATGGAATTAGGGACACCTTCGTAAGCAGCCACAAATTCTTGTGGGGAAGTAATACTAGGGTACAAATCCCCAATGATTTGCATTAGTTGAATAAGAGGAATTGCTCTTGCAGACATAAAGCGTACACCCTTGGGGGTGGCCGATATTCCATAATCTGAGGGACTGATTCCCTAAATGTATCTAATTTGTGTTTCACATGTTGTACTTCTTGCTTTTGTCTATCTATTTCTTGTTTTAATTCCTTTCTTTCTATTTTCCACATTGTCTTTTTATACTGCATATGATTATAGTAATCAATTGAAAGAGTTTGAAAAATTGCCTTTTGTTGTTCATCTGATGGGACCTACCCTGCTTCCTTCATTCCTTGATCTGTTGTATATATTATTATTTGTCCAGTTGTTTGTCTAGTAGTGGCACTAATGTCATCATCCATCTAAATTTCTTCTCGAGGAAGAGGCTCATTATCATAATATGCTTGTTCTATCTCCTCCGGATGCATGGCCACAGGATCCTTCTCCATCTCCTCATGAAAATCCTATAGTGGAATATCTTCTTGTGGCCCTTTGGATAATGGTTCCTCAACATGAACCTTAGGAGTACTTTCTTGACCAGTATTTGTAGGTTTTTCTAATATCCCTGAGGGTCTTGTGTTCAAACGAACAATTCTTCTTCGTGGGGTCTCCAACGAAGCTGCAGGTAATTTTTGAGAGGATCTTTTCCTCTCAGTGGAGGTGGCTGCAAGAGTTGTAGAAGACAAAATATTTGTGAAAGTTGGAGCCATAGGAGGAATAGGGGTATTATCTTCAAGATACTCTACTACCTTCCCTTTTCCTTTTTCTTTGAGTTGAACAATCTGTTCTGTAATGGGAAATTGGGAGGTCATAGGAACCTTCATTTTACCCCCCCCCCCCATGCTAGGGTTTTGATCACTAGATGCCCTATTTTCCTGTTCTACTCTTGAAGGAGAAGGGTTTTCAAAAGAGGCTTTCGACATTGAGGATGTAGGGTTTTTTAGAACAACATTTTCCTCAGGGTCATTCCCCTATTCTTCTTGAATTGTCTAGTTGGGTGGGTCACCATGAAGCTGCACGTGTTGTGCCACAACAAATTCAACCTAGCTCATGGGTGATACATCTCGTAATGACCTTTCCAATAAGAGTTTAATTAATCCATGGTGGGTTATGACATTTTTCTGTCCCTTCTTTACCTCTTATGAACTCAAATTTTAACAAGGAGTAGAGAAAATTTGGAGCATTTACCAGGCGACCATGCTATAAATGGCTGAGCAACTTAAAATGAACTTCATGTAAGTAGGAAAACCGCCCTATATAGGTTAAATACTTGATGATATAAACTACAAGCTATGGGTATTCACCTGGAAGATAAAGTCTTTGTGCTCCTTGTTTGTTTGCTTCCAATCTTGGGTTTGTAGTAATAGTAAATTATGCTTGAGCTAACCTTGCATCGTGCCCATGTGGAAATGCTTTGCCAATGGAGGGAAGCCATGAAACTTCTGCAATCTTGGCTTCAGTAGCATCAACTCTCAAACCCTTAACATAAGCTACTCCATTTCTAATATTTCTGAGGAACTCTAATGATATTGCATCATCACATCTGCTCAGTCTGACAAAATAAGTGAGCCACCCCGCTTTGTTAAAGGTCTGTACACTGGGCTGGTCTTGTAACAAATAATAATGATCACTTGGTTCATGTATGATAGGAGGTCCTCCCATTCTGTAGCTGTAAAACTCTCAATCCTAACAATGACAACCCAAAGAAGACCAACCCTGATAATTACAAATGCTTCTAAAAAATAAATTTACCCTTCAAATATTGCTTCTGGTCTCTGTTCTGAATTTCAAATGTTGCTTCTGCACTTTGTTCTATATTTTTCTATAGCTAGACTAAATTATTTCTTTTGGGTTTCTACAGGGTTCTTGGAAAGAAGAAGTTTGAAAAATGGGGCTCAAAGCTTGGTTTTGCAAAGCAATGTTGGCAAGAAAGGCTCGCACGCATGGGTTGTCACGTCAGTTCAGAAAGATGGTTGTAGACTAATGACAAAGTATAATGCATTTAAAGAATATTGGTCAGAGAGAACAAGGTTTATTAATGATGACATAATTGCCCCCTACGAAAAAGGCGGTATGTATCCCCACATGCATGGGGTAAAGGATGGTGACATGTGATTGAACACTATATTAATTATAAGCTAATTGTTGATCATGCAAAAATAATTAATGTTATTAAAACAATGAATGCATAAGCATACCTGGGATCAAATAAATAATAAATGTCCAAATCCAGAAAGATTTGATGATGTATGCTGAGAGAATGTGAGCCGCAGAGGAATGACGATGTGGACGGATGAGTGAGGTAGAAGAGATAAGTGCGATGTGACATGAAATGATCTTTTATTATGAAAGAGAATGATTTCCTTGGGAAAATGAAATTTTATTATGAATGCATTGCATAGGTTTAAAAAGATGAACAAAGCAGAAGGCTGTCCCATTCAGTTGCATGAGAGTCTTCAACAGTAGGAGGTCCATCTGCTATAAGAGGTCCAGTTGCGATAGGAGAAATCTCAAACTACCACAAGAACTCGGCCTTGTGGCTAGTTTATGGTACATATGAAGTCTATGGCCATTTACCAGTAACTTGAAATGCACAGGGTCGATTGTAGACAACTGAACTGCAACATTAGCAAAAACATTTTCTATCTCATAGGGTCCAAGCCAACGTGTAGTGAGCTTACCCTGTATTTTGTGAAACCTTGAATCATATAAGAGAGCCCAATTACTAGGAACAAACCTTCAGATATGAATGTGTGAATCATGCCACTTCATTCTTTGTAATTGCACCAACTCTGTTTGTTGTAGTGCTGCTTTTCTCATCTCATCCCAATTATTGAGCTGCAAGAGCCTTTCTCATTGAGCTGCAAGAAGATCTAAGTTGATTTGTAATGTTCTACATAGTATCTTATGCTCAAACTCTATGGGCATCACATCAGTCTTTCCATACACCAATTCAAAAGATGTTAATCTGGTGGTTATTTTCCATGTTGTCCTATATTCCTAAACAACTTCTTTCAACCTACTACTCCAATCCTTTCTATGTAGCTGGACTGTCTTAGTCAAGATAGACTCAATTTCTCTATTAGTGTTCTCTACTTGACCATTCTCTTGGGGATGATACAGGCTAGACTTTCTATGGTGAATGTTGTATTCATTCATCAAGGCAATGATCATAGTTGAGGTAAACTGAGTACCCTGATCTGTGACTAGTTCTCTTCATACACCATACCTTGTAAAGATCTCTTTGTACAAGAATTGAGCAACTATGTTGTCTCTGACATGTTTCATAGCTTAGACTTCCACCCACTTAGTCACATAATCAAGGAAAACCTAAATATAGGAGTTTTCATTGGATGGTGGATTAATGGGTCCCACAAAATCCAATCCCCATTTATCAAATGGAGTAACTACCACTTGAGGTAAAAGAGACATTTCATCAGACATTACTGGTCTACTCATCCCCTAAAATCTTTCACACTTTCGAGTATAGTTGGTTGCATCCTTATGCAAGGTCGGCTAGTAGTAGCCAGTAGATTGATGACCATATTTTGACATTAGTATGAAAAGGAAATAGTTTTTGAACCATTGGTACATGATAACCAAAAGACATGATTATAGTGCAACACAACACAATAGTTAACAAAGGTCACCATAAATGAAAAGTGCACTGTCACCGACAAACAAATCACTGTGTAAACTGACAACATAATTCATAGAGGAACCCGACATAAGTTTACAGTAGAACCCGATAGAAGTTTACAATGGAACCTGATAGAGTAGTCAATAGTGTAAACTGACAGAGTAGACAACAGAGGAACCTGACAGACAAGTTTATAGTGAACACTGACAAACAGACTAAGATCAACCCGAGCACCAGTCTACCGAGAGATAGTTTTATTCCAAGAAATGTGGATCTGACTTACACGTCAGATAAAACACTTAAGTTCTATATTTAGATTTAAAGCATATCTTTAAAACCATTTCTCGAGGGACAAGTAAAGTAATTTTAATTGTTTTAATTCGTCTAATTGATTGAAAACATGCAAACTAGGAGATCAAGGTCAAGTTATAAACCTTTGATTATAGAGTTATCATTGAAAAGTGTGAAACTTATTTAGGTCAAATTCATTGTATAAATAGATGTGTAATTAATTAGAACAAAATGATGTGATGATGATTGTAGCCAAGGAGCACATCTATGGATCATATATAGAGTTTTATGCAGAAGGACAACAAAAGATCAAATCAGTTATAAAGAACAAGATCCAAGGCTTCTGAGAAAAACAAAGGTATTAATCAATCACTATAGGTGATACATCATATTGTAAACTTTAACATGGATCTGTACTCAACAATTCAAGATTTCATATACTCAGGTCAATAAGTATTTTTTGCTACATTCTAACAAGTGTAGCAAATAGAACAAATCCTTTGAGAAGGTGGATTTATCAATCCTTTTGTAAATATCTTAACCGAGTGCACACTAAATAGTGTTGCTAAAGCTCTTAATAGAATAGACCTTAACCAGTCTAAACATGTTACTCCTAGCAGGGTAAGATCATTTGAAGTGATCAAACTTGTAAGCCTTAACTAGCCCCTTCCATTCCGTAGATAGTGAAGTTTTGTGGGTTTCATCCCCACCGTAGTTTTTACCTTCTAACAGGGGTTTTGTGTGTTACCAAATCTTGTGTCATGTGTCATTACATTTCATGAATGTTTCTATAAAATTTTACATGAAAATTATGTTTATGAATTGATATCACATACACAAAGATAGAATAGCACATATGGTCGGTAATGCAAGGAATTGATTACTAAAGGATTAAGATTAATTGATAAAAAGTTTTAAGGGTACTAATTCACCCCTCCCCTCTCAGTACACATCATTCCATTATTCCAACAATTGGTATCAGATCTAGATATCTTATTTGGAAAATTTTAAATCACTTGAGAGAAAAAATCATATAATGGAAAGGTATAAGCTAGACAAGAGTATTGAGAATCAGAAGTTAGAGATATAGATCTTCTATGAGCAATACAGAGCAACAAGAATCAAGATGAGAGAGCTACTAGATGAAAGAAAGGTAATGGCATCTTGCTACAATGAAATAGACTATCATATGGAAGAGATACCTGATTTGTTTGAGTCATCAGGATCTACATCTAGCAATACATCAGACACATCTGAAGGAAGCATTATAAGTTTGAATGAAATCAATCAACATCTGGCTGGACAAGTAAAATCACTACAAATCAGTCAAGAGACACAGATGGTAAGGATGATTGAGGTTACAAATAATGCTAGACAAGCTGAGCAAGAAAGAACACTAGCTATTGATGACATGAGGAAGATCATTGAAAAGCTACAAGAGAGAGTTAGAAATACAAAGACTTACTGAACATCATGATGAGATCACCAATCAGATTATTCTTATGAGTCAGGAGAAAAACCAAATGAACATAGAACTGAATGGGAAATTGGAATTTATTGGTGAGCTAAGAGAAGAAAATGAAAGACTGAAGCATGAAGCAATAATTAAGCAACATCACAATGATATGATCAAGAGAGCTGAAGAAAGTACAAAAAGAATGGATGATTTTTTGGATGGAAAAAGAAGAGTCAACAACAATACCGGTCTAGGGTATACTGAGCATGGAGAATCACCATACCAAGCTGATAAAAAAGATGTCTACGCAAATCCAATACCAAGGAAGTAGTCATGCAATCACTGTGGAAAACCAGTCCACACATCAAATGTTTGCAGACACAAAATTAAAGGTATTCCTAAATCCACTTCTACATTCATTGGAAATTGTTATAACTGTAACAAGAAAGGACATAAAGCATATGAATGTAAATCTAAGGTGATACAACCAAAGAAGGAAACCTACATGGAAACATATTGTCCTACTTTTAAAATGCATGTGGACACATCTCTTGAATGCATGAAAAAGAAAAAGCAAGCATGGAAGCCAAAAGAACAAGAAAATTCTTATCAACTAATAAGAGTCGATAACTCATATGTTTGGGATTACAACACATGGACAAACTGCACAACATGTGGTAGATATGGACACATAGCTGCAAAATGCATGAGAAAATGGATAAGAAGGTCTAGAAGCTGGACTAATCCCAGAATGGCATGCTTACACTGTCATAGAGCCGATTATCTAAGAAAGGACTACAGAGATCAAGTGACAGAGACAAACACTTTTCCCAATGACAATATCATTGAAGACATTAGGAAGATGAGAAAAAAATGTGGAGGAAAGCTACAAACACTGATGATGTTGAACTGAGCAATACAATTGGTGACACCTTATCCAATGGATCTGGTGATATCACCACCCCCACCTAAGCAGAACAAGTAAGTATGGAACTGCACTATACCAAGTTATACTTTACATCAGTTCCATTATACACTGATAAAATGCCAAACTAGCATGACTAAAGATGCACTATGGTATTACTTGTTATGAATTTGTCAATCCAATCTCATCGGTCAATGCATACCAAAAACTATCGGTGTACATACAAAAGCCAAGTTGTTAATGTAAATTGAGCATTGTCAATAATCTATGTAAAAGATAACAAGTCTTCTCTATACATACCGATCACCGTCGGTGAACATGTGTAAAGTCAATTAAGTTGACACTCACCCCGAGCATCACACTCTCATCGAGAATGAAGTTAGCATGTTCCCCGAGCGAATCCGTCTTCAAAAATTGAGAATTGGGTAAATCATTAAATTCACCACTTAGGGAATCATCTATAAAAAGGGAAAATGAAATAGCTCATTCACTCACCATGTGATTAAGCAGAGCGAAGCAGAGCACAAAGTGAAGAACAGAGACTAGATTGTATAGCAACTAACAAGCATAATCATGACATTCAAACATATCAACAACAACTACAATAGGACAAGTGAGTATCTAAGACTCACTGAGCTCATAGTTATTTATGGGAAAAGCCGTAATTTTTAGAAACCATGGCAACCACATCTCGCGTTTCCAAGATCAAGAATGCTAAGGATAAAAAGGTTAACCTAATCAAGAACGCCACTTGTGAATAACCTAAATATAAATTTTGTCCAGAGGTTGCTTCACAACCTGATGACGCTGGTGCATTTTCAAGCATACCACCTATGGTTTTGCTGATTGAGGATGTTTGAGCGTATATCCACTGCAAAGTTGCAAAAATTAGAGATATGGAAGTTGAGCAAGCTTACAAGAATCTTTGCATAGACGAAACCATCAAAGATGAACATAAACATATAGAGGTGAAAAGGCTGACAAATTCCCTAATGTTCCCAAAGGAGTTTAAAACTGGGTGGATCAGGATAGTATGAAGTAGGGTACATGACCAAAAGATGTGGTTCAACAAGCCAAAACAAATCACTAAGTATGTGATACACGCAGTGACTGGTTATCCAATAACCAACAAGGACAAGGCACTTAAACACCCTTCTCGCCCTGAGATTGAGAAGATGACAGGTGCAAAATGAGATGGTAGAGGATTGAAGGTAAATTCCATAAAATATCTAGAACTAAAGTTTGGTGCATGCGTATTGGGATACAAGATATTCCAAGCCACCTGAATGAATAGTATTGCATGCGGAGCAGTAGACACTGCTACAAGATTGTAAAGAAGGGTCTATAGTTGGATCTATCCAAGCTTCTAATAAAGAAATTGGAGGAGAACATGAGGACCATTAGATCAACAAAGTCTAACTCATGTAAGTTTGGTTCACTCTTCATGTGCATATTTTTCTACTTTCAAGAATTTTTCCCATATGTTGGTAATGTCAACTGGGACACTACCCGACTAGTGACAATTCAAATCAGTGAATTCATTAAGTCACTAGGTGACAAATTTATGTCAGTCATGGATGAATATTTCACTAGATTCAAGGACAAAATATAGAAAAGGATGAGGATACCATAACAACTGGTAGATAAATATAAATATGATATTTGTTTCATGGTGGACACCGACACAACTTTGATCAAACCAGTTGTACCGAGTACAACATGGTTAGCCCCACTTGACTATGAGATCAACATAGATCAAGCCACCATTGCTATTGAAGCATTATTAAATGAACCATTAGACAAATCATTACCAAGGTTTGGAACCTATGAAGAGGCTAAGGCAAGAATAAAGATTGACCTAGTACTGAAGAAAATTGATAGAAAGAAGGATAAAATGGTAAAGACACTTAGGAAAAAGCTGTCAGTAAACGATGAAGAAACAAAACAAAAAGAGCCACCAAGGGATAGTCACCCATCAGTGAAGATGAATAAGTGAGTGACTCCAAATCAACAGAGTCTGATGCACCACCTCCAAAGAAGCCAAGAACTACTGCTGCATCTAGGATGAGGATTCATACAACAAAAGATGCAAGTTCATCACTGGTTAAGAAAGGACAAGTGAGGACTTACAAGAGGAAGCCTCAAATTAGGAAAAAATTAGAACCAAAGAGGAGAAGGAGACTAATCCAAAGAAAGGAAGATAAGGAAGACACTAAGAAAGATGAAAGTGAACAAGCGATCCAACCTGCAAAGAATAAAGTTGCAAAACAATTGATGAGGTTGCTACATAAATTGCCAGAATAGGTGGCATATCACATGATAAGGTAAGACAATGACTAACTCTAAATCTGGAGGATCAGAATAATATTGAAGAAGCCATAATTCAAGCAATGATCACATTCAAGTATATACCTATACAATTTGATAAGATAATGCCACAAGAACTTCTAGACAAGTTATCGGTAAGGTGGACATTTGCATTGAATTCTGAAAAATAGATAAGGGAAAGATCCCTAGTTTCTATTATTCCACCCGAGTCCAAAATGGAAGAAATTAATGAAATGATGAAGTTACATTCAAAGAAGTCCTCAACAAAATTGAGAGCCTACAAAGTACTACAGGGAAGCCTAATTGAGCTTGAAAAAGAAAGTGAGGATGCTTGGAGAAAAATACTCAATGTACCTAAAGAGGAAACAAGCCTCGAGAGAGTATTAGCACTCACCGACAATCCTCACAATGAAGAGAATCAAGCAACACTGAGCCCAGAGAACATTCTTATAAATGATGCTGAGGATGTCAATTTAGTTGAATTGAACACATAAGAAAATAAAGAAATGAATGACATACCTCAGATCTTGCATTCATTAGAAAACACAATAGATGTCATAATCTAAGATGTGACAATAATAGATATTATTGAAGATCTTGCCGATGAAGTAAAGGCAGATGAAGATGTCACTATTAGCTCTGAGAAAAAAAAGGAACAAGACACAACAATAGATGTTGCATAGGTTAACATACCAGGCTAAATACCATTATTGATACAAGCTATCAATATCATCTCAAAAAAGGAGAAGTCACCCAACCATGATGCAAGCATACTCGAGGATAAGGGTGAAGAGGAGCAGAAAAAAGCAAATGAAGAACAGAAAGAAACAAATGGAGAGCAGAAAGATAAAGGAAAAGAAGAGAAGAAAGGTGATGCCACTCCAAAGGATACCAAAGGAGAAGTTGCAGATAAAGCCAAGGTTAATGTGGAGAGGTCTACACCCAACTGATAGGTGAATACTGAGCAATAGGTAAAATGCACAACATCTCCAAAGCCTTCATCTAGTACATCAGACCAAGCAAATGAACTTGATATGGTACTGCATATAGGTACCTCCACCACACTTTCTAAGAAGAAGAAGAAGAAGAATAAAAATCTAGTTACATTAGATGAGATTATTGAAATACCAGACTGTGATCTGAGGACATTGGATCCATAACCACTTACAAAGTATGCAAAACTTTGTAAATGGAAAGCTATACAAGACAAGCTTAAAAAGGAGATAAAGGACACATAAGTACTAGAGATGACCAAGGAAATACTTTTTTAGATTGTACCTGATACCGAAATTGATCAAAATGCTTCTATAGTTGATCAATTAGTCATTCTTACCAAAGCCATCACATCACAGAATGTAGATGCAGAGAAGGCAATAGAAGAACATGTAGAGAAGAAATACCAATACAAACTGACAGAGAAAATCAACCAAGAAGTGGCCGAGAACAAGGTAAAGCTATCTAAATTAGTCAATACATTGGAACCAATCATTTCAAAATCTATAACCTTAGTTCAAAAATTATGCACAATAGAGAAATTCACTAAGGATAATAGTGAGAAGATTGCATAGATAGATGTAGATCTAAATGCTAGTACACAAGGTATTACAACCAATGACAGTGCAATCAAGTTTCATTATGACAAGATTATTGAAGCTAATAGGTTGAGACTTGAGATTTTAGAGGCATAATCAAAATTTCGAAATGAGGTAACTGAGCTTCAAGCTCTACTTCTACCAAATCTCACATTACTGCAATAGCATATGACTTTGGTAAGACAATTGATTTCCACCCCAGAGATGTCTGTCACTGACAGTTCCTATGATATGCATGCAAGAATAACATTGGAGCACATAGCACTGGAACACCTTAAGGAGAAGTGGGAGAAAATGATGGAAGACATGCATAACTCCCATTCCCATATTTTTGACAAGTTGTAAGTATTACACCTTTGTCCTTATTATCAAAAAAGGGGAAATAATATGTGACAAAGAGAGAAAGTGAATTGATAAGGTAAAAGGGGGAAATAATGAAAGGAGGAAATACATGTATAAAGGAAAGAATGTATAAATGTACATATACTATACCAAGGCATACACATAGGGGGAGTCATATTGACAAGGTAAAACACATGGTGTATATACTAAACATTTTAGTTTTTCACATATCAGATTTTGATACTAATGTAAAAGGGGGAGATTGATGATCATATTTTGCCATTAGTATGCAAAGGAAATAGTTTTTGAACCGTTAGTACATGATTATTGAAAGACAAGATTACAGTGCAACCCGATACAACATTTAACAAAGGTCACTGAAAGTGCAAAGTGCACTATCATCGACAAAAAGATCGCTATGTAAACTGACAACATAATTCACAAAGGAATCAGATAGAAGTTTACAGTGGAACCCGACAGAGTAGTGAACAGTGTAAAGTGATAGAGAAGACAATAGAGGAACCTGATATATAAGTTTACAGTGAACATCAACAGATAAACTAAAGAGCAACCTGAGCACCAGTCTACAGAGAGACAATTTTATTCTGAGAAATGTGGATTTGACTTACACGTCAGATAAAACACTTAAGTTTTATATTTAGGTTTAAATCATATCTTTAAAACCATTTCTTTAGGGACAAGTAAAGTAATTTTAATTGTTTTAATTAGTCTAATTGATTGAAAACATGCAAACTAGGAGATCAAGGTCAAGTTGTAAACCTTTGATCATAGAGTTATCATTGAAAAGCGTGAAACTTATTTAGGTCAAATTCATTGTATAAATAGATGTGTAATCAATCAAAATAAAAGGATGTGATGATGATTGTAGCCGAGGAGCACATCTATGGATTAGATACAAAGTTTTATGTAGAAGGAAAACAAAAGATCAAATCAGTTTTAAAGAACAAGATCCAAGGCTATCGATCAAAACAAAGGTATTAATCAATCACTATAGGTGATACATCATATTGTAAACTTTAATGGATTTGTACTCAGCAATTCAGGATTGCATATACTCAGGTTAATAAGTATTTTTGAATACATTCTAACAAGTGTAGCAAATAGAATAAATCCTTTGAGAAGGTGGATTTAACAATCCTTTTGTAAATCTCTTAACCGAGTGCACACTAAATAGTGTTGCTAAAGCTCTTAACAGAGTAGACCTTAACCAGTCTAAACATGTTACTCCTAACAGGGTAAGATCATTAGATGTGATCAAACTTGTAAGCCTTAACCGACCCCTTCCATTTTGCAAATAGTGAAGTTTTGTGGGTTTCATCCCCACCACCATTTTTACCTTCTAACATGGGCATTCTGTGTTACCAAATCTTGTGTCAGGTGTCATTACATTTCATGAATGTTTCTATGAATGTTTACATGCAAATTAAGTTTATAAATTGATATTAATTACACAAAGATAGAATAGCACATATGGTCGGTAATGCAAGGAATTGATTACTAAATGATTCAGGTTAATTGATAAAAAAATTTAAGGGTACAGATTCACCCCTCCCCTCTCAACACACACCATTCCATTATTCCAATAGTTAGCACCTTCATTTCTATTTGTTTGGCTACAAAATATCTACCACAAGGTTCATCATGGCAGGCATGCAAAATATCATAGGTCTCATCCTCTCTAATGCATCTCCTCAGAATTTGATCAGGTCCAGTATAAAATAGACAATTGGCCAACCAAGAAAGTTTGAAAGTATTTTCTATTAAAAGCCTGTTTTCTTTGGGTAAGAAGTGTGGAGGTACCTTTTGAGAGACTAAGTAGTTGGAAATGTGAGCATACCAGGCAATATTGGATGAAATAGAGAAGATGTGGTCATCAAGAAAGCTATCATCAATTACATGAGGGTCATCTACATTCTATAACCTTCAAAGGAAGTCAACAACTATATTGGTCTTGCCTCATTTATCCACTATTGTGATGTCAAATTCTTGTAGCAAAAGGAGCCATCTGAATAACCTCCCTGTGATAGCAGGCTTGTTAGCCATATATTTAATGGCTACATGATCAGTGTGCACAAATATTTGGTAACCAATGATTTAGTGGCAGAACTTGTTAAGAGCATAGATGACTGCTAGAAGTTCCTTCTCAGTAACTATGTAGTTCAGCTCAGGGCCCTAAAAATTCTTACTGATGAAGTAGATGACATATTCAACAATACCTTCTTTCTACCCTAAGACAAATCCTACAACATGATCGGATGCATCAGTATGAATGTGGAATGGCAATGCCCAATTATGACCCCTTAGGATGGGTGTGTGAGTAAGAACAAACTTCAGCTGTAGGAAGGACTCGTTACAAGTTGTTGTCCATAAAAAGTCAGAATCCTTGGTGAGAAAAGAATACTTGAGGCTTGCCATTTTACTAGTCTTTAATAAATTGTCTGTAGTAGCCAGCATGTCCTAAAAAACTTTGAACATCCTTTTGTTTTGCTGTCAAGGGAAAATTTATAATGACCTCAATCTTAGCAGGGTCTACCTGGATTCCATTAGAGGAGATATAATGGCCCAACACAACCCCCTCTTGCATCATTAAGAAGCACTTTTTGCTATTCAGGGATAGATTGTGTTCCTCACACCTTGTAGGAACTTTTCCCAAGTTGGGTGATGCTTCCTCATAGGTTTCCCCACATGTGGCGAAGTCATCCATATAGATTTCCATACAGTCATGTGAGATATCAACAAAAATATTGATAACTGCCCGTTGAAATGTTGTTAGAGCATTGTAGAGACCAAAAGGTAAGAATGAGTATGAAAATATTCCCCATGGGTAGGTGAATGTGTTATTTTCTTGGTCTTTAGGAAGAATCCTGGTCTGATTTTATCCATTGTACCCATCTAGGAAAGAAAAATATTGTTTACCTGCTAAGGAGTCTAAGACCTGGTGAATGTGAGAGGGAAATGGTCCTTTTTAGTTGCATTATTGAGCTCTCTATAGTCAACACATACTCTCGATTTACCTCCTTTTTTTAGAACTATTACCAACAAGAAGACCCACTGACTTTCGGAGATAAGATAGATGAAACCAACATTAAGTAGTTTTGCAATTTGGTCTTCACTATTTCTCTTAGTGCAGGGTTGACACACCTTTGAAATTGCCTAAAAAGGGGTTTGTCATCTTGTAGGTATATTCTATGAGTACACAATGTGGGTCCAAGCCTTTCATATCTGTATAGTCCCATGTAAAAGCTATGTTATTGTCTTGCAGTAGTTTAGCTAAAGATGTTTGTTGTTGGGGGGTGAGCTTACTATTAATGTTCAAGAAACAACCAGGAGAGACTTCTAACTGTTTGGTTGGTTCCACCATAGAAGAATCCATTAATGGAGGTACTTGGATCTCATGAGGTAGAAATTGGTGGTATATTTGTATGGTTGCAAGAGATGGAGACAATTCACAATTAGGGTACAAGGGCTACAGGGAGCAGTTATGGAAGAATGAACAGTCCATGGGATATGAACTTGGGCCATATTGGTTTTACAAAATGTTTGTGATTACTATGTCTTCTTCTTGAAGTTGCAGGAAAGGGTCCCTCTTTAACATCATTAATTGGGATATCAAGTCGACTACCTCGACTTCTTCTCTTATATCCATCCAGATTGGTGAAGCTAACTCAATTTGTGGCTAGACAGGTGGATACTAGGCTACTGTCTTGGTATGCTGACCATTAGAAATGATCATATCGCCTGAGTGACAACCTATATATGCATCAACAATGGATAGATAGGGCCGACCAAGAATTATTAGGTAGCCTCCCAATGTGGCTTTCAGTGAAAGTATCATAAAGTCAACATGATAGGACCGTGATTCCAGGTCTACAACTATATCTTCCACCATCCCATCAAGCTTTACTATGGAACTGTCTGCAAGCTATAGGAAAATGGGTGTAGTCCTTAGGTTGGTGATGCTAAGTTATAGCATGATGTCCTTGGTCATTACATTTATAGCATCTTCTAAATCTATCAAAGCATTTTTAATGCCTGTCCCATTGATTGTAACCTCAACAAATGGGTTGCCCGGGTCAGAATATTTTGGGACAACTAGTTTTCCGAGCATTATATCTGCAAGTTTTCCCAAGACATGAACAGTCTGGGGACCCTTTCACTTTTGACCTAGATTTTTAAAACATGCCTCTTTGATAGCCTTCCCATAAGTTGGGACATTCTTGATTGCTTGAAATAACATGATTTGAGCACTAAGGTTCTTGAGTTGGTCAAGGATGTCGAAGGCTACTTCTTCAGTATGCTTGGAATTTTCATTCTACAGCCTTTGTAGAAAGGGAGGAGGAGCTTGCTAAACTTTATCTGGTATAACCATTGGGCTTATTGGAGTAGTGTATGATGTTTCTTATGGACTGGAATCCTCTAGGGTACTGTTATGCCCTGCATCCCTGTCCCTACATTTTGTGTGCAAAATGTTGGGTTCCCCCCCTTTTTTTTTTGCTGCTTTTGCTTGTGGTTCTTGCCTCATCCTTCCCCTTTTGTTTTCTTTCTCTGGGGTTTTCTTCCCCGCTGTCGTGTTTTGTTTGGTTGGTTTCTCATCTCTAGGACCCCGGTCCTGGAGGTTGTTCTTGTTGGGAGCCAGACTCCGGGATTCTTCGCCACAATGTTCTTGAGGTAATTATCGCGGGGAATCACTGGGCCCGGGGTCCGGAGGTTTGTCTATCTGGAGATTATCGGAAGGAGGTGGATTGCCTTTTTACCATGGGTATAAATAGAAGTTATCTATCATTTTCACATTTACCATGATCGAAACACTCACACACTCAGAGCGATTTCAAAGCAATTTGCAGAGAGTTAACGATAATCAGTGCTAAATACTTCCTTCCATTTCAAGCGATTGTGAGTGCTTCGTAGTGGCAGATTGTGATCGTTTGGCAGCTATAGCTGTTGCAGAGCTTTCGTGGTGACTTCTTTCCTTCTCCTTTCAGCATTCTCAGGTTAGTGTCCCTTTTCCCATCGGTTTTCCGTCTGCCTGGTGTGTTCCCTCTTTATTTTTGTTGTCTTTGCTTCCTTCAGTCTTGTTCGTTGTCTCTTTTTGGTTTTGCCGCCCATTGGTGGGTCAGCTCTGCCAGAGGGTTGTCCGCCCTCTGCGCAGGTGTGGTTGGCTTGTAAATAATATAGAAAGCTATGTATATTTTGTGCTTTGCCTGGTTTCCTATGGATGTCATTCCGCAGTGTATATGTGTAAATATTCATGTATATTTATTGTATATCCTTCCATTCCCCGTGTATATATTCCTTAGCTCTAATGTATATCTTATGTATATCCTTCCAGGCAGTTTAGCAAGCTAGCCGAGTTGCCTGTCACTGGTTTTCTGCCCATAAGCTCGTTTCGGAGTAGAATACCACCTGTTTGAAACTCAGCTCTCGGTCGGTTTCAAACAGGCAGTTTTCTCTCTCCTCCATAAAACTAGCCAAACCCTCATTTATGTCCCATGTGTGCATTTAAATCCGTCTAAGTGGCCTTCACTTTTTGCGCATTCAGACAGTTGGCTCTGCCGTCATCGCCATAACTCCTATTTATTACCTATACACGTGGCACCCATGTGGGCCTGACGATTTTCCTTTTTGCACATCCTCACCAACGGTTACTTCTCCAGGCTCTGGGTCTCCTACCATCATCCATCCCGTGTCCTTACCAAATGCGATAAGATTCCCGGACCCGGATGTTTAGTCAATCTTAAGTTCATGTAATGCGTGTGCTTTTTGGGTTTTTTTTGAATGAAACTAACTTTTCAGGAAAAGCAGGCATCACGGTGGTAAGATCTCTGGACCCTGGAGTATTTATTTGTTAATATGTTCTGACGGTCGCTTTGCCTTGCAGGTTTCCAGAGTATGCTTCCAAACATGTCTGAAGCATCTACATCCTCACCACCCGAAAGTCCAGAGCTACCTTCCACGACGGCTATCAGAGCGGCTGTTAAATCCAAAATAGAAAGGCCTTGGAGAAGTTTCCCCTAACCATGAAGTTTGTGCAGGACAGTGTTATCATGGGCTCAAAGATCGAGTCTAAGGTTAAACTCATTACCGATACCAGCGTCGGGACATGGCCAGAAATGCAGGCCTTAGTGAAAATGATGTACATCTAGTGACAGGCTGGAGATCAGCTAGCCATCAATGTCGAGGATGCAGGGATTCTTAAGGTGGCTTGTTTCCCGTGCTTTGTACAAACTCTAGAGCTTATTCTGACAATGGCCGCCAATTACAACTCTTATGTTTGGGTTGTTATGCTCGCAGCCGCGGAACCCACCGGGTACCCTACTCCTCTGGTATCCCTTGACCCTGACACATTCCAGGCAGGTCTGGGGATCCCTCAATTTGACAAGCCTTCTATGGTTACAAGGTCAGATGCCTTGGCCCAATTCACGCAGTTGGAGGAGGCCGCCCGGATATACATGAACGTTCACTAGCTCAAGGTTTCGAAGAGGGACCCTAAGAGGATGAAGATAGAAATTCCCAGGTCTGAGTTCAAAGAGAGCATTCAGATGGGAATGATAGCATTGTCCCAGGTCTTTGGGCAACCCTCTTCTCGAGAATTCACTCCATGGATGTATTCCTTCCTCCTCGGCATCTCCACCAAGGGAGGGTACTTCGACTGGGCAACTATAATTTTGAACCACGTCGACTCCCAGTTCCTCCAACTAGCCAGGAAGAAGAAATTTTACATGACTTCTTATGTTTTCTAGGCCCTTGTGCAACAGAGGCCCCACGCCCATGGGCTAATTACAGATGGCGTGCTTGGGATTGGCCCAGGACAAAAGGCACCGTGGGACCATTTCCCACAGGTTCAATGGGAGGCCAGCTTCCCAAGTTTTTGTCGGGTAAACGATGCGTTCATTTACTATCACCTGCTCACACCCACCTAGGACGCAGGATACTGCCTATCCACCGAGGTGATAAATTTGGTCTAGAGCTATGGATATTATTACATCCAATTCCAATAACACACTTATATTAGGGTCACCAGCTTCTCTGGGAAACCCTACTTGTTACCCAAACACTGTGGGGACAAGATCGTTCTCTTGGAATACTGTAGGTAGATGATGGAATTGCATGCCTTCTTTGCCTTAAAGAAGGTAACTAATATTCCATTCCCAATCACTTGTGGAAACTATTCATGCAGTCCCACCACCACAAAAGAGGCAGATAATGAACTTAAGAGCTACAACCTTAAGGAGTTCTAATTAGTGCAAAAAAATTTTGATCCGCACGACAAGATTGTAGCAGCACTTCCCTGGGCTTCAGAGCCCCATCACTACCATATGGAGGATTTATGGGAAGATTTCTAGGATGACATGGAGGTGCAAAGCTGGCACTATGTCAGGATGACGATAGACATGATGGAAAGGTTGAAGCTTCGGAGGTTCCCGGAGAACTTCTCAGACACCGGCCCCATGATCGATCCCCAGTACAAAGCAAAGGGGATCGATACAATGGCCCTCCCACCGGTAAATTGGGATGCCCAGGAAGGGCCAACAATTGAGGACTTCACCCGAGAGGTGGTCGAGCAAAGCCACACATACTTCAAGAAGGTGTGCCCCGGATGTGTTTGCCGAGCAACCTAGCCAGTACCGAAATTAACTTCAGGGGTCGGGACTTCTTCACAGGGAGTGGATAAAGGAAAAAGAATAGATACAACCCCTCCTATGCAAGAAGTCCCCATAAAAGAATAAATAAAGTAGTCAGTGGCAGCCTCCCAACAAATGAGGGAGAAGTTAATCACACGGCTGGCCACTCTAGTACTCATGGCCGAGCCAATTCGTCCCCCTTCCTCCCCATCATTAGCAGCCTTAATGGTAAAGGTGACGGGGGTGGATCCAACAGAACAAGCAGTGATAAGGGATGCGGGGCCACCCTTAGTTACCCAAAGAAAGAAGAGGCTTAACCAAAGGCCTAAGGTAGAGCCGAGGTTGGGTACGCCCCAAACCCCACAAGTAGAGATCCTCTCTTCCAGTTCCTTGGAGCTAGAAAGAGAAATAGAGCCTGTCGAAGTCCTGGACAGTTCCCCCTTGCAGGAGGAATTTGATGATGTCTTTGCAACCGATGAGTTCAGGAACCTACAGGGGGACACCAGACAAACAAAGACAGAAGCCCCAGCCGTGAAACAGGAAGCTGTAGAACAAGAGCTTGCATAGGAGCACGAAGAACAAATAGAAGAGGAAAGGGAAGCGAAGTCAGAGATCGCCTCCAAGGCTCTGGAGATGCAAAATCTGGGGGTGGACCAACAAAGGCAGAATGAACAAACGACATCTGCTGGGGGAACTGAACCTACGAGAATAACCATAACCCCAGCTGCCACGTTCCAAGTGCCACTCTCAGGAGCGACCTTTGGGCAAGTAATTATCGTGGCCCAGACTTTAAATCTTGGCCCAGTACCTCGACTATTGCCAAAGGATGTGCCGATAGAAAAAGAAGCCCCGGTGGCAGATGCCGAGCAACAAGAAGAGAAACACGAAGAGGAAATCCCTGAAGAAGCCAACAGAAGTCCAGACAAAGCAATAGATACAGAGGACAAGGCTGAGGATATGGAAGTTGCTGGGGAGGATATTACCGATAAAGGAGAAGACACAGACAAAGGGATGGATGAGGCCCACACCACTGAGGAAGAGCAGCCACAGGGCATCGAAAAAAACCAAGAGAACATATTTTGGCAAATAAGCCACCCCTACTGCCTCAGTGGTTAGTAGAGAGAAAGAAAAGAAAGGCTCCATCCACTCCCGAAACTCCTCTCTCCCTGGCTGAAATGATGGCTCAAGTCCGGGCCCCACCAAAGGCTAAGAAGGCCCGGACAGTTCATACTCTTCAAACTGGGCCGGGCGGAGAAACGGTTACCGTTGTGGTGACACCTCCCCCAAACGTCGATGAAGCAACCACAGAGCCCGTAGATTACAATGTTGTAGAGGTATCACTAGGGAAGAGGGGAAAACAGGGCGAGGTGGACCTGCTGAAGGAGGCAGCTAGGGCAGTGGAGGCCCGTTATGAAAAAGAGGCCCAAAGGCTCAAAATAGAAAAGGTGAAAAACATAAACCTTATGGGGTTGCTTACTGAGCTGGCCTGACCTATCAACGCCGCCTCTCTGGAGGATTCCACATCTGAAGATTCACTACTGCAGAGTGACATAGACTCCCTGTGAACAATGAAGAAGAAGGCCTAGGCAGTTGACGAGTGGGTCACTCTGCAAATAGGAAACACCTGGTGTTTCCTGGTATCCACCCTCCCAGACTTATATATGGCCTGGCATGTTCTACACTAGGCAGAGACTCTCATTAACATATGGGAGGGTGGTATTGAAAATTATCAATCATGGAAGGTAGAGCTCGAAGAACTCCTTGGCCTGGGAGAGGAAATGGTTTCTGAATCTGAAATTCTAGAGGATGAATCATTTGATTTCATGAGGACCCAACACTCCAGACTTGACCTCACATTGGAGGTAACCAAGCAACTGGTGGGGACCCTACAAGAGAAGGTCAATGCAGTAAAGTATTCTATCAATTTATACAAGTCTTTTGTAACAAAGACTTCCGGGGCTGACCCCCTTCGTACAGATACATGCACGCCAGAGGATTCAGTTTTGGGGAGTTTTGATGAAATGATGAAGTCTCGATATCAATCCCCATAGGGAATAGATGGTGCTCAAATGATGAGATTAACTCATATGGTGCTTAGTGGCCACGATGCGACAAAAATGGATGATAAATTTAAGGAGAATGTTCCAGACTTGGGGGAACAAATTGAGGTGGCTAAGTACTGAAGGGACAGCCTAAAGGATATCGATGAAGATGGCATCTCCCGCCTCCTCTAGGCTTTCAGTGATAACAAACAACCATAAGTTTTCCTCGGGAACCTGAGAAAACCCAAACATTTGGTATTCTTTATTCTTTTGGGAACGTAAGTTCCCAGATCCCGGAGTCTCAAATCTCAAGTTTTGTATTCTTTCAAAGTGATTTGTGTCCCAGTCCCTGAGGTCGATCGGTCACTTTCATGAATGGTTAATAAAGGTTGTCAGAAGGTGGTTGGCTACATCAAGGGGGCGTTGACTCAATAGTTGATTTTTTGACAAGATGGTCTTTTCGAGGTGCCATTTCAGAGGTACATCTAGTGCATTAGAGATAGGGCACTGCATTTTCCATTTATGAGGTATGTAGCCTCAATCTCCGGGACCTAATTTCTTCCTTCTCCTTCCTGGCTCTCTTCTTGAGGCTGATTCTTCTACCGTATATTCTTGTCTCATTCTTCTGGCATGTCAGGCCTATTCCATCTCAAGGTCTTTTTGTAGGGTGGCGCAGGTAGTGCCGACCCCCAGATATTGTATTTTATTGGAACATGATGTAAAATAGGGTTAGGGTTAGGGTCAGAAGAGAATGTGTATAAATAGCCAGACCGACCCATTTCTAAGGGTCGACAAAATTGATGATTTTACTGTCCACAGTAATAGAAAGGTGATTTTTCATTCTAGTTGCAGAGCTCAATGCTCCATTGTCCCATTTTTTTTCAATAGTTAGACGCTCCCTTGGAGCCACCATTGTATCACGCACCAGTGCTTGCTGGAAGAGACATTAATGAAGAAGGGAGAATTATTTGCAAAGATGTTGTTGGCATTCATACTTCTGAGTTAATGGTATTTTATGTTTCATGTTCTTTATGTCTTCTGCTCTGATATGTCAAATAGATTAACGACCCCTTTTCCCTCGCTACTAATAAAATACTAGTTGATGGTTGTGTATTTCTTCGGTATTTAGTGCAGTATATCAGAGTATTATCGATGTATTGAATGTTTAAACATAACTATAGTTAGATGAAGTACTTCTAACCCTGCAGGATCTTTTTTTTCATTTTATTTGTTAAGTGTAGAATGCTAGGAGAAACCTCACCTCATTGAATCTCTGGAGAGAACGAGTTGAAGAAACCGGCTATCCCCCTCGAGAATAGTCACTTCTCCCAACTGAGCCCCGCATCATCGTGACCCGACACCCAGGTGCTTGAAGGCCCAGGGAATCTAACTTCCCCGGATAACCTTTGCAGGCGGAGTTGGCCGGTACCTCCGGTACCTGGTGACAACTTATGATTGTTGGCAGACCCGGTCAACAAAACCCCGTCAACAGGTACTTCATTGATAATAGGAGGAGTAGGTAGAGTAGTGCTAGAACAAAAATAGATGTCATTGATTATTATAACATAGGCAGGATATTGGTTTGGGTCAGTGGCATAAACATTATGCTGAGGTGCTGGAGGCCTATTATTAGGATTTAGTTATGGTGTGAAAGGAAGTTGGGTAGGCTTGGGAGGTGTCGTAGTGGCTGCAAGAGATGGCAAAAGTGCTTGCTGTGGAGGCTGAGGTGGTGGCTATAGGAATCCTTGTTGCTGGTTTGGCCATTGCTAACCACCCCGTAATTGCTGATTTTGCTGCTGATTGTCCTGTCGTGGCTGGAAATTCCCTTGGGGTTGTTTGCATGCCCCTTGGGGAATTTTTCCATTAAAGACTAGGGTAATTTTTCCATCGAGGTTGTGAGTTATTCCAGGGAGAGTACTGAGCATTCATAGGAGGTTTCCATTAATTACTATAAAATGGACCATTAAATGTAAGAGCATCCTAAGGAATACATTGTCTTTGGGCCCATGGTCTTCATTGTGCAATGAAGAATACTTGCTAATCATCTCCTTAAATTGGTTTATAATCAGTGGGTAGTTGTGCAGTCTCCATATTAGCAACCACCTTGCATCGACAATTCCTATTCTTCTGTTTGTAATGGGGACATAATTCTGCCAGAATAGCCTCAGCCTCCTCATGTTTCTTTTTTGCCTGCATTGTGTCTAGCTACTTGGCCATGTTATTGATGATGTCTTGCTTGAAGTCAGACATAAGATGCATTATTTTTGTCCGACAGGCTCTAGCTCCATTAGTTTTTCCTGCAGTAGACCTATACCCTCTACCTTACTTAGCAATAACTCTAGAGTAGTTGAGGCAAATTTTCTTGATATCCTCCCATGTAGATTGGGTGATATCGCCTCCAGCCATGAGATCTAATGCCTCAGTGCAACCCTCATTTATACCCCTCAAAAAGATAAGTTTTTGTGATTCTTAGTTGAGCTGATGCTGTGTATTTATCTGCAAGCTAAACAATAATATTGAAACATAATATTCAAGGCTTTCATCCTCATTTTATGTCATCTTAAAGATGTCTTCCCCTCACATGTCATTTGACCTGTAGTACTCCTTATACTTTGTCAAGAAAGCACTCTTCATTTCATCCCAATCATGAACAACATCCTGGCCTAAGCCCATAAACCATCTCAATGCAGACTCTTTAGAAGTTTCAAGAAATAATTTGAGCTTATGGGGATCGATGGTATAGTCATAACTGCAACGAAGGATATCAAACTCAAAGAGAAAGGTGTTCGGGTCCTCTATCACAAGTTCATAGAACTTAGGAAGGGTTGAAGATGGAATGTTCTTGAGGTTATTATTATCATGATGATCAGTGACAGGGAGAAAAAAATTAGGAGGGTTCACCATCCTGGGTAGACCTTGAGGTTGACCTTGAGGCTGATAGATGACTAGAGGTAATGGATTCTCTTCTTGATGCTCTGGGTGTTGGATTCTCATATTGGCCAAGGCTTCAACAAAATGATTAAACTCAGGTTGTTCTTTAGGAAGGTAAAAGTTGAGTGGATCACCTTCTGAAGATGACAATGATGATGATGAAATAGGAAGGTTTACAATAGCATCCACGAACTAACCCTCTTCTTCTTCACCCAACACAAAGATTTCTCCTAATCAGTTATTGGGGTAATTTGGCAAGTACCTTCCTAGAGCGTCTCTTCTTCTTCTATGCATGCAATTGAATGAAAATTACGGTAATGGGATAAAAAAAATTTGGCGGTGAACTCTAATTTACTCAAAATAGGTAAAATGAAATCATAATGCTTGAAGAAAATTCTACAAATGGTTGATTTCAACACTTGGTTTGACACTGTCCTCGATAATGGCGCAAAAAATGATAGGTTCTATAAAGGAACAAAAAACTAGGCTTTCACCAAGACTCAGGGATTGGACATCCTACTGAGCAGCTATCCTCCTTATAAAAACTCATTTAATTTATCAACCCAGGGATGTAGTACTTGAAACGGGTCAGCAAGATATATGCACCAAGGATTTACTCAGACCACGCTATGGCTGCAGGAAACAAATTTCTTGAAAAGGAAATCTAGTCTATGGTTAAAAGAAATAAATTCCTTGAAAAGGAAAGCTAGTCTATGGCTGTAGGAAATAAATTTCTTGAAAGAAAATGTGGAATTAAATATGCTGAAGGAATGAAAAGGTTGGAAAATGAAACTATAATGTTTCAACGGTTCTGCCAATTTGGGTGCAGGAAGCAACAACTTTTCTTGCGACGTTGGCTACTGGAACTGTGTAACACCAAAATTAAGATAACAAGATGTAGGAAAACTAACTACATGAAATGATTCTAACCAACATGGATTCCTCACCAAGTGGGCCTCCTTGGATGAGTATCCAAAACTCAATTACACTGAACTAGATCTTAATACTTCATTTACCATTGATTGAAAAACACAGAATAAAGATTCATGTAAGCTGTAAAAATAATAGAATGAAACCATACTCTTGATAACTAATAATTCCCCTCCTCATGCAAGAGTGGGGATTTATTTAAATAAAAACATCTAACAAATTAACTACTCTCGCTAAAGAATAGGCAGAGTCATTATTGAAAAAGCTAGAAACTAGAAAGCGGAAAACATAAGATATCCATAAAGAAGGAAAGAATTATCACGACAGGGGAAGAACAGATCTAGCTTCCCACTTCTTCCAAGATTTCTTCAAGGAAATTCATAACTCCTCAAATTGGTCCTCGCCCATATGTTGCCACCTTGATCCTACTAGAACCGCCACTTGAGTTGCATTACTTCTCCATTAGTTGAGTCTGCTATAGGAATGGGTCGAGGTATCCAACGCACTGGCACATTCACTTGGTCAATCCTTCACTCACTATTTATTCTATGCACTTTAAATGATATAATCAAGACATACAAGGTAATTCTCTACCAAACATGCATGCATCCATTCATGTTAAAACAACTAACTACTCATAATAACATAACTATAAATTTAGCATAAGTAATATAGCATTAATATCCATGTTTTGCATGTTTAAAAGTGTTAAACTGGAGCAGATGTCTTAGTGGCTGCATGACAAATAATAACATAAAAAGCATAAAGTTTTTAGCAAGTGTGATGAAAAAGCACAAACAAGAACTATTAGAAACTTATCCTATGGTTTCTAAAACTGGGCATAAAAATGCCTCATCACTTGTCATGGAAGTAAAAAAGTTGGTGGAATCTATAGTAGACTTGTCACTAGTTCTATAAATCTGAGAATCTAGATCTAAAACTTTGTCACCTGTTCCTGAACACAGAAAAGAAGGGGAAATTGTTGTGGATAGGAACTAAACTAAAAGTTGGTGAAATGAAATAGATGAAATTAAAAGAATTGTGACATGTAGTAGATATTAGATCTAAACATTGGAATATATCATACCATGTAGATGAAATTGTCTCTAAATATGTGATTAAGAATTTTGATGCAATAGCTTTTGACTCAACTCAGCCAAAATGAAATGATGTAAGACAAATATCATGTAGTAGATGTTGTAATTTGACTCAATTTTGAAGAGAAGAGGAAGACTTGGTGGGTGAATGTAGATCTCCTTCTTTGATGCCAAACTCCCATGCTTATCCTTCAATGGGAAAAAGAGCTATATTTATAGAAGGAAATGCCTTGTATGCATAGGTGGTCTTGAATGCTTGATGATGAATGCATTATTGCTTGCACTTGAATAGCTTGAATGCACAGTAGATTTCTCAATAGAATCATGATGTGAAAGTGAGAGGAAGAAGTCTCCTTTTATAAACATTTTGGGGCTCAGATTTTTCAAGGCCGACCCCAATTAAGCACCTAGGAGAAACAACCCCGCATAGGGCCCAAAGCCCACTAAATAAAAAACCCTTAGGACAAGGTCATCCCAATTTAGCCTTGTCTAGACAGACCTTTTCAAAGTCAATCTAGGACCTAGAGTTGTGTGCTGAAAGAGGGATCTAAAAGCCTTAGTTTATTGGGAAATCAAGGAAAATATTGAGATGTAAAATGCATGTAAAAGGACCTAGGAGGGAAATGAATTATGAAAATAGGAAAATATGCATAGAAATTAGAGCCAACCTCAAGTTTGAAGAAGGAGGAGGACCTATATCTGAATTGAATATGCATTTAAGTACAATATAAGGTCCTACCAAAAGGAACACACTAAATTAGGTTCAAAATGGTCCCAAATGAGCACAAATAAAGTGCTTAATTTTAGGATCTTACAAGGTCATACATGGGAAATAAATTGTTTGATGTAGTTTATTTCTCTAAAGTTTTTGTAGTTGCAACCCTCTTAATTAGCTTCTTATTTTCACTATTCTTATTTGCCTTATCTTTAAATGGACCCAAATGAGCACAAATCAAGTGCTTAATTTTAGGATGGTACAAGGTCATACATGGGAAATAACTTGTTTGATGTAGGTTATTTCTCTAAAGTTTTTGTAGTTGCAACCCTCTTATTTAGCTTCTTATTTTCATTGTTCTTATTTGCTTTATCTTTAAATTGATCAAGGAAAGTACTGTAATCAAAATATGGGGCTGATGACGCAATTGAATGTTTGAATGGTGAAATAACACTTGAAATAATGTAGGAACCTATGCATGTGGTTGTAACTATCACATTTTTAGGATTAACAATACCCATTCCTAATCCTATCCCACTATCACATATAGTTGGAGTTATTGGACTCTTTTGAGGGGTTTATTTTGAAGCTGCAAATAATACCTTCATAGTAGAAATTGATGGAGTTGGAGTTGTAATCATAATTGTTATCATAACCTTTTGATTTTTTTACAATGCCTTGATCACTAAGATCCTATATAATATCTTCTACTATTGGCCTCTTGTGGGAGATTTATAGTTGTTGCACTTGTTCAACATAACTAGTACTATTACTAATACCCATAGCATTCCCACTAGTGGTAGTAGCACTTGATTCACCACCATGTTCTGGTTGTGATTGAATCTAAGTGTTTGGATAATCTAGATTTGAAGCTCTAACAAAACGAGCTACATGTGTATAAGTAACACCTTTCCCCATTGATTCAAATCCAATGATTGGTTGTTCATTAGGTTTTCTTGGAACTTCTACCAATAGTGGTGTCCAAGGGCCTTTTCCTTCAAAGCCCAAACCACCACCTTCATAACCCATTTATTTTAGTATGGTTTCCCCTTTAGTATATGTTTATTTCATGGATCACTCAAAATAGATTTTTTGCAGAGTCTGCATTAGTTGTTGCAATGGGACTTGTTGGACCACCTAATAATGCACCCTTGCTAAGTAAGACTCATCTTACTTGTTAAACATGAGAACATCTCCAGGTTCTGGGTACCTTGTAAACAAGATGAACCTCAGGAGAAGGTTGACTTCCTTTTGGGACTCACCTAAAACTAAACTTGCCAAGGAAAGGGATAGAAGGGTTACTTGGAATAGAATGCTATACTAATAGGTGATGTACTAAATACTTGAATTTCCAGAATTCCTAACAGCTAATCTGACTCCAATAAGATTCAACAAGGTATATACCTATTCACAACTTGATTTAATCTATTAAGTGCATTGTTTGATTATATGAATGCTATGATTCTTGAAGTTTATGAGAGGTAAATTGAGGTTTAACAACTAAAATTTTCTGAAAGTAAATAAACATGACATATATTATTGTTTTCAAATTTGCTATAATGAAAGAAGAAATAAAATATTTGCCAATAAATCACAATATTTGCTAAAAAAACTCAAATCAAATGATAGAACTAGACTATCTTGAAGGAACCAACTAATTTTATTGAATATAAATGGTAGTTTTCACATTACAATCTAAAACTAATTATGAGATAAGAGCTTTTATAATCATGCCTTGTTGTAGAAAAAATGGCAGAAAGAAAAGAGTATAGGAGAGGAAAGTACAACAAAAGTCTTATAGAAAGGTCTTCAAAAAATAATTGGAAGAGAATTGATCTCTAACTCGAATGATCTCCTTGATAGGTGCTTTAACTAAAGCTCCATCCTTGCTTGTCCCCCAAGATGAAAAAATATTTCCTTGGGTCATACAAAGGAGAAAATCATGCAAAAAGTGTGTTGTAACTACCCCAAATTATTGTTTGGTGGGCCCAAAAGTTATCTCAACTGATATATAACCTAGGAGGGGTCTCAAACTAAAGATAAAATGATGTATTTGTTTTAGAAACTCCACATTTCGTGCCTTGAAAGAAGACAAACTGCTCCAAACTCCTAAGAAACTCCTCATTATTAGGCAAAAACTAATTCTAAACATATTGGATCTTTATTGCGAGCTATCCTTTTTAACATGACTGATTATTTCTCCAATCTACATGATATTTTCAATGATTAAATACAAAATTTATGAATATTGTCACTGGCATTTCAACAATTGATATCATTATCTTTGTTTTAAACTAAGTTGACCATTTGTCCTTTTGATATGAACATACCCCTCTTGGTTTTGAAAAATGTCTTCACTTCATGTACTGATTTGTATTATTATGTTGACATTATTAACATCTCTATTACACCTCATTCACTATCTTGATATAGTAATGCTTCCTTAATGATTCTTTTGTTCTTTGATATCACTGAGATTCCAAAGGAGATGAAAGCGCTGAAAGATTCCATTGATAAAATGAAAGATATGCAGAAAGAGGCTAAGGAAGCCTTTCAAAGTATAAAGTAGTTTTTATTTTTGTTCTGTGCTGGAAATTGGTTTGGAAGTTGTGCTGGAAACTGTGTTTCTTTTTGGCAATTTTTTGTTTTCCTTTTTTCAGTTGATGGGGGTTTGCCGGGGTCCTGCTTTTTGTTCGTAGCAGGATTTCTATGTGTGTAAGGGTTTTTGATGCTTATCTCTAGTACCTTTATGTAAAAGGTTTTGGGGTCCTTTAAAAACCTATATTTACCCTAACAAAAAACAATCATCCCCTATGTTGAAACATTCTTGCTCTTTTGTGTTTGTCTCTCATATAGTAGATGAATCTTTGTTCTTGTACAACAATCATCTTAATCTATTATTAATAGTGACCCATGTGTTAGAATAAATGAGAGGGAGGGTGGGATGAATCAATGGCCTCAAAAATATTCCAATAAATCAACCATAAAACTTATTGCCATAATTATAAGCCTCTAGTTATCTTCACTCCTACAAAATGAATGCCTTGAAATAATCTCAACAAATAACTACTATTAGTAATAACTGAGAGGGGGGGGTGAATCAGTGGCCTCAAAAATTTATCCTTCAAACTTAACCACCAATCAATAAATCTCAGATTATTATGTCCCTACAAGATGCATGCCATGAAATACTAATAATGATTAACTGTCTGTCAATTTTCTCTGTTAATCCTTATTCTTTCTTGATTACCAATAAGTAGTATAACTATTTACCGAAACTCAGTAAATAAGTAGAGTATACCAATCAATCCAGAGTTAGCTATGTAAGATGAAAGACACTAAAGAAATGAATCATACACAGATAACACATGAATTTTAACATGGAAACCCTGTTAAGGGAAAAACCACTGGGACTGGTACCCCAAATTTTCACTCTTCTGAAGTGAGCCCTGTTAGGAGCCAACCCTGTTAAAGGTTACAAACACACT
>MU227788.1:1518123-1530402 GCA_018584345.1 Thuja plicata
AGTAACATCATTACCAATACCTGATAAGTGGAGTCTTATCCTGCTTTGCCATGAAGCAAAGTTGTCTTTGTTCAACTTGGGCACATCTCGTCTGTTCATCTTGTGATCTTGACCTAGGTCTTGAAACCTTCCTTTCTAAGTACACAAGCTCTGATACCAATTGTTAGTAATAACTGAGAGGGGGGAGAATCAATGACCTCAAAAATTTATCCTTCAAACTTAACCACCAATCAATAAATCTCAGATTATTATGTCCCTACAAGATGCATGCCATGAAATACTAATAATGATTAACTATATGTCAATTTTCTCTGTCAATCCTTATTCTTTCTTGATTATCGATAAGTAATATAACTATTTACCGAAACTTAGTAAATAAGTAGAGTATACCGATCAATCCAGAGTTAGCTATGTAAGATGCAAGACAGTAAAGAAATGAATAATACACACATAACCCATGAATTTTAATGTGGAAACCCTATTAAGGGAAAAAACACTGGGACTGGTACCCCAAATTTTCACTCTTCTGAAGTGAGCCCTGTTAGGAGCCAACCTTGTTAAAGGTTACAAACACACTATTAAGTGAAACCTTGTTAGAGGATTTTATACATAGAGGTTGTCACTTAGTATCGGGCATCTATTGCTACCATCCTTGAATCAGCCTCCTTCTTAGTCTGTCAATAGGTATTGAGCAAGTCCAATGCTACTTTTATGAATCAACCTTTTTGGCACTCCTTGAGATGTACCTCAATATATAGAAGACTATTAAGTCCTGCTTGGTTAAGAAACTTGATGCTTCAATGGTTAAACTGAAACACTATGACCTATTCATATTGCAACTTGAATTACAGATTTTTAGATCTATTTAAGTACATTATCTCTCTGACCAATGTATCAATTCAATCCTTGTGCTTCATACTTTCTTCTCTGTGATGCTATGCTCACTGTTTGTCACTGTCTGCAGAATTCCTTAGCTCTTCCTTCAGCTTGTTTGATCAACACTGCATGAAGTTGTTCTTCATCAGTTTCTCTTCAGCATCCTCTTTCTAATCACTCCCCTTAATCCCATTCATAAATAAATTAAGCTTGTCTCTTATATAGACATAATATTCATTGTTTCTTGTTTCTTGATCCTTGATTCTTGGCGTGATAAACAATCCATCCAATTAGATTTAAAACGTAACTCCTTATTTGTCTCATAGATATCTTCTTTCCAACTATACAAATCATCTTTAAATCAATCACTTATCTCTGGTTAAATAAAATAAAGTAGACAACCAGTTAAGTCTATTTTTAGCTCTGCCAGCTAGATATTTTGTCATTTTCTGAACTCTCAGTTATGTTGGTCACCACTATAGTTAGTCATTGGTGACAATTGACTAATTCGTCAGTGAGACTCCACTTAGCTTCATGATCTCTGTTCGTTGGGCATCATTGGAATTTTACTCGTCGGGCAACTCTGTATCTTTGGTCATCGGGAAACCTTCTGACTTTGCTCGTCGGGCATTCTGTAGTTTGCTTCATTGGGAAAATCTATGCTTATGATCGTTGGGTATCACTGTGACTGTTCTTCTTTGCTCTGTCCCTCGGTGTGCACTCCATCGGTGTTATTTATCACTTAGTGAATACTTGACTTTTATGCATTGCTGAAAGCATAACTTTGGTTCTCTGAAGTCTTTGGCATTATGTACATGACCATACAGATGATATCAAGTTGACATCAATGACAATACAGTCCATTAACTGATTTAATGACCTCCATTATCTTTCAAATTAACATTATCAAACATTCAATCAGTTACATGTCATCAACTACTGCTCAAAGTTCACTGTTAAACCTTATTCTTATTGTTTACTGATGAGTAGTCTTTCATTTATCGAAATACAATAAATTACTTAGTGTATACTGATCAATCCAGATTATTTATGTGTAATGAAAAACACTAAAGTAATGACTCATAAACACATTGACACATATGTTTTTAACATGGAAACCTTGTTAAGGGAAAAGCCACTTGGGACCGGTAACCCAAAATATTCACTCTTCTGAAGTGAGCTCGGTGAAGAGCCAACCCTTTTAAAGGTTACAAACAAACTATTAGGCCTGACCTTGTTAGAGGATTTAAATAGAATAGTTTGTCACTGATAGGTGTAACCTTGTATACCTTTAACAGGGTTGGCTCTTCACCAAGCTCACTTCAGAAGAGTGAAAATTTTGGGTTATCGGTCCCAAGTGGTTTTTCCCTTAACATGGTTTCCATGTTAAAAATCCATGTGTTAAATGTGTATATGGTTCATTATTTTAAAGTTTTTCTTTACACATTACTAAACCAGGATTGGTCGGTAACACTAAGTTTACTTACTACTATTCGGTAAAGGCTAGGAAAAGATAAATTGATATTTGGTAAAGCTTAGAAACAGAGAAACAAAGTAATCACCGAGCAGTATATATTTGATAAGATTACTTAAAGGCATACATCTTGTAGGAATGAAGATAATTAGAGGTATTATATATGTGATATAATTTTTGGTTAGATTATTGGATTAATTGTTGAGGCCACTGATTCACCCCCCCCCCCCCTNCTGATTCCCCCCCCCCCCCCCTCTCATTTATTCTAACATTTGGTATCAGAGCTAGTGTGCTTGGAAGAGAGTTTCAAGACTCAAGATAAAGATCACAACATGAGTAAAAGGGATGTGCCTAAGTTGAACAAGGACAACTTTGCATCATGGCAAAGCAGGATAAGACTCCACCTATCAGGTATTGGAAATGATGTCACATAGTACTTGGATACTACATTTGTTTTACCTACTGGACCTCCGATAGTTGATCAATTGAGAGAGAAACATAAACACAATTCTATGATGATAGAACCTTCTTCCTCACTCTCTGATGCTGAATTTGAAGATGTCAAATCATGCACCAATGCAAAGCAAATGTGGGAAAAACTCAAGATAGTACATGGAGGAGATAAAAATGTGTTGAGGGATAAAGCTGAAAGCCGAAGAAGAGATTTTGATGACCTAAGAATGAAAGAAGAAGAAAACATCACTCAGTATAGTAGCAGAATAAAAGAGGTTGATAATGCTATTTGAGGAGTAGGAGGTGTACTTGAAGAAAAAATAGTGGTGAGTAAAATTATGAGAGCCTTGCTACCTGTTTATGCTATTAGAGTATGTGCAATTCAAAAAATTAGAGAAGTAGAAAATAAGAATGTTACTGTAGATAGTTTTATTTGTAGACTTATTTCATTTGAGATGAATAACTTTGACAACAGTGTCTTACCAACTATTGAGTCTGTATTCAAATCTTCTCTGAAAATAAGAAAATCAAGTCATAAACACACTATGAAAAATGATAGTGAAAGTGATAGTGATGAACAAGAACTTGATAAAATTGAAGCACTAATGGCTAGAAGATTGCAAAGAGGCAAAGGTATATACAAAGGTAAATTACCATTGTTATGTTTTAATTTCAAAGAGATTGGACACTTTTCTACTAGATGCCCTAACAAGAGAAAAGATGAAAGAAATAATGACAGATCTTATGAAAAGAATTTTGACAGAAGTGATGACCGAGACTACCGAAGCAACCGACACTCTAACAAAAGAGATAACCGAGACTACAAGGACAAAGGAAAGAAGGCTTGTTACCTGGTTGAAAAAAATCTAATAATACTAACACCGAATCTGATGAAGATATTGAGTTAGTATTTGTTGCTATGAAGGATGATTCAGACAAAGAAGAAAGGCATGTTGAAACTACACTCATATCTAAGGTTAGAAAAAATGATGTCTAGATTATTGATAGTGGTTGTACTCACCACATGACTGGAGATAAGGAAAAGTTTGAAAGTTTTGAATATTATAATGGTGGATCAGTTAAGATGGTTAATGACTCACCTTATCCAGTTGAAGGTAAAGGAACCATCATGTTGAATAATCTGATCAGATGTGAAAATGCATATTGGGTGAAAGGACTTAACTATAATATATTAAGTGTTTTACAACTGAACAACACAGGTCACCAAGTTGCATTTGAGAACAAAAAGGCAAAGATCTATAATGAAACAGGAAGGTTGATCAGTACTGGTGAACAAACAAAAGGTAACGTATTCTATCTTGATGATAATAAGACCACTTGTTTATTGGCTAGAAATGAAGACATTTGATTGTGGCATAAAAGGTTTTGGCATGTGAATTTTTAAAACATGGTTAGGATAAGCAAGAAAAGAAAAGTGAGAGGCTTTTTGAGCATGTGAAAACCTGACCATGTCATGTGTAAGAATTGTCAAAAAGGTAAAATGACAAAGTCTAGTTTCAAGAGAAAAACCTACACATCTAATGTTATTATAGAGTTAGTCCATACTGACTTATGTATACCAATGAGAGAAAAGAGATATTACGGTGATAGATACTTCATTCTATTTGTTGATGATTACTCTAGAATGATGAATGTTATGTTCTTAAAGAGAAATCAGAAGCATTCAAGATGTTCAAATGGTATAAAACTATAGTTTAAAAAAAAAGTGGAAAGGAAATAAAATGTCTAAGATCAGATAGAGGAGGAGAATTTATTTCTGATGAATTCACTAAATTTTGTAATGAGAATGGAATTACAAGACAAGTTTCTGCATTGAGAACACCACAGAAAAATGGGATTGCTGAGAGAAGGAATAGATCTATTGTTGATTGTGCTAGAATACTGATGATTGAAAAAGGCATCACACAAACATTCTAGAGAGAAGCTATAAGTATTGTTGTCTATACATTAAACCGAGTTCAATTGAAGAAAGACACCAATAATACACCTTATGAGCTATGGTATGGATACACACCTAATGTGAGTTACTTTAGAATTTTTGGAAGTCAATGTTATATTTTGAAAGATGATAGAAATGAAAAGCTTGACTTAAAAAGTGATGAAGGAATATTTCTAGGATATTCTACCAAAAGCAAAGCTTATAAATATCTTAACAAATCCTCTAACAAAATCATTGAAAGTGCAAATGTTAAAGTGGATGAATTTTCTAAGAAAAATGACGAGGAAAGCAGAAAGGAACCAAAAGATTATAATAGATTTTCCTATAGTGAATAACCTAACACCTTGCCCAAGCAACAATGTATCACTACCGAGCGACATAACAATGCAACTGAGCAATAGGCTGCACACATCGAAAATCAGGAAATTGCTCACAATGATGAACCAAGTGATGAAAATAAAAATTAAGGTCAATATGATGAACAAAGATCTAAACCGATACTTGCCAAGTATGTTAGAAGACACCATCCATAGGACCAAATCATAGGAGGAAAAAGAGCTGGAATTAGAACAAGAAGTAAGTCACTGAACACTAGATGTTTGATTTGTGATTTTGAGCCTAAATCTATTAATACTGCACTTGAGAATAAAGAATGGGTCAGTGCAATGAATGAAGAGATTGAGAAGATTGAAAAGAATATAACATGGACATTAGTTCCTAGATTGAATGAAAAAATGTCATTGGGACAAAATGGATATTCAGAAACAAACTGAATGAGAATGGAGAAGTCACAAGAAACAAAGAAAGACTGTTATGCAAAGGGTATGCACAAGAAGAAGGTATTGACTATGGGGAAACCTTTTCACCCATTGCTATAATAGAAGGGATAAGAATTCTACTTGCTTATGCTTCTTTCAAAGGATTCAAAGTATACCAAATGGATGTCAAATCTGCATTTTTGAGTGGAATACTAGAAGAGGAGGTATACATTGAACAACCTAAAGGGTTAGTTGATCCTTACAAGAGGAACATGGTTTGTAGAATACACAAAGCCTTGTATGGATTGAAACAAGCTTCGAGAGCATGGTATGAAAGAATTCACTCTTATCTCATTAGTATTAGATTCATTAGAACAAGTGATAACAATAATCTATATTTGAAAGGAGATACTGATGATAAAATTTAGATTGTTGAGATATTTTTTGATGATATCATATTTGGAGGTGATGATATGTTATGCAAATCATTTGTTGATGAAATGAGCAAAGAATTTGAGATGTCAATGTTTGGAGAGATCAAATTTTTTCTTGGTCTACAGATTCTTCAACAGGATGCAGGCATCTACATCACACAATCCAAATACATCAAAGAAGTTCTCAAGATCATATTCAAAATGGAGGACTCCAAAGAAGTTGGAACACCTATGGAAACCAGATGAAAATTGACAAACAAAGATAAGTAAATCGAGGTAAATCAGACCTTATATAGATATGTGATTGGGAAACTAATGTATGTTGTACATACTAGACCAGATATAGCACATGTATTTGCTATAGTTGAAAGATTCTCTGCTAATCCCAAGGAATCACACATGACTTCTATTAAAAGAATCTTGAGATATCTAAAGAATACCAAAGAATATGGCTTGTGGTATAATAAATAAGGTAAATTTGAGCTGGGAGTTTATACTGATGCTGATTGGGCTGGAAACATAGATGATAGAAAAAGCACAACCAGAGGAGCATTCTTTATGGGTGACAGACTTGTCACATGGATAAGTAAAAAGCAAGGATGCATATATCAATCCATTGCAGAAGTAGAATATGTGGCTGCTACTACAAATTGCTCTAACATTGCATGGATCAAGCAATTACTGAAAGGTATGAATATGGAAATTATTGAACCAGTGATTATCTATTGTGATAATACAAGCACTATCAACATTTCAAAGAACCCTGTGATGCATGCAAAGAAAAAGAATATTGCTATTAAGTATCATTACTTTAGAGAACAAGTACAAGATAAAGAAGTGATATTGGAATATGTACAATCCAAAGAACAATTAGCAGACATATTCAAAAATCCATTGCCAAAAGATACATTTGAGTACTTGAGGAAGAGACTAGGGGTCTAAATCTTGTCTATTGGTCACCAAGATGACTAGGAGGATGCATTATCCTACACATTATCAGAAGATCATTCATGTTCATGCAAGCAAAAAGATGAACTACAATGATATATCAGTACAAGAAGGTACATATCTGAACTGAACACCCTAGATATTATTGGCTACTATGGAGCTGTATTACTATTGGACAAGAGATATTCAATGATATATTTATGTTTGGCATTCCTTTTAAAGGGAGAGGAATATATCCATGTGAAATATCTATCATGATCATCCAAAAAGAGAGAAAATAAATATCCATCAAGGAGAGGAGAAATCAAAGGAAGAGAGAAAACATCAGAAAGTTTCTACAAGGGGAGAGAAATATTCAAAGAAACAATCCATACAAGGGAGAGAATTGGAGAAAGTTAAACATTGCATATCTATCCAGAAAAGGGAGAAGATATTTTACAGAAAGGAGAGACAAAAGCAGAAGTTGCTACATCTATCCATTGAAGGGAATGAAGAAAGCACTCTGCAAGAATCAAATCTAAGCGACAAGAGCTTAACGAGAGTAAGATATTTGTATTGGTTATAGAACAATAAGTTTGGTATGTTATGGCATATTTCATATTGTTTTGATAAGTATGTTTCCATCAATGCTAATGGGAGAGATTGATGAACTATAACTGATTGAATGTTTGAAGATGACAAGTTGATGATCACCGAGTTGTAGAAAGTAAATGCAAGATATTAAATAAGTTAATGTATTGTATTGTCATTGATGTCAACTTGATATAATCTGATTGGTCATATACATATTGCCATAAGACTTCAATAAACCAAAGAGATAAAGTTTATGTTATTGGTAAACATATAAATCCAATGTACACCAAGTGACAATAAACACTGACAGACAGTGCACATCGATGGATAGAGAACCCCGATTAGTCACAGTGTATAGAGAACCACAACATAAAGCATAATTGAAGTGCTCACCAAGAAAAACTGAAGGTAATGCCCGAGGACAACTAGAGTCAATAACCGAGCAAACTAAGAGTTGATCACCGATCAAAACTAGAGTTAGGAAATGACAAAATACTTAGCTGACATGAGCTATATATGGAGTTAATTGATTGATTGCTTTATTTCCATCGACCAGTTGAAATGAAGATTTAAAGCTATTTTTATTCACAATTTTCAAGGATAAATCTATAGAATAAAACTAAAGAAAAGCTTTAAAGATTAAAGCAATGCACAAAAAAATTGTGGATCAAGAAAGCAATCTACGTCAAGATAAGAAGATAGAACTGTGAAATCATGTCTATATAAAGAGATAATGAATTAATTATGAAAAGAGAGAAATACCGAGTATAATTATGGTGAAGATAGAAGTCTTCATACAAATCTGATCATACAAGATGAGGAACAGAGCCAAGAAATTCTGTAGGCACTGAGCAACAGAGAAACAACAACATTCACTGAGCAGAAAGAACAAGGAGGGGAGAAAAGGAAATAGAAGAGAATATTGATCAAAGAGGTATTATGGACTTACAATAGATCTGAAAATCTACAAAGTAAATTTTTATTATTGAACATATTATTTATTGTTTCAATTTAACCATTGATTCAGAAAATCTCTTAACAAAGTGGGATTTAACTGTCCTTAATGTATTGAGATACTCAAGAGTATCAAAAGGTTTTTCTTGTTGACAAAATAGTGAATGCCTAAGGTCAAAAGACTAACCAATGGTTTTAAATACTCTAACAAGGTCACACTTTACAGTGTGTTTGTAACCTTTAACATGGTTGGCTCTTCACTGAGCTCACTTCAGAAGAGTGAAAATTTTGGGTTATGGCTCCCAAGTAGTTTTTCCCTTAACAGGGTTTCCACGTTAAAAATCCATGTGTTAAATGTGTATATGGTTCATTACTTTGATGTTTTTATTTACACATTACTAAAACAAGATTGGTCGATAAACACTAAGTTTATTTACTGCTATTTGGTACAGGCTAGGAAAAGATAAACTGTTATTCTGTAAATCTTAGAAAAAGAGAAACAAAGTATATATTTGATAAGATTACTTAAAGGCATAAATCTTGTAAGACTGAAGATAACTAGACGTATTATATATGTGATATAAGTTTTGGTTGGATTATTGGATTAATTGTTGAGGCCACTAATTCACCCCCCCTCTCAGTTATTCTAACATAGACATCATTATCTCAATATTGGTTTATGGGGATTATTGTATTTACAAATTAGATATACTATCTACTTTACATTTTCAAGCATTCCTTTCATGGAATTTTATTTATATTTCAAGGTTGATTCCTCAACTGGGGTTTGACTAAGGAAAACCCCTTTCTATCTAATATTTTCTTCATTTTCTTGGTGTAGGAATAGGTGTCATTCACACCGATTCGGATAAAAAAAGTACAAAACCTACCAAGAAGTCAAAAACTGAGTTTAGTCAAAAGCACTAGGAATAAGACACCTAAATCACTCTTTCTGGGAATAGGATGCCCAAACTACCCTCTTCCCTATAAAGCAACATGATATCATTCTTTTTATGGGAATAGGATGCCCAAACTTCCATCTTCCCTGTAAAACAACATCAAACTAAAATAACAGGTTAGTGGTTCTTAGTGGTTCTCTTTAGTTTCTGTTTATGTTTCTGATACTTGTACGAAGCTATCTATTTTATGTCGGAGTGTATATTCTGCAACTTTTCATTTTTGCCTATTTTTTCTTCTATCTTACATTAGTCAATCACATTTCCCTAATCAATTCATACATTTCCACAAAATGAGAGATCATTGCACCTTCTTAATGCTTAAGTCCTACATGAGCCTAGAGGGTCATCTTCCTTCTGATTGTGCAATAAAAAATTGGATAGGTGTTGCACTAGGGTAATTTGTATCTAGTATTACCTTTAAAACTAAGAGGTTTAATCCAGGTCATGTGAACTTACAAATTCTTGCTAGGAAACATGCCACCTTGGCCAAGGTTTCATAATTACTTGCACATCTTATGTGCATTCATTGTTAGCACCCTACTCAAATTGTGACTCTCTTATCACGTGCCAGTCTTGATTGTCCTATTACTTATGCATAAAGAGAATTCAGTAGGACATACATTCATGGTATGCATGATAATAACAGATGGTATACTCGAGTCATAGACCTATATGAGTAGGGTTTACATTGAAGTTTTTTCATTAATTAAGTTTGAAAAATTCCTCTACTTGGAATGCATTAGGTTATGGAGGTACTCTTCCATAAATATTTATGTTCCATCTTTTCACATTACATACTTTTATTTCGTGCTATCTCTATACCTTTTTGAATACATATTTACAACTTAATTTCATCTCCTCACAACCTTATACATCATGGGGTTTAGTTTAAGTTTACCCTATCCCAGTGGGATAAGTTATAATAAAAATTGAATTAGCTAAATTAAGCCTCTAATTACCTCTGATAATAAGATCATTAACAAAAAGATAGTATGACATTGATGAATTCAAGGTTGTGTACTCAACATAGTGTGTGGTGAAGATTGCATTACTTATATTCATCATTTAGTGAAAACAAGTTCTTGACATGCTTACAATTGATTGCATTCCTTAGATATTTTTTTTGGCAAGTTGACTTCCTGAGGATGCATGACTCATTTTGTGTTGTCATCATGGCAACAAAGTCATGTTTAGTTTATGTCATGAAAGACAAAATGACTAAGTATGGAAAATAGGGTAGACAAAGATATTCAGCGATCAACACATCAACTCATGTGTGAGAGATCAAGTCAGCTTATGTATGTTTAGATATATGTTGTATGACATGTGTACATGCTACATCCAGACACACATAGTATAGAACAACAGTACAAAAAAGTTACAGGCAGATCAATAGACCAACAGTCTAGAAGACAGAGCATGGAAGCCGACTAGTGTTTTGATCAGCGTGCATTATTTTGTAATGTAATGGCTAAGAACCTTTGGTTACATGTTTGTAATAATGTAATTAGCATTTTAGTAAACACACTTGAGACAACTTGTTTGAAAGCGTTGTATATTTTGTTTTAAGGCCGACTAGAGTCTTGTTTTGGGTCACGCCTATTTGGATACAAACATATAAGTATGTAATGTAAAGATATGTTACAAGCGTTGATTATTATGTAAGAGGAAGATATAGAAGAGAAGAATAATGAAGTCAGTATATGATATATCTCTTTAAGAGAGTAAGAGCATTTGCGCATACATGGAACTGATCAGACAACAGTGTCATCACAACAGTTCATTTTGATATAGTGTATATCATCTTTTAGAAGGTTGTAGCCTTCATCCTATTGGGCAGTGAGCCTAGGTAGTGAGCCATATACATTTAACAAGGTTTTGTAAAAGACTCCTAACAGGGTTAGACCTTTAACCAGGTCATTGTATTCATATTGTAAAGATTGCTTCTAACAGGGCAAAGGAACTTTAACAGGTTCATTATACCTAGTACAATATTTGTGGGTACTAATTCCCACCAGGGTTTTCCTCTGATAAAGGTTTCCCCATAATCATATCATGTGTTGTGAGTTCTTATGTTAAGCTTCATTCAATGTATGTTTGATTGATGTTTAAGTTGCTAAGAAGTAATTAATAGACAAACACTGATTCACCCCCCCTCTCAGTGTTTCTAACAATTCATATCAGAGCTCTGGTCCTCAGCAAATAAGTTTAACCACTTGAGGAGATCATGGACTTAGCAGAAGCAAAACATTTGAAAAAGAATCTTGAAACAGCTCCTGAAGATCTTGATAGATCTGAAAAAGAAAATGAAGAACTTAGACTGAAAGTTGATGGCTCACAAATGCTTATCAAGAAATTAAGAAAAGATTTGAAGGATTGTTCTACAAGTGATTTAGGGAAAATGATCAAAAAGCTCAATGAAGAGAATATGTCTCTAAAAAATAAAATTGAAAATCTAGATGAACATCTCATAGACAGCCAAATTGCTATTGAAGAAAAGATCAAAGAAATCAAACAACTAGATGATGAAATCTTGAAAGCAAACATGAAAGTCCTGGAATTGGAAAACATAAAGAAGAAGTTGGAATTTGAATTAGTAGAAGCAAAAGATAAGATTGATAAACTCCACACAAGTTCTGATTCACTTTAATCTCAGCTCAATGCACAAAAGAAAAAAGGAGACACTACTGGTCTTGGATACAGTGTAGCACAAATTGAAATCAATTCATTGCAAGAAAGAAAGAAAGATCATGAAGCACCTTTAGAAGCAAAGAAAGTTGAAAATGTTGAAGAGATTAAAATAGATCCACCTAAAGGGGAAATCAAGCAAGTTAACAGAACTTGTTATGCATGTAACAAACATGGTCATTTGGCAAGAGATTGCAAAGAG
>MU227788.1:1530452-1541515 GCA_018584345.1 Thuja plicata
CTAAAGGGGAAATCAAGCAAGTTAACAGAACTTGTTATGCATGTAACAAACATGGTCATTTGGCAAGAGATTGCAAAGAGGTAAGACCTTTCAATGGTTATTGTTTCTCATGTAATAAGTTTGGTCATAGGGCTATACATTGCATAACAAATCAAAGAAGAATGAATCAAAACAATCAGAGAAATCAACCTCAAAGAAATTTGCAGAACACTACATTTCAGATATGTAACTACAATGGTCACACAACAAAGCAATGCAGAATGATGAACAAGAGCATCAGACCTCCTATCATTTGTCACACATGTGGAAAGGCTGGACACATCTCAAGATTTTGTAGATCCAAAACTCAAAAGCAAGAGGATCCTAAGAAATTACTATTTGAAGAAGAAGGAGAAGTCAAGTTTGTTCAAGCAGAAGAAGATTCAAGAAAAATTTGGGTTGAAGTAAAGAAGAAGAATGATGTTGACAAAGTAGTTGATGCATCCCCAGTGGACGCACCCTCTACTTCTAATTGAATAGACCTTCTTGGTCTTAGGGGGAGCTATTCTAGATTAGGACCCCTATGCGGTTGGTATACTCACTCCCGAGCATGCACCTATGGATTCATGGTTATTAGCATATAATATTGTTGTATACATTCACACACTGTCTAAAATGCATTAGGATCAAAGTTACAAAATCTCTGAGTAATTTGCGTACGGTTGCAAACATTAAATGCTGTAGTTTTTATAAAAGAAAGTAAGTATTCGATCTTCTTCACACTTGCATTCAAGATCACAAAATTTGGAGAGCACTGAAGCACTAAGCACTAAGCACAGAAGCATAACATATTTGGAAGCTAAGCAAACAGATAAGAAGTTGAAATGAAACCCTAGCAGTCGTGCCATTTCAAAATTTTGAGAAACCCTACTTAATCAAGTTCTAAGTAAGTATGATGACTCTAGTTGTGTTTGATATAGCAGAGAGGAAGAGATTTGTATTCAAGAAGAATCCATTCAAATCCATATTGGATGATGTGGAAGGGGCTTTCTCCAAAACCCCACTAGGTGTTGTTCACGTGGAAGATATCCGCGCATACATTTACTATAAGAAGGAAATAGTAGGAGATGTCAGCATAGCCACTCATATGGGATCTATGATGAAACCTGACTACACATTCAAGGATGAGTTGCACTTGATTGATAACCCTATTTTTGAATACTCTAATGCGCATGAGTTTGATGAGCAAGAATGGGTGAAGATTTTGCTAAGCAGAATACATGATGATCTTTATTGGATTGGTGAGGTTCCTGTGCGCATCACTATAGACCTAATCCATGAATTAATCAGACTTCCCAAAACTAGACCATTTTTTCGTACTGGCAAGGATGTTAAGAAGCAAATTGAACAAGTTTGCTTTTCTAGAAGTGACAAGTGAGGAATGACAGTTGACCCTATCAAAGAAGATGACATAAAACTTCTGACAATGATACTTGGTTATAAGTTTCAGCAAGCAAGTAGATTGAACAATGTCTCTGCAGCAACAATCCTAGCCGCTATCAAAATGGTGAAGGATAACACTCAATACAACCTATGTGAGATCTTGCGCGCTTAACTGATTGACAACATTTGAATCATCAAGCATAACAGGAGCAAGACATTTAGGTTTGGATCTTTGATCATCTACTTGTACTTCCATATTGCTGGAAAGGTTGAAAACCTTTACTTAGACATAAGAAAACCCACAATGTTTCAGATTTCACTTAAGGCCACTTTAGAAAGCAGTGCAAGGGATCACATGGATATGGATATCAAGAAATTTAGGATCAAGATGTAGAAAAGGTTCAGACTATCTGAGAAGATAGTTGACAAATATAAGGATGCTATATGTTTCATGGTGGAAACATATTGCACTTGCATGGAGGCAGTTGAACCTAGAACCAAATGGATTCATCCTCTTGGTTATGAATTGGAAGAACATGTGTTAGAAGGATATGTGCAAGTTCTATTATCTGCACCCAAATATCCTAATGAGCCTAGGTGGGGCACTTACAAAGAGAAGATCAATAAAGTTGAGACTATCTTACACAGTGCTGATAACAAAAGGAAGGCATCCATAATTACATCTAACATTCTAAGAGTACATGGAGTCACTCAAGAAGATCTCGACAAAGCTAGAGAAGCTAAGATAGCTAAAGAACTTGAGAAGACTGAAGAAATCTAGAAGAAAAATAAAGTAGAGAGCACCTCTGTTCCCTCTACCACTATTGACTTAGACTCCTCTCCACCTTCTGTACCAAGTAAGAATTCTAGAGGAAGAAAACAGGCACCCACAAATCATCCATCATCAAGGAACACACGGAGCAAAACAAAGAATACTCAAGCTCCTCCTGAGGTAGGATTTAGACCTAGTCTAAATATTTTAAAGAACATGATTGTGAATGAAGGGAGATTAGATACACTTTCTAAAGTCTATGACAAGTATCAAGAAATTGATAAGACTGAGATACACTCTATGATCATATCTCATATGATCAAGTTTAAGAAGTCAATTCTTGAACTCAAGACAGTGATACCGGATCAGTTATGGAACATATTGGAGATTATGAAAAGACATGCAATTGAGGAAGACATGAGGATAAGAGAAGATACATTGGATAATATTCTCCCTATATGCTCGCATGATGAGAAGGCTATTATATTAGATCTGGTGAAGCCTCATCTCCGAACTAAGACAAGGACCTTACAAATTATGAACAAAGAGTATGAGTAGATAGGTAAGGATACTGAAAAGGAATTTGCACAAGTGTTTATGGATAGACAAATGTATCCATCAATGATGCCTACAAAAAAGGTAACTCTAGCTCCTCCCAAACAGGCTACAGAACCAGTGATTCAGATAGCATCTATGACAGGTCCACAGGTTTTAGTGCCCACAGTGACAATAACTTCTGATACAGAAAAAGACTCAGAAGATACCATAGTGGTTGATAACATCAAGATATCCATGAAATCATCTGACAAAGACATGGACACGATTGATAAAGCATTTGTAAGCACTGAAGAAATGTGCACTGATGATACATCTACACAACAGGATGAAGTTCCCATCAATGATCCAATTGACATAAATGAAGAAAAAGATACTCAAGGAGATAAGACACCAATAAAAGAGATACCATTAAAATTTGAATGCATGGATACCAGTCAGAACACTATATTCTCACCATCCACTCAACCATCCACCTCATTGTTGTCAAGGTTAACTCCTGATTCAGCAAGTCTGGATGCATGGGGAGAAGAAGACCTAATTAAGATCGGCGTTCTTGCTATGGAAAAAGAAAAGGAGAAACAAGTAATGAGGAACCCTCACTTTTTGGAAACATTAAACATATTGAATGACTTAGTTCCTACTGACAAGAAAGTAGCCAAAGTCCAATCTGTTGAAGATGTGGATAACATTTTGACAAACTTCAAATCTCACTTTACAAGTTTAGTAGACTCTGCTACTAAAATTGCAGAAGATGAATACAAGAAGGAGAGACAGAATGAATTGGTAAATAACTTTACCTTGGACTTAAAATCCCTAAATATTGGGCAATCCATACTAAAAGATTTAGCAGCTAAAGGCAAGAAAGTTATAGCTAACTGCATGGATAGAATGAAGTTCACCTCTGAGCATGTTAAAAAGGTAGAAGAGGCAGAAATCATGGTGGAAAACATAAGAAAATCAGTCGAGACTTCCACACAAGACATGAACATATGCAATAATTTCTACCAAGGGCAGTTAGACAAGATTGAGAAAGCTAAGTTAGAAATCAACAAGATAAGAGTAAGGCAAACCCAGTTGAGAAATGCACTTGCGCCATCTTTAGCAGTCCTTAATGAAAACATCAAACAGATTGATGACACCATGGTGACATATGATCAAGGTCCTTACATGGATCTGATGAAAATGGAGAAATTGACATATGCCCTATGTGCGCATCTACAGACTGTTGATGCAATGAAAGTATTTTGGCAGAAAGAGATCCAATCTCTTTAGATTGTGTACCCTGAAGTTTACATGGAGTAAGTATGTAGAAGACTTACAATTTTTTGTACACCTTTGTCATTAATGTCAAAGGGGGAGTAATATAGAATGTGTATATATGAAGAAGTATATGTATATATCAATAAGATGTTATGATATATAATCATTTTTTGTGTTAAGTCATTTTGAGTAACTTGGCCACATTCCTTTGTTGCCATAAATGAAAAAGGGGGAGATTGTTGGCAAGTTGAATTCCTGAGGATGCATGAATCATTTTGTGTTTTCATCATGGCAACAAAGTCATGTTTAGTTTCTGTCATGAAAGACAAAATGACTAAGTATGGAAAACAGGGCAGACAGAGATATTCAACGATCAGCACATCAACACATGTGCGAGAGATCGAGTCAGCTTATGTGCATTTAGATATATGTTGTATGACACATGTACATGATACATCCAGACACGTATAGTGCAAAACAATAGTATGACAAAGTTACATGCAGATCAGTAGACCAGCAGTCTAGAAGACAGAGCATGGAAGCCGACTAGTGTTTTGATCAACGTGCATTATTTTGTAATGTAATGGCTAAGCACCTTTGGTTATATGTTTTTAATAATTTAATTAGCATTGTAGTAAACACGCTTGAGAAAAATTGTTCAGAAGCGTTGTATATTTTGTTTTAAGGCCGACTAGAGTCTTGTTTTGGGTCGTGCCTATTCGGATATGAACATATAAGTATGTAATGTAAAGATATGTTACAAGCGTCAATTATTATGTAAGAGGAAGATATAGAAGAGAAGAATAATGAAGTCAGTATATGATATAGCTCTTTAAGAGAGTAAGAGAATTCACACATACACGAAACTGATCAGACAACAGTGTCATCACAACAATTCATTTTGATATAGTGTATATAATCTTTCAGAAGGCTGTAGCCTTCATCCTATTGGGCAGTGAGCCTAGGAAGTGAACTATATACCTTTAACAGGGTTTTGTAAAAGACTCCTAACAGGGTCAGACCTTTAACTAGGTCATTGTACTCATATTGTAAAGACTGCTTCTAACAGGGCAAAGGAACTTTAACAGGTTCATTATACCTAGTACAATATTTGTGGGTACTAATTCCCACCAGGGTTTTCCTCTGATCAAGGTTTCCTCGTAATCATATAATGTGTTGTGAGTTCTTATGTTAAGATTAATTCAATGTGTGTTTGATTTATGTTTAAGTTGCTGAAAAGTAATTAATAGAAAAACACTGATTCACCCCCCCCCCCCTCAGTGTTTCTAACAATTTTAAAGTTACAAATCCTTACCATTTTGATAAAATATACACTATAGATTACTAGTATAGGAGATTGACAGAAATACTTAGGAGTTCCATTACTACTTTGATATATATGTATTCAACCTTATTTGTCAAAGAATACATATTAATCTTCCCATTGGCTTACTGTAACTTTACACTATAGTGCCTAGTCAAAAATTTCATTTAGAGCTCTTTACTATCAAGTTATATCAAGAGCTTATTACAAAAGATTTGTATCCAAGTAATTATACAAAGCTCTTATTATTGAGTTTCATTGAGAATCTTCAAGTTCCACTTATGCATTGAAGAATAATAAACAAATTTTTTCTAATGTTCTTAAGAAACTATGAGATTTTGAAAGATATGAAGAATTTGTTGAGAATGTGAAGCCCATGTTCAATCACACAATGTTTTGGCTTCTTATGGATCTTCACTTGAATTATGTATGCAAATGTATAAATGGATGTGTCCACTCATGTAATATATGGTGCTATAGTGGATAATGAATAATAAGATTACTCCCTATGTTTCTGGTGGATGTAGCCATTTATGGTGAACCACATTAAATCTAGTGTTATGTGTTATTATATTTGCCTATATTTTAGTTATGTTGGTTTCATTGTTGAATATATTTATTTGCTCTCTTTTATATTCAAAATTGATATTAGAGCCATGGTGAAGTATTGAGCAGAGATGGTTCCAAGATGTCATGTCCATTGGTGGGATGGATGGAAAAAAGAGAAGGATTCAGAAGAGGAAGCTAGGTTTGTTTCCTTCTTAAAACTCTTGATGTAATTATGGTAGTTATTGGAAAAGAGATGGAAGAGAAAAAAGAGGCCAAGAATTGTGAGGATTACCTTAACAAAGAAAGTGTGACCCTAAAAAATGAGGTTTTGATGCTCAGAGAGCGAATTTATTGTATGGAGAAGGAAAAGGAGAAATTTTTGAAAGAGTGGGAGTTTTATAAGAAGAGAAGAAACAAGGAGTTGAATATGGAATTGGTTGAAATCCATATAGTTCTTACTAAGTTAGAAATTGAAAAGGAAAAATGTGTAGCCGAACAGTCCTTACAAGATAGAGTTGGCTGAATCGAAGGTAAAGCTATCGAGAGGATTGGGCCAAAAGACATGCCTACGTTTTTTGAGGTTTCCAAGTATAATGGTAGTGGTGAGAAATTGTGTGATGTCAATGGGAATGGAAGTATTGTGGAATCCAAGGAATATGGAGATATGATGTTTTACTTGGAGGCTTTACATAAGGAGCACATTGATTTCATGATCTCATATGATCCATTAATATTTATTATGACATGGATTTCATGTGGAAAGAGGAGTTTGTTTTCAGTTTTGAGGTTGAAAGTGTTATGTTTCTAAGTGTTATTAGTTCTAATTTATTTTGGAAAAGACTAATTTGAAGTGTTTGTGAACAAATTTTAGAAAATTTGAAATCTTGAATGGGTCTGATTGCGGTGTAAAGAATTGGAAATGTAGGGACTATAATGATTCTTGGGCAATATTGGATATAATGATTCATAGAAGTGTGACATATTTTTAGCACACAACAACATATATGTGTTATAATTTATTGACAATGACCTTACATGGTTTCTTTCATATACTAGACACATAATCAATTCGTGTCCATCAAGGTGATAAGTAATGTATCTAATGTGATCTATATTGTTCCACAATATGGTGAATCAACTTATTAGTTGATTCCTAATTGTTTCCAAGATCAATTTTTCTATTACTCATGTTGATGAGTAGAGTGGTCATTTATAAGGTTGAGAATCCAAGTTATTAGCCGTGACTAAAATAATGCTAATAATATTTCAATATTTTAAGGTAGCATACATGAATCTAAAAGATAAGTAATCTACCAAAATGATATTCCCCCAAGAAAGGAAAAATCAAGGGCAATAGAGAACATAAAAAAAAGAGAGCACATAAGGGATCCACTAGCCAAGGTCAGTCTATGCATTTGATAACTCATTTATATCAAGTATAATTTCAATGAATTGACCTCATCTCCAAAAGGTAGTGGAACTAGGAGCACAATGGAAGAAGAGAACATAAGATGAACAAATATTTTTGGGTCAACATGGTAGACACCAAAAAGAGATAGAGCTTGACTCTTTGCATCATCCTCAAGTAGACAACATAAAAATACATTTAAAACAATAACACATGTACGCCATATATATATATATATATATATATATATAGAAGAATATCATAACAGGTTTGTTCCCTTCATTACCTTTCACCAACAAAGTAACAATGGTCATACAAAGAGATCTTAAAGTAATATAAAGACAATATCAAGTAGCATATAAGAGGGGGAAAATATTACACACAAGAATACACTCAAAAGTATCTATTGCACAAGCAAAGATAGTGAAGCATATCATTTGCCTCCCAATCTTGCTCAACATTACTTAAGGATGGTGGAAAAGATGTAAGAGAAGAAACAATAAGAATGGTACATATAGCTACTACAAGTTCCAAACAAGGACCACACCCTAATGATGAGTCAATTTGTTTGTCACTAGGAGCTAGGATTAATGCTTTTGAAAATCTTGAATATAGTTCATGATTGATTTTAGTAACCTTGTGTATATCATCAAAATCAGTTGAATCAAATCTATTTTCATCAACATTATTAGCATCTATATATTTATCATCCATATCCATCATTTAAATTAATCAATATAGGATCTTTAACAGAATAATAATAATAATCTTTTTGCTTAGATAATTTTATCTTTTTGATATTTTGTTCCTCCCTTAGGATAGTCAAAGGTTGATCAAATGGACTCAACACATCTTTCAGTGTCTTAGTGGAGGAAACATTTTGATAAGAAAGATCACATGCCTTGGAAAAATATATTGTCAGTTTTAAGTAGATCAATTAACATCGAGTTATTTTATCCCTTTGTAGGAGGAGGAATGGAAGGAACCTTTCCGGGTTGAGAGATGGAGGATATTGAACATTTGTAATAAATTGATGAAAGTACTCCAAGGTGTGCTCACACAAACTCTACTAAGGAATCCACTTGTCCTAGTCTTCTTAGGATCCTAATATCACTTTGAGGACCCCCATAGTCTCAATTATCCAAGCCTAAGACTATCCTAACTCAACCCCAATAGTGCTTAACCTTGAAGGACAACTACCAATAATTGTGCCTCAATTCTTCACTCTAACTTGAAGGATTCCAAGTAAAAATCCTTCATATCAACTTCACCAATGCTGAAAGGGTTATGTCCACCATAAAAAATTCCTTTGAAATCCTTCCAACTCCATTGGAATGGGTCTTCAAACTCCAATCAGTCGAGTTCAAGATTGATTCTCCATTTGGTCCTATTAGGCCTATTTACACAATTATCCCTATCTAGAGGGGTTTTCTGGATTCTTTCCCAAAACTTGCAAATAACCCAAAAAAAAACTTAGGATCCGGATACCTTTTCCAAGACCTAAAATATTTTTGAGGTCTTAAGCTCCTAGGTCATCCCCATACTGGTATCCTATATTATAGGGCACATAGGGCTAATTTGGTTCCTAAAATGCAGTCCACTGATTTCTACCTAGAAATCTATCTAAATGGATTCGTAAAGACCCTAATTCTCTATTAGGTATCTATAGGACCTTAAAGCTTCTAAAAACACACTTTCTTTGTATCTCTCAAACACTCCCTTGCATATGTATTCAAATTTCTCCCTGTCATACACCTAACCAGACAATCATTGCTTGCATAGGGAATGACTTTAAAATTATAAAACTAGATCTCCAGACCTCCTACTTGAGTATTTAAACTGTACAGAGGCTCCCATACCATATTCTTCCACACCTTTAATATTTCCACAGTTGGATTATATGGGGGATCCATGAAACCAAAATCTGCTCTTCTTACTCCAATAACTACACTAATCACAAAACAATTTACAAAACCTATCTACTCTACACAAATCAACTTTTCCACTAAATTAAAAAGTCTTAAAACTACTTATACAACATGAATCTAACACAGGAACAAGTTATTCACTCCATCCAAACACTTCCACACTCAAAACAAGTCGACTATTGCATAAAACAAGTACACAAAGCTTCTATTCACTTCAAAATCTTACTACATCACACGATTACCTCAGGAAATGAGCCTCAAGGTATCTAAAGATGCCTCCTACATGTTTTGAGGCCACTATCATTCATATCCCTTCCCTACTTCGAAGAGAATCAAAAGTTGTCGATGTTGCATGCAACATTTGCAATATTGCAAATGTTGTCATGACAACATTGTAGCATCTTTTACATTAATGCCCCAAACTAAATTTCCCAACCTCTATCTCATTTAAAATGATGAATAAACATCATTTAATCCTTTTTAGGCACTTTTCACATCTTTCCTAAGTCTAGAATGATGACATGTAACTGATGAAATGATTGACAATATTAAGTTGAAGATGATGCAAGGCATTAAATCAGTTAATGGTTTGTATTGTCATTGATGTCAACTTGATATCATCTGTATGGTCATACAAAAGCCTTTAGAGAATAAATAAAATAGAGGTTATGCTTTCAGCAATGCATAAAAGTCAAGTATTCACCAAGTGACAGACTACACTGGAAGAGTGCACACCATTGGTAAACACAGAGATAAAGTCACAGTGATGCCCGACGAACATAAGATAGTATTGCCTGACGAAGAAAAATCACAGTGTTGCCCAATGAGCAAGATCCCATGATGCCCGATGGACGGAGATCCCAAAGCTAACTAAAGCTACACCGACAGAACTGACAGTTGTCATTGGTGACGAACTGCAGAATTGACTGACAGAACAAAGAGATCAGAAAATGACAAAATATCTAGATGGAAGAGCTAAAAGATAGACTTAACTGGTTGTTTTATTTGTTTTATTCAACCACCATTAACTAGTTGATTTATACAACTGGCAAGAAGATAACTATGAGATAAAATAGGAGTTAAAGCTGTAAATCAATTTGGCTAGATTGTTTTTCACGCCTAGAATCAATAATCAAGAATCAAGAATCAAGAACCTAGAATTAAGGAATATCATGTCTATTTAAGAGACAAGCATAATTCATTTTCGTAAGCAATCAGATACACGGGGGAATGAATTGATAGAAGATGCTGAAGAGAAACTGATGAAGGATTAACTTCATACAGTCCTGATCAATCAAGCTAAGGGAGAGCTAAGGAATTCTACAGACACTGACGAATAGTAAAGCACAACATCACAGAGCAGAAAGAGTTAAGTACAAAGGAATTGAATTGATACATTGATCAGAAAGGTATTGTACATAAATAGATCTGAATATCTGCAATTCAAAGTTGCATTAGAAATAGGTCATTTTGTTTTAGTTTAACCATTGAAATATTAAGTCTCTTAACAAAGCATGACTTAACAATATTTTGTAATTGAGGTATATCCTAACAAATTATGAGAAGGTTGACTCATGATAGTAGCATCAGTCTTACCTAAAGCCTATTGACAATCTAAGAAGGAGGCTGATTCAAGGATGATAGTAAGATTAGCATAAAGCCTATTGACAGTCATGAGACTGATTCAAGGATGGTATCATAGATGCTAGATACTTAGTGACAACCTATGTATAAAAATCCTCTAACAAGGTCGCACTTAACCGTGTGTTTGTAACCTTTAACAGGGTTGGCTCCTAACAAGGCTCACTTCAGAAGAGTGAAAATTTGGGGTACCGGTCCCAG
>MU227788.1:1545652-1571091 GCA_018584345.1 Thuja plicata
CATGCAGTAGGAATTGTTGCTAGATTTTCTGCTAACCCCAGGGAATCACATATAACTGCTGTGAAAAGAATACTAAGATATCTGAAGAATACTAAGGAATTTGGCTTATGGTATAGAAGAGAAGGAAGATTTGAACTAAAAGTGTTTACCAACGCTAATTGGGTTGGCAATCTTGATGACCGGAAGAGCACAACTGGAGGAGCATTCTTTATGGGTGTCAGACTTGTCACATGGATTAACAAGAAGCAAGGATGCATCTCTTAGTCTACTACAGAAGCAGAATATGTTGCTGCTGCTGCAAATTGCTCAAATATTGCATGGATCAAATAGCTGCTAGGAGGGATGCATATGAAGATCAAAGAACCAGTAGTTATCTATTGTGATAACACCAGTGTAATAAATATTTCCAAGAATCCAGTCATGCATGCGAAGACTAAACACATTGCCATCAAGTATCATTATTTGAGAGAACAAGTTCAAGAAAAGGAGGTGATACTTGAATATGTGAAATCAAAAGAACAATTGGCTGATATCTTCACCAAGCCATTGCCCAAATATACATTTGAGTACCTAAGAAAGAGACTAGGGGTCAAACCCATGTCTAACAGTCAGTAAAAGGACTGAAGGTTGCATCAGCAATATATTACCAGAATATCATTCATGACTGTTGCAAGCACAATCTGAACTTCAAAGCTACATCTATATACAACAAGGTATATATCAGAACCAAGCACCAGACCAGATTGTTATATTGATGATGGATAAGGGAAATTCAAGGAATATATTATGGAAGGAGGAAAACGGTTGAAAAAATGTCAGATATTTGTAAAATATTTGTTTGGCATTATTGTCAAAGGGAGAGAATGTATCCATATTATCATAAGAAATCATCAGAAACTATTCATTATCAGATTGCTCCAAATAAAAGAAAAGGGAGAGATCATATCGAAAGGGAGAGAATTTGTATAAAAGTTGCAAACAAAAGACAAAGACATCAAAGAAGCAGATCAGTCAAGAGGACACAACACATCAAAAAAAGAAACAAGAAGAACTGCAAGAAACAAATCTAAGCTTACACAGAGCTTACTGGTGGTCAGACATTTTTATCAGTTATCAAAACAAACTATTTGGTAATTTGATGAAACTCAACAATTGTACTTCATATTGTATTATAAATAGTATAGTATGCTAATATACCATGTTGCCATTAATGCCAAAGGGAGAGATTGATGACATGTAACTGATTAAATTTTTGACAATATTAAGTTGAAGATGATGCAAGGCATTAAATTAGTTAATGGTTTGTATTATCATTGATGTCAATTTGATATCATCTGTATGGTCATACAAAAGCCTTCAAAGAATCAATGGAACAGAGGTTATGCTTTTAGCAATGCATAAAAGTCAAGTATTCACCAAGTGACAAACTACACCGGTGGAGTGCACACCATCGGGAAACACAGAGATAAAGTCATAGTGATACCCGATGAACAAAAGACAGTATTGCCCGATGAAGAAAAATCACAGTGTTTCCCAACGAGCAAGATCCCATGATGCCTGACGGATAGAGATCCCGAAGCTAACTGAAGCTGCACTGATGGAACTAGCAGTTGTCATCGGCGACGAACTGAAGAATTGATCGATAGAACAGAGAGATCATAAAATAACAAAATATCTAGCTGGTAGAGCTAAAAGATAGACTTAACTGGTTGTTTTATTTGTTTTATTCAACCACCATTAAGTAATTGATTTATACAGCTGGCAAGAAGATAACTACGAGATAAAATAGGAGTTAAAGCCGTAAATCAATTTGGCTGGATTGTTTTTCACGCCTAGAATCAAGAATCAAGAACCTAGAATTAAGGAATATCATGTCTATTTAAGAGACAAGCATAATTCATTTCTGTAAACAATTAGATACATGGGGGAGTGAATTGATAGATGATGCTGAAGAGAAACTGATGAAGGATTAACTTCATACAGTCCTGATCAATCAAGCTAAGGGAGATCTAAGGAATTCTGCAGACACCGATGAATAGTAAATCATAGCATCATAGAGCAGAAAGAGTTAAGTACAAAGGAATTGAATTGATACATTGATCAGAAATGCATTGTGCATAAATAGATATGAATATCTGCAATTCAAAGTTCCATTAGAAATAGGTCATTTTGTTTCAGTTTAACCATTGAAACATTAAGTCTCTTAACAGAGCAGGACTTAATAGTCTTTTGTAATTGAGGTATATCCTAACAGATTACCAGAAGGTTGACTCATGATAGTAGCATCGGTCTTACCTAAAGCCTATTGATAGTCTAAGAAGGAGGCTGATTCAAGGATGGTAGTAAGATTAGCATAAAGCCTATTGACAGTCATGAGACTGATTCAAGGATGGTAGCATAGATGCCAGATACTTAGTGACAACCTATGTATAAAAATCCTCTAACAAGGTCGCACTTAACTGTGTGTTTGTAACCTTTAACAGGGTTGACTCCTAACAGTGCTCACTTCAGAAGGGTGAAAATTTGGGTTACCGGTCCTAGTGGTTTTTTCCCTTAACAGGGTTTCCACGTTAAAATCCTTGTGTTATATGTGTATGGTTTATTACTTTATTGTTTTACATTATACATATGCATTTATGGATTGACTGGTATACTCTACATATTTACTGAGCATCGGTAAATATAGTTTACTATTTATCGGTTATCAAAGAGAATCTGGACAGACAAGGTAAATCGACAGACAGTTATTTATTTCAAGTATTTCAAAGACGTACATCTTGTTGGGACTTAATAATTTGAGAAGTATTGATTGGTGGATTAAAGTATAAATTGGATAAATTTTTAGGCCACTGATTCACCCCCCCTCTCAGTTATTACTAACATAGAACACTTTTAGACCACATTTCCCACTTTAGGCCTAAATAACACTAACTCCTAGAAAACACTAAAAACTAGATTGGATTGAGTAATAACTACTAATCCATCTAGTTACACATAAAGAAATACCTTCTAATGTCAAATGAAAATCTACTGACTTAGCTAGAGTCATTTACAAGCCAAAATTGTAACAAGATTGGAAAGTTGCCTAGGTGCTCCTGCACCATCCTCCCCAAATGAAAAGACTTCAATCCACCCTTGGATTGAGTAAGTTAGAATCAATGCCCAAATTTTTTAACTTGGTCTCCTTGACCCAAGTTACATCTGCATCATTTTGTCTATGCCACTTCACCAAGTGTTCTTTGTACTCTTTCTTTATAGTCTGTTTGTAGACTCTGGAATCCAGTATGTGTTTTTCCTTCTTGATTGGTGAAGATGGTAAGTTTGTGTTCCTCCACCTCCTGTATGACCTAAGTCAAACTCTATTATGGATCTAGGATTGGTCCTTTTTACAAGACCAAGTCTTCTACATTAAAAACCAAAGATAGACCAACATCCTTTGGAAGTTCCACCTTGTATGCATTTGTTCCATATTTGGCTAGTATGGTGCATAGACCAATTCTTCTCATCTGAAGCTAATGTGGTACTCCTTCCTGCAACCTTTCCTTGTTGAGATGGACCATCACTAGTTCCCCAACTTGGAATTAGACATCCCTCTTTCTTTCATCCACTTTTCTCTTAATCTTCTCTGTATTTTTAGTCAATGTCTTTCTGACTATCTCATGCACTTCTTGCATAGAATGTGTAAAATCTTCTGTATATATACTACCCTTGGCTCCATCCTTCAGATCTTTGAGATCAAATATTCCTCTAGGGTGTAGGCCATAAACTATTTCAAAAGGACTCTTACCAGTAGTCCTATTCACAGTGTCATTATAAGCATAATATGCCTGCCCAATGAGTTGGTCCCAAACTTGACCATACTCCTTAGTTAAACACCTTAGGAGGTTACCAAGACTCCTATTTACTACCTCAGTTTGGTCATCAGTCTGAGGGTGATATGCAGACCCAAAAGATAAATTGGTTCCCAACTTTAGTCATAGGGTCTTCCAAAAGTGACTCATGAACTTGGTATCTCTGTCTGACACTATGCTCAATGGTAGTCCATGAATTCTGACTATCTCCTTGAAGAATAGGTGAGAGATTTGACTGGCATCATGGATTGTCTTGAAAGGTACAAAGCGTGTCATCTTACTGAATCTATCCACAACAACATAAATGCTATCCATTCTCTATTTGGTCTTTGGTAACCCCACTACAAAATCCATGCTCAAATATTCCCATGGTTTGGTTGGGATGGGAAGAGGTTGGTAAAGGTCTGCATTGGAAGATGTACCTTTTGCCTTCTAAAAAATAACACAACTCTCTACATACTTCATAATGTCCAAATTCATCTTAGGCCAAAAGTAAAAACCTTTGAACTAACTCTTAGGTCTTATTGACACCAAAATTCCCACTAAGTGCACCATTGTGCTTCTCTTGAATCAAAATTTCTCTTATAGACCCTCTAGGAACACATAATTGACTTCCTTTAAACAAAATATCACTCTGCAAAGTATATTCAGAGAATTCACTATGAAAATTATTCTCATATTCTTGACATACCTTGTAGATGTCTGCAAAGTGTCCATCTTCTGCATATACATCTTTGAAGCTCTCAATACCCATGTTCTGCAGGTGTATCTCTTGTACTGTCAGGGCCCTTCTACTTAAGGCATCTTCTACCTTATTCTGCAATACCTTATTGTGCTTAATGTTGAAGGTGTAGGTCTGCAGGTATTCTACCCACTTCATATGTTGTGACTGAGCTTATATTGTGAATTCAAGAAACTCAGTGCTTGATTGTATGAAAAGATTACAAAATCCTTTGGAAGAAAATAGTGCCTCCACTTTCTCAATTCTTGGACCAGAGCATACATCTCTAGATCATAAGAAGAGTACTTCTTCTTGGCTTCACTTAGTTTTTTAGAGTGAAAAGCCACTGGTATTCCCTCTTGGCTCAAGACAACACCAAAAGACACATTGCTAGCATCACATTCCACTGTGAATAGCTTCTCAAAGCTTGAAAAAATCAGGATTGGTTGAGTAGCAATCTTCTTCTTTAATAACTCAAATCCATCGTTAGCTTTCTCATTCCACACAAACTTAGTTTTCATCCCACCTTTAATAGTATCTAACATAGCAACACAAATTTCACTGAATTGCTTTATAAACTTCCTATAATACTGTGCTAAGCCATGAAATATTCTTAGGAACTAGATACCCTTTTCCAAGACCTAAAATATTTTCAAGGTCTTAAGCTCCTAGGTCATCCGTACAATGGTATTCTATATTATAGGGCAAATAGGGCTAATTAGGTTCCTAAAATGCAGTCCATTGATTTCTACCTAGAAATCTATCTAAATGGATTGGTAAAGATCCTCTCTCTTTTAGGGATCTATAAGACCTTAAATATTTTGAAACCACACTTGGTTTGTATCTCTCAAAAAATCCCTTGCATATGCATTCAAATTTCTCCCTGTCATACACCTAACCAGACAATCATTGCTCGCCTAAGGCATAAATTTAAAATTAGAAAACTGGCTCTCCAGACCTCCTACTAGAGTATTTACACTTTATAGAGGCTCCCCTACCATATTTAACCACACCTTGAATATTTCCATGGTTGGATTCTATGGGGGATCCATGAAACCAAAATATGCTCTGCTTACTCCAGTAACTACACTAATCACAATTTTTTTTACAAAACCTATCTACTCTACTCAAATTAACTTTTCCACTGAATAAAAAAGTCTTAAAACTACTTATACAACATAGATCCAACACTAGAACAAGTTATTCAATCCATCCAAACACTTCTACACTCAAAACAAGTCAAGTGTTGCATAAAACCAGTACACAGAGCTTCTATTCACTTCAAAATCTTACTACATCACATCATTACCTCAGGAAATGAGCCTCAAGGTATCTAAAGATGCCTCTTTCATGTTTTGAGGCCACTATCATTCATATCCCTTCCCTACTTCGAAGGGAATCAAAAGTTGTCGATGTTGCATGCAACATTTGCAATATTGCAAATGCTGTCATGACAACATTGTAACATCTTTTACATTAATGCCCCAAACTAACTTTCCCGACTTCTATCTCATTTCAAATGATGAATGAACATCATTTAAGCCTTTTTAGGAACTTTTCACATCTTTCCTAAGTCTAGAACACTTTTAGGCCACATTTCCCACTTTAGGCCTAAATAACACTAACTGCTAGAAAGCACTAAAAACTAGATTGGATTGAGTACTAACTACTAATCCAGCTAGTTACACACAAAGAAAGACCTTATAAGGTTAAAATGAAAATCTATTGACTTGGCTAGAGTCAGTTACAAGCCAAAAGTGTAACAAGATTGGAAGGTTTCCTAGGTGCTCCTGTACCATAAATAAGAGGTGAGATTGAGGCATATATAGGAGGAATAGAAGGTGTAGGAAGGGGTACAAGTATAAGAAGAGGAGGTAGAATATCTGAAGGTTTTCTCAAATTTTATATCATTTCATGTTTGAATTTTTTATAGGATAAGAGCATAATTTCTTGCCAGGGTATTAATAGTTGAGGTGTTTGAGGCAAAAATAAGTTTAGAGTGAAATTTCCACAACTCACTAGTGGCTTATAGAAACTATGATTAATCATGAAAATTTATCCATTATGAGGGAACCTCAAACACTTATGAATAGTAGAAGGAATAGATTTCATGGAAGTAAGCCAAGGATATCCCAGTCTCACTTCAAATTGATCGAAGGTATGGATAAAAGAAAAGGTCATGTCTAAGAACTTCTTACCAATTTCAATAGGGAGGGTAATAGAATCTATGGTAGGAAAAGTAAAACTATCATGCACATTAATCATTGCATTATATTTTTCATAAGTTTCTTGTTGAAATCACCTCATAAAGAGATATTCTTTAGTAATAAAATTCACCATATATATTGGATCAATGAAAATTTTTTAGGATAGCTTTTTTTTTAAAATCTTCTTAGCAATGTATAGGGGTCCATCAGGTGCCTTAATAATTTTCTTGGAGTCAAAGGTAATGGAAGGTTGAGGCTTAGGTTTTGGTTTAGGTTGCTTAATAAGGTTGAAAAAATTAGTTTCCATGCCACATGTATTATCAATGTTCATCATTGTAGGTTTTCTAGGCTCAACAATATTATTAGAATGGGAAGGTAAAAGATTGGTGTATATTTTCAGGTTTTGGTTAGGGGGTTATATTAATTTATTCACTTTATCATTTTCACCCTCAATAGTTATGGTATTGGAATCATTCAGGTCTTCTATAATATGTTTCAACCTATAGAACTTTTTAGTATTGTGATTTATTTGAGGGGATAAAGTTTCAAAATATTAGCATTAATAAACTTAAGCATAATATTATGTAAAGACACAAAAATGGTTTTCAAGGGGTAGTGGTGTGAGGGAAAAAGGAGAAAGGAGAAGAGAAACAATGATCAATGGTGTGAGGTGTAGGGGAGAAGAGGATGAAATGGAGGAAATAGTGGTAAGCAAGAATCCTGGAAAGGAAAGAAGATCACTAAAAGATGGGGAGAAGAAGTAGATCATGAGGTACTGATTGATAATTTTTGTGCAAAGATCAACAATAGATGGAAAGCCTATGGAATATATTGACTACAGATCAAAGGATAGGTCTCAAGGACATACCACAATGGGTGTTCAAAAATGGAAAATGAGTGGATAAATATAGACCACCAACTCCAATAACAAGGAAAATATACAATTCACGGAAGACTTAGATGAAGGGAATAAAGTCAAAAGGAATAACATGACATAAATAAAATTCAAACAAGGAGAGAGAAGGAGGACCCCCCCATGAATAAACCATGGTGCTCAAAGAAAAACAAGCCCTAATTTTCAAACACATTGGTGTGGGTAGTTTTAGAAAGAAGAAAGACAGAATGCAGATACATCTAATAACTCATAGATAAAAAACTATAGAAACTTGGGTAGATGAACAATAAATCCATGGAAGAAAAGAGAACTAAGGATCCATCCAAAATAATTATAGGCAAATGCACAAAATGCATTGGGTAAGTCCCCTCAAAATCTAAACTTAAGCATTCCAATTTTTCTACACAAAGAGTGAATTCAAAAAGAAATAGATAAATATAAGGAGTTCAATATGATTCACAAATGTGGAGGGGGTAATATTGAAATCAAGAAAAGTCATGAGTGGTAAACCTCAAAATGGGGAGATTATATTCTATTGCAAAAATTTCCAAATGATTTTTTCATGGTGGTCATATCCTTAGACAAGGAGCAACATGTTGCCCTTGATTAGGGTCCACAATATATTGATGGGATGAGAATGCATATGGGGAAGTGGATACACAATTTTGATCCATGGAAACAAGATATCAAGGAGAAACCTTCATGGAGTAGGTTAAATAATTTGTCTATAGAATATTGGGATTATGACACATTAAAAGAGATTGAAAAGAACATGGGGATTTTTTCGCACATGGAAGGATTGTGAATGACAAGATTTATGGATGCTATGCGAGGATGTGTCTTAATGTCCATCTATATGCATCACTCCCCTAGGAGATTGGAATTCATAATAAATGAGGTATATGGAAGTAAAAATTTGAAAGAGAAGACGACATGAATTTGTGCCCTTCATGCAATTCAAATGAATGCAACAGTGAGTTGTGTAAGTCAAAAGGGGTAAAAAGGAATGAGGAAAACAAGAATCAGATAAATTATATGGAAAAAAGTGAGAACTTATATGAAGGTATGCCTCATACCAAAGAAGACACAACACAAAAGAGATGAATGGAACAAGCAAATGTAGATAATGTTAGGGGACCAAAAGTGAATAATACATCAGATATTGATGGAAAAATAATATAGAATAAATTATTTTAGAATATAAAGAGACTTAAAATTTAGATTAGGAAACCCATGTCACAATGCCTGCCAATCTGATGCAAATACAGAGCATGGAAAGCAAGACATGATTGGGACAAGTACACTACGATAAGAGAGAATTAGGTTAACAAAATAAAATCTTCAAGTCACCAATGTAACCAATGTGGAGGAAGGAGAGCTACAGGTTGTGGTAGAGGAGGTAATTGAGGATGAGGTATCAAATTTTGAAGAAGAAGAAGAAGGGGTGACATAGGATCTATAGTACTGGAAGAAAGAGCGCTAGAGAAAACAACAACTATGAAAACACCAAACATAAAAAAAAGAAGGGCAAGACATGACCAAAAATGAATAAGGCCAAAATAGCCATTGCAACTAATGTAATAGGAAAAAGAGAACTAAGGCCAAGGAAGAATATCATCCTTCCCAGGGGGAAATGAGGTGCCTAACATGGAATTTTAGAGGTTTAAATGCTCATAAAAAATGGAACCTGATGAAGCATCAAATAGATCAAGCCAAGACATATAATACTATTGTAGGAGACAAAATGGGCAAAATATGAGAGTGCACAAACAATGGGAGTATGGAGGTAGTGTGTAGGGGAATTTTTTGAGTATGTTGGATATTTAGGAGGGTTGAGAATACTATGGATCCCAGTGATGATGGATGGAACAATCAATGTGGAAAACATAAGTTAGATGATGACGAGGTTCAAAATATAATAGAATAATGTGTCATTCTACATATGAAATGTCTACAGTCCCATAGCCACACAGGATAAGAGAGAAGTGTGGTCCTAATTAACAAGAAAAATAGATGAATGGAACCAAGAGATAATCATCCTAGATGAAAACTTCAATTACACCTTAAATGATGGGGATAAAAGAGGAGGCCTATGTTAGAATAACTAAGAGGGGGGGGGGGGGGGGGGAAAAANGGTGAATAAGTTAGAATAAGTTTCCTTAAAAATTATCCTATAGTCCCAAATTTCTCCAGATGTATCTCAAAACAAATTCAATCATATAATTCAACTTGGTGAAAATATATTCTGTAAACTTAAACTTCCATTAATAGTGTTTACCGAGTATCAATAAATTAATACTATGATTACCGATCTAGGTCAATAAAATAAAGTGTAAAGTAAAATAAAAATCCACACTATTCATGCACATTGACACATATGATTTTAACGTGGAAACCCTGCTAAGGGAAAAACCACCTAGGACTGCTAACCCAAAATATTTTCACTCTTCTGAAGTGAGCTCAATGAAGAGCCTACTCTATTAAAGGTTACAATGCACACTATTAAATGTGGCCTGGTTAGAGGATTTAACACTAATAGTTCTCTCTTTACCATGCATTCACTATGGGGTTAACAAGAAAACAATCAACATTCTCTAAATGTTATAATAAGGACTCACTATCCGACTCAGTTAACAAATTTATCTGTAACAATGGTTAAACTGATACAGTAATGATCTGATTCAAATACAACTCTGATTTGTAGATATTCATATCTATGCTAAGTACATAATATCTTTGATCAATTTGTTCACTTCAGTTCATCTCATTCTTCATACTTGTTCTGCTTGGTAATGTTCTTTCCTTTGTTTGCTCGACGATGTCTGCAGAATAATGCTTAGTTCTGTCTTTAACCAGTTTGATTAGTCATGCATAAAATTTGCATGTATGCATCATGTGTGAGGTGTGATTCAAAATGAATCTCTTGTATCTTATATAGACATCAGGTATCATTTAATTTTCATCCTTCAAATCTTGCTTCTTAATCTCCATCGTTAATTTCCCTCTTGATCCTTCCTCGACAGCTGTGTTAAAAACACATTTCAATCTCTGTCATCTGATCTTCATTGAATTTTAATAACTGTTTGATCAAATAAAAAACTTTATCTTTTACCTTGAAATCATCAATTGCCAGCTCAACATCCAAGTCGGCCTCGGTTTGATTAAATTTCTTTATCAATAGTTGTGTCGGCAATCCCTTGCTCGGTTATCACTGAGCTCGGCATACACTGCATTTTACTCGGTGTTCACTATCTCTCAATGTATACATAACTCTTCATTTACCAACCACATAAACATTGTTTGTTCCAGATCTTCAATTCATAACAAATGTTTTCCACCATAATAATACTCAAATAAGTTGACATCAATGACAATACATTAATTGATAATGTTTATCATCACTTCTGCAACTTGGTTGAATATCAAAAAATGAATTTAAACATATAATCAATTGTAGTTCATCAACCTAACCACTATAACCAATATTTAGAGGGACTTTCAATCCTTCATAAATCAAAATCATTTTTTAGACATAAAAAATAAACATGGACTAACAGGAGGAAAGGTTTCACCAACATCATGGAAAGACTAGATAGATTCCTAATATATGGAGTATGGAGGCACAAATTCTTCCCTTCATAGGTTCAAACCACTATCTAGTTCATGAACTAAACATATCTCCAGACAAGCCTCCAAGTGGAAACCCATTCAACTTTTAAAATATGTGGTTAAGAGAGGCTACTTTGACACCTCCGATGAAGAAATGGTGCACAAAAGTGGACACATGAAACAAATCCAAACTATACAAAGTAAGAAAGAAGCTCAAATATGTTAAAAACAAACTAAAGGTTTGTGGAACAATGAAAAGTTTAGGAATGTTTTTGAATAAAGAGAGAGGGTGGAGAAATAAATGTTAGAACTAAACAAAATCATAATTTCCAGAGGATGAGGATTAAAGAGTTTGAAAAGGAAAAGACATTGAAAGAATAATTGGAAGAGATTCAAGAAAGAGAAGAATGGTATCGGAATCACAATTCCAGGGAAATATATCTCAAATATGGGGACTGAAACACAAAATTATTTTACACACAATAGTAGAAAATAAAAACAAGAAAAGAGTAACAAAAATAAGGAGGCAAAATGGAAGTATGTCAAGATATTTAGAAGAAGTAAACCCAGAAGTAGTAAATTACTAATGAGGAATTCCTAAACAAACAAACAAAAATTACCAAGCACAAAAAGGAGAGATACACAACATGATTTTGACCCTAATCATAGAAGAAAAAAACACAATACTCTACAAGGAAATCACCAAAAAAGAAGACAACACTATTGGATTTCAATTCAACCTGGATAAGATTCTAGCAGTAGATGGATTCCCAACCAACTTCTTCCAATGCTGCTGGGACATTATAGGAAATTACATAATACATGTAACAGAGGAATCCAGAAGAAGAAAGGTCATGCTTGGGGCAACCAACCACACATTCCTAAAACTCACCCCAAAGAAAAAGGGAGCACATGCCATGAACGACTTCACCTAACCATCCTATGCAATATGAAGTACAAGATAATAACTAAGGTTTTTTCAAATAGGCTGAAGGTAATTCTAAAGCACATAATACCACTAGAGAAAAGTGGTTTCTCCCTGGGTAGGTTAATTGTGAAAGGGATAATAATTTCCCATGAAGAAATACATACAAAAAAGAAACTAACTAAAGCCAACATGATACTCAAACTTGATATCCTCAAAGCCTATGATATAGTGGATAGACATTTCCTAATTGAAGTATCAAAATGATGTGGTTTTAATGAAGAATAACTAAAATATATTAAGAGTTACATATGTAACCCTAAATTATCAATCTTGATCAATAGAGAAACTCATGGTTTCATTACCACCACCAAGGATATACAATAAGGGGACCCCCCCTACTCCTTCCTATTCATAATAATGGTTGAGGCTATGGGAAGAGGTATAACATACCTCTAAAAAATAAAAACTTGAAAAGGAATAAAAGTGGTTGAAGAAATTGATAACATCTCACACCAAAAATTCATAGATGATACTATTTTGTTTGGGAATGTGAGTAGGATAGAAAGAATAATCATGAAATATTTCTTCGAAAAACATTGAAAGGCCTCTGGACATAGTATCAAATGGAGGAAGTCAAAGGTTTTCTTTTTAAACACATAACTAATATTTCAGAGGGATATAGCTCAAGCGTTGGATCTCAGGATTGTAGATTTTCCTAGAAGATTTTTTGGCATGCCACTATTTGTAGGAGCAAACAAAGTGAGCTACTAAGAAAACATGATTAATATATGCAAAAGTAAAATGGAGACTTGGAAAGGGAAATGACTCAGCTCTGTAGGAAATTTCATGATGATAAAGGTAGTTCTATCTTCAATTCCCATGTATTCCATGTATTCCATGTCATGCATGAAAATCCCTCAAATAAATGAGGATGCTTTAAACTAGATAATGACAAGGTTTTTTTTGGAATGGAACTAGTGAGAAAAACAAGTCTTTGTTGGTGGCATGGAACAAAGTTTTCTCCCCTAACAAATAAAGTGGAGTGGTCCTAAGAAAAATATCAATAATGAATTTGGTCATGATGCTAAACTAGTGTGGAACATATACAAATGTGGACACCAGAAATGGGTACAAATATTGCACTAAAAATACCTAAACTCAAATGAAGACACTAATATTCTAATAGTTGTAAACCCCCTAAGGGATCTTCTATATGGAACTAGATTATAGAATGTAGGGACATTGTATCCTAGCACATCACTTGGAAAATAAGGAATAAACAAAGAGCTTCCTTTTGGGCTGACTCCTAGGGTGGGGAAAAATCCCTTGCAAACCAACCTAATTTATAGATCATAAGGGAAGAAAATTAGTGAGTATGGGGTCATAAGGTCTGCAATTATGAAAGACCCATGGAAAAATGGGGAACACTGATGTTTGAATGAAGGCCCCTGGGTGAATTCAATGCTCTAGAAAATTAAAAAAAATGCATTAAAACAAGTTACTGGAGGAAAGAAAAATATTACCAACCAATTGAGAGGATATTATTAGTGGTGTAGAACCAACATAGGGAACTATAAATTTAGTACAATCTATAAAATTAAAGAAGCCATAGTGGCAAGGAGGAATTGGTCAAAAAAATTGTTTGGAGTAAATTAATTCTACCCAATGCCAAAGTGTTCACCTGTATGGCTCTATAGAAAAGGATTTTGACAGAAGACATGTTGTAGAAAATGATCCATTATCCTAGGAGGTGTGCATTGTGTCAAGCAGAGGGAGAAATAGTAGACCATATTTTGTTAAATTTCCAATATGTGAATGATTGTTGGAAACATTTCATGGCCAAACTGGGGTTTCAGTGTCCACTTCCAGATGAAATTGAGAGTTGGTTTAATATGTGGCCTATAATAAAAACACAAAGTCTATTTGGTTTCATATGGCGGATTTTCCCCTCCATAATAGTATAGGAGATGTGGAAAGAAAGAAACATGCAAATAGTCAAAGGGAAATACATGGACATCCAAAATTTATGCCTAAAAATCAAAAGAGTAATGAAATGTAACAAAAAAAAGAAGGTCAATAAAAATACCTTCATAAGTTGGGATGACAGGATGAAAAAGATCTTTGAATGTATGTAGATTCAAAAGTTTGATGACATAAGGCTGAAGATCAAAGGGATGCAACCAAGAGAGAACATCAAATGGACCCTAGTAGAAATGAATGAGATCAAAGTCAATTTTGATGGGGCATCCAGGGGTAACCCTAGCACTAGTGGAATTGAATGTGTGGCCACAGATTGGGAAGGACACACAATTACATAAAAATCAATTTTCATTGGAGAAACAACCAATAATGATGTCGATTTCAAAGCAAAACTACAAATGGGCTTCAATATTAGTGCAATGAAAATACACTTCGAAGGAGAACCAATGAACATGATAAACACAATCAGAGAAAATTCCACCCCAAACTGGAAATTGGCACAATGATTTAGACCAATTTGGTAGTGTTGGCATATCTGATGTAGTGATGGTAAGTGTGTTTTGATGATGACATAGTGATTTGATTACATGACGATCAGATATTATATTGTCATTGATGTCAACTATTGAGTTTGTGTTCTTAGTATGTTGTCAAAGTATATTTGTGAGTTTTTTTGGTTGCTATCTTTAGGGGAGACCTAGTTATGTCTTTGGATGTCAAATGCATGACTAGTACTATTTAAGTAAGTGTATATGAGAGTTCTAATCAAATTAAGTATAACAATACAACTGCTAGAACAATTGATTATAGGTGATAGATGATTTGAATATCTTGTCAAATCTCTGACGTATCTTGTGATGCGGTCATAGGATATGGTGATCAATAGTGATTAGATTCTACAGTTGAAATCACAACTAATTTGAGTGATCGGTGAGAAGGTTAAGTGATTGGTGAATAGAAACAATGTTATTCAACAGGTTAAGTGTTTATGTTCTTGATCTACTGATGAAAGATCTTGTATCGGTGATTGGTATTGTTACCAGAGTGATTAATATTGAATGATTTATGATCTGATGATGTGTATTCATGATTAGAGGTGATGATCTGGAATCATATTAATCATTGTTATCTTGTGGAGAATATTCTCAAGGAATTTTACTAATGGTAAAAATGTGTTTGACCTTTTGGCTCAATTTCTTATGTAAATTTTTGTATAGGTCGATGCAGTCTTGGAAATATGTTTTGTGTATTTAATTTTTTTGTTTTGTGACTTGGATTTGAGCGGGATGCTTTGTAATTTCATTTTAGGGTTTGATCAAGGATGTGGACTTAATAGTTCATTATATAATGGTTGAAGTTCAATGTAAAGTGTGTTGATCATGTGTGTTGTACAAGTGCGGTATAAGGTGCATGTTGCGATCAGGCTAGGGAAGAGTTAAGTATGCTCAGAAGTGATTGTGTGCTTTAGTGGATCTGATAAAAAAAAGGTAGTTCCATTTTGTAGATCATTGTTGATGTTGTTCCCTAATAGTTACAATAGTTGAAATCCCCTAGTAGGGTAGATCCTAACAAATCTTTATTGTAAATTCTCTAACAAGGTGAAACATTAGCTTGTGTTTTTAAGTCCTCTAACAAGGCTACTCTTAACAAGGTAAAGGTTCTAACAGGCCTAAGGTAAATCCCTTAACTGAGTAGCACCTAACAATGCTGTTGCAAATTCCTAACAGGGTTAAGCTCCTCATAGGGCATACTTTAGAAGAGTAAATTATTTTAGTGGGTAATAATCCCCACCGTGGTTTTTTTCCTACTTGGGTTTCCATGAGATAAATTTGTGTGTCAAAGTCGTGGATGCTCTTGGATGCTTAAGTTTTTCATTTACTGTTATCACGGTTAATCTTGTGAATGGTGATTAAAGCTCAAGTGGTTGTAAAGCTGGTTTATTTGGTAGATTACTGATTCACCCCTCTCTTTAATCTGATCTCAGATATAAAAGTTGGTATCAGAGCTCTAGTCCTCTGGTGTGGTGAATCTTAACATCCTCAGGTAAAGATCCAAAATGATGAGAAAGGAAGATCCTAAATTCACAAGAGAGAACTTCTCTATATGGTGCGGTTGAATGAAGATCTATCTTAAGGGCTTCGGTGATCAGTATTGGGATCATGTGGTAAATAGGTATACTATTCATCCAGGAACCCTAACTCTAGATCAGTTGAAGGTTAAGCATGAAAATGTTGCTACTATGGAATCTATTGCAAGTACTCTTTCAGATGCAGAGTATGTTGATATTAAAGACTTAAATACTTCTTATGAAATGTGGGAGAAGTTGAAAACTATCTATAGTGGAGATCCACATGTGTAGAAGGAAAATGTTGACAACTTAAGAGGAAATTATGATGAGATGAGAATCAAAGACAATGAGAAGATTGAGCTATACAATCATAGAATCAAAGAAGTTATGTTTGTTGTCTGAGGTGCTGGTGGTAATCTTCCTGAGGAGGATGTGGTAAGAAAAATGTTAAGAACTTTATTGCCTCATTATTCTATTAGCGTTTCATCTATTCAAGAGCTCACATATTTAGGAAATTTTACTATTACCCTGGATGTATTAATAGGGACACTAAATCCATTAGAGTTAAGTAATTATGATAATAACATGCCTAAAATTGAAGCTTATTTCAAGTCATCATTGACTCTTGTACCATCTAGGAAAGGAAAGGAGATATTTAACAACTCTGTAGAATGTCACTCTAATGATTATGAATCCATCTTGTCTGAAGAAAGAGATCATGAGGATCTAGAAGCCTTGAATACTAGAAGGCTGCCTAGAGGGAAAGGTAAATACAAGGGTAGGTTGCCTTTGAAGTTATTTTCATGTAACAATATAGGTCATATTGCATCTAGATTCCCTAACAGTGACAAAAAGGAGAAACCAAGAAGATTTAAGGATAAGAAAAAGAAAGTTTGTTTCCTAGTTGAGGAAGGTGTTACCCATGAGGAATCTGATGGAAGAGATGAAGAAGAAATTATGTTTGTTGCAGTAAAGGAATATGATTCAAAATAAGGTGAGAGAACTTTAGTTTCTAACATGAATCACAATGGTAATTAGATTATTGACAGTGGGTGCACTCATCACATGACCAGTGATAAAAGAAGTTCATAAATTAGTTGAAGGAATGTGATGGAGGCTCAATAAGGTTTTGGAATGATGCTCCATGTTTGGTGAAAGGTAAACGATCCATCGATTTGAATGATAAAACTATTTGTGATGATTTTTATTGGGTTGATGGTTTAAGATACAATTTGTTAAGTGTTGCTTAGTTAAACAACAAAGGTTTCCTATTAGAGTTCAATGGAGGTATGTGTAGCATAATTGGGAAATCAGGAGAATTGATTACTATCGGTGATTAAACAAGAGGTACATTGTTCCATATGAATTCCACTATTAAGAGTTTTCTACTAGCTAAGGTTGAAGATTTTTACTTTTAGCATAAGAGATTCTGCCATGTAAATTTTGATAACTTGATCAAAGTAAGTAAGATGAAGTTAGTGAGAGGTTTTCCCAACCTGGTGAAACCAGACAATGTAATGTGTGAAGAATGTCATCTTGGAAAGTTAACTTGTTCTAGTTTCATCAGTAAAAAATATTCTTCTGAAAATATATTAGATTTGCTTCATACCAATCTATGTGGTCCTTCATGTTATTTGTTGATGATTTTTTTTGAATGATGTGGGTTATGTTCTTAAAGGAAAACTCTGCAACTTTTCATATGTTTAAGATATATAAAGCTAGAGTGGAGAAGGAGACTGGTAAGACTTTGAAATGTATTAGATCTAATAGAGGAGGTGAGTTTACTTCCCTTAAGTTTACTGCTTAATGTGAAGATAAGGGAATGCAGAGAAAGATGTTTGCTCCTAGAATACCTCAACAGAATGGTATTGTTGAAAGAAGAAATAGATAAACATTAATTGTGAAAGGACATTAATGATTCAAAAAGGTGTTTCTCATACCTATTGGACAGAAGTGTTGAGCACTTCAGTTTACACTTTGAGCAAAGTTCAGCTAAAGAAAGGGACAAAAAAAACTCCCTATGAGCCATGGTATGGTAGAACACCATTTGTTAATTATTTCAAAATATTTGGAAGTACATGCTACATTTAAAGAGATGAAAATTCTAGAAAGTTTGATCCAAGAAGTGATGAAGGGATGTTCTTAGGATATTCCTCTAAGAGTAAAGCTTACAAGTGTTTGAACAAGAAAACTAATAAGATAGTGGAAAGTGCTAGTGTGAGAATAGATGAATTTTCTGAAAAGAATGATGAATCTAGAAAGAAGGAACCTAAAGAATATCATGGGTTTGTTTATGTGCAATCAGTGGATCAAGACGCTATAGAATAATCAATGGAAAGTTAGGTCAATGAACAGGATCATATACAAAAAGTTGAAGGAAATTCTAGAACTGAACCGGTATTGCCTAAGTATGTAAAGTTGAATCACTCACCTGATCAAATTATTGGAGACATAAATGCTAGTGTGTTAACTAGAAGAAAGGAAAGAGAAGGTAGATGTTTTTTATCTAAATTTGAGCACAAAAAAGTGAAAGAAGCATTGAAAGAAGAAGATTGGGTGAAAGCTATGGAATAAGAATCAGAATAGATTGAAAGAAACAAAAACTGAACATTAGTGCCCAGACTGGTGGACAAGAACATGATTGGTATGAAATGGATTTTTAGGAACAAGATGGATGAGATTGGTGAAGTGGTAAGGAACAAGGAAAGGTTGGTGTGCAAAGGATATGCACAAGAGGAAGGCCTAGACTATGGTGAAACATTTGCACCTGTAACCAAACTTGAGGCTGTAAGAATATTGATTTCTTATGTTCCTTACAAAGAATTCAAGGTATATCAAATAAATGTTAAGTCAAATTTTATTAATGGTATTTTGGAAGAAGAGGTATACTTTGAACAACCTAAAGGATTTTCTAATTCAGAAGGTAAGAATATGGTGTGTAGATTACATAAAGCTTTGTATGGATTGAAACAAGCACCTAGAGCATGGTATGAGAGATTGCACTTGTATCTAATTCAAATTGTTTTTTTCAGAACAAGTGATAACAATAGTGTGTATTTAAAGGCGAAGAAAGATGAAAAATTGCTAATTGCAGAGATATTTGTAGAAGATATCATTTTTGGTGGAAATGAAGAGTTGAGCATATCATTTGCAAATGAGATGAGAAAAGAATTTGAGATGTATATGATTGGTGAAATTAAATTCTTCATTGGATTGTATGTTCAACAGATTAAAGATGGTATCTATATAAGTCATTCCAGGTATCTAAGATAAATACTAAAGACTTTTGGACTAGAGGACTCAAAACCGGTTGGTACCCCTATGGTAACTGGTTGAAAATTATCAAAGGAAGATGATTCTAAAGAAGTGGATGAGACACTTTATAGGTCCATGATTGGTAAGATACAATATGTTGTACATAGTAGACCAGATACAAGATAGGTAGTTGGATTAGTAGCTATTTTTTCTTGTAATCGTAGGGAATCTCATATGGTTGCAGTGAAGATAATCTTTAGATATCTTAAGGGGACTAATGATTATGGTCTCTGGTACAGACACAAAGGTGATTTTTCTTTGAATGTGTTTACTAATGCTGATTGGGAAGGTAATATTGATGATCGAAAGAGCACAAGTGGAGGTGCATCATTTATTGGAGAGAGACTTGTATCCTAGACAAGCAAGGCACAAAATTATATATCACAGTCAAGAACTAAAGTTGGCTATGTTGTTTTTGTAATCAGTTGTACTCAGATAGTGTGGGTTAAATAGATTCTAGAAGGAATATAGGAGAAGGTAATTGTACTAGTGGTTATCTATTGTGACAATACAAGTGCTATTAATATTTCTAAGAACTTGGTGATGCACTCTAAGACTAAGAACATAGCTATCAAATATCATTTTCTTAGAGAATAGGTACATGAAAATGAAGTAAGGTTGGAGTATGTATCAAATAAGGAGTAAGTTGCTGATATATTTACTAAGTCATTGCCTAAAGATACTTTTGAGTACTGGTTAGGGGTCATTCCCCTATTTTCTCTGAATTATAAGAAGATGCAGTTGCATCAGTCCCAAAATATTCATTGAATATTCTTATGTGTGAATTGATGTTGTGAGGCTACTCCTTAGGGGGAGCAGTCTTTGAAGTGATGTTCTTTGGTTAGTAAGGTACTGCAAAGATGATATCAGGTGTATTTGGCATCTTTCACATTATTATCAAAGAGAGAGAAGATGTATGTTAAGGAGAAGAATATGCATGTTCAGAATAGAAGATGTGAAGATATGAAGATGCATGAGTGAAGTCTAGTGAAAGGGAGAGTAAATGCACAATGGGTGAAAGACAAAAGTGGATTTTTTTTCATGTTCTGTGTTGTGTTGAAGATTTTGATGTATTCTATTGATGAAGAGAGTCTTTCCATCAATTCCAAAGGGAGAAATTGTTGGCATATCTGATGTAGTGATGGTAAGTGTGTTTTGATGATGACATAGTGATTTGATTATAGGATGATCATATATTATATTGTCATTGATCTCAACTATTGACTTTGCGGTCTTAGTATATTGTCAAAGCATATTTGTGAGTTTTAGTGGTTTCTATCTTTAGGGGAGACCTAGTTATATCTCTGGATGTCAAATGCATGACCGCTACTACTGAAGTAAGTTTATATGAGAGTTGTAATTGAATAAAGTATAGCAACACAATTACTAGAATAACTGATGATAGGTGATGAATGATTTGAATGTCTTGTCAAATCTGTGATGTACCTTGTGACATGGTCATAGTATATGGTGATCAAAAGTGATTAGATTCTTTAATTACAATCACAACTAATTTGAGTGCTCAGTGAGAAGGTTAAGGCCCCATTTGGTTGAGGAATTAGAATTTGACTCAAAACTTGATTATCTCAAATAAGATTTTGAAATTCTAGTTTTGTATATTTGGAAGATAGTTTGGAACATTTGGTTGACCCAGAAGATGACTGAGACAATGCATCTTCTGCATTTGGTTTCCAATTTCAAAATTAGAATTGGAACTGAGAAATTCCTATTTCTGTGTTTGGTTCTACAATTTCAAATTGCAATTGCAATTAAATTATCCATTTCTGTGTTTGGTTCTACATTTCTAATTGGAATTGGAACTTGACAAAAAAAAATTAAGTTTTTTTAATTATTGAATAAAGTTTAGTTTAATGTTTTATTTATTTTGTCCATTTTTTAATTTATATTTTATTTTATTAATGTAAATCATAAACAAGATTAATTTTTTGAAATTTAAGTTTTTTTTTTCACTTATATTTTGAATAGTTAACTTAACTATTTTTTAATTTTATAGATTATCATAAACAAACAAATAACAAGAAAATAATCATTGCATTGCTCGATGCCACATCAAAATATAAACAAGTCTTATAGTCAAAGTAGTACAATTGTTGCACAAAGAAAAAATCGTAGAAACATAACATAAACTTTATAGGTAGCCTCCACTTTTGCCATTGACACACTCTGGGTGGCAATAGCTGTCTCGAGCACCTTGCAAGACTTGCACTCATCATCCACAACAGGAATATGTGTAGATGGTGCATATGATGTAGACATATATGGGGCGTCATCGGCCAAATGAAAGTAGTCACATCCACCACCATCCTAAAATATAAATCTAAGTTAGTATTGCTATAATGATTAATATTTATTCTTTATAAACATTAAATATAGTTCAATTAACAACCTTTTTCTTATTTATGCAAGTCCAAAAGTTACACTCTAGATTAGCGTCTGTGTGTGACGTCCTCAACATGCAGTGTACTCCATCACCATAGTCACACATAGGGACATTTATCATAGCCATCACCACTGTATCAAACAAATTTTTGTTCATTAATACTATTGAAGCAATCGAACTTAGTATTGGAGACAGATAGAAACATTCATATAACAACATGGCTATTTTTTATCATTACAAAATGAAAAAAGTTTCATTTATGTTGATATTGCGAATTTATACAAAAAATACAATGAAACATCTATAGCATCAGATAGAAGATGGGGAAGAAAATAATTTACTATGTAATATTAACCCTTCAATAGAATAATTTTCTCCATCTATGAAAATCTTTCGTATAAATGAAATAGCCATTGCATGATAATCTTGATCTTTGCATTCATGTATATTATTACTATCTCTACCTCCCATTAATTGTTTCGAAGTTGTGAAACCAACTACTAAAATGCCCCCAAAATGATATGTTGTAGATTTTAGCATTAGTTTGAAAGTTTTGAAGGTTTCCTTGCACGGGGTCACAACTTTATATCTACACATAGTGCTTTCCTAAAGGTTTGAAACCAAATTCATTTTGTTCACACACCATATCCCTATACATCACTTCCCAGGATTGTTTCCATCTATTGTGATGCACAGACTAAGAGGATTCTAGGATCAGACCTTACAACTATAGATTGCCTTTGTTGAACAAGTTTTAAAGCCTTTCCACCAAATCCAGCGTGCCTATCTGACCATAAGATTTCACATTTCTTTAAGGAATTCTGCTAAATAGTCACATATTTGTCAATACTTCCACAAATTGTAGACATATCTATAAAGCACTTCAAGCATAGTAACTATAGAGCATATCTATAGAGAATATAGTGAGGTTCATTTATTAATTACTGCATGCTTTATAAAATTACTAAAATAGTTTTATCACCATTTCACTTCAAATTTTATAGGATGGTTCTCTACCACTTAGGTTGGGACAATTTTTGTACAGACTTATTAGCTTTTATAATCAGGAAATCAGTATCCATTACTAAAAAAAAATTTCTTTCCTGAATATGATATCACAAGAACATAATTAATGCTCCAAAATCCAAAATGATACATCCACAAAACACATAAATACATAGTCGTCCAAAAATTTAAATGAGGACATATTACTGATTGGGTTTTGTAAACACTCCTTGGTTGACCCTTTTATCTTCTAGGAAAACAACTCAAACTCTACAAATTATATTTTGAAAAAAAAAGAAAAATCTAAACATGCTGAGAAAACTAAAGGAAGTCTACTCAAGAAAGAAATGGTCATATATGAATTAAAAATGTAATGTGATGAATTTTCCTAGCCTCCAATTTTACCAGACTACTATAGAAAGAAATTGGTTATCCTTTCATATTGTAGCCATTAGATCAACCCCTAGCCACTAATTCAAGCTGTTGTAGTTTTTACAAAGCTCGCCACCTCGTTAAAAGTCAAGAGTAACTACATGCCAGTTGTAGTCCAAGGGCCCCTGATTATTATAGTTTATTTTACATTCATCTGCATGCTGGAAATTAATTTAAACTCAAAGTATCCAAACAATATATCTTATCTCTAATAGTATAAATGTAAATCTCACTAAACTGCGACTCCACACATAACATTCAATAACTAAATACAATTTTCAATTGAATTAACCAGTTACAAACTTGTTTATCTTAAGGGGTCAAAACCTTACATTGGATTAGAGGGGAAAATAAGTTTGATTGTCCTAGATGATGTGTAAAGGACTAGTGTAGAAGGTGAACTGATATCAAGACTGGGGCTTCCCAGTGACTGTAATAATCAATTTAAAGTAGTGCTTACCACTAGAAGTATAGATGTTACTCAAAAAATGGATGCCTACATCTATGAGATGGAACAACTCTCCGAGCATGAGAGTTGGGATCTCTTTTGTCAGTATTCCTTCACGGGTCGGGAGGGAAATAACCCACCTTAGGGATTGGAGAGGTTGGATCATCAAATTGTAGATGAATGTGGGAGATTTTCGCTAGCCATAAAGATAGTTGCGATATCCGTGGCTAAGTCTTCCCTCACATCAGATTGGGAGGAAAAATTGGGGGAGTTGAGAATGGTAGGAAAGGGAGAAGAGTCAAAAATGAAGATTTTAAAGCTCAGTTATGATTCTCTTCCTCCCTATCTGAAATTTTTTTTTTCTTCTTATTTCTCTTTCTTATAGCTAGTAATGTAATCTCAAAAAGTTTTTTTTTGCTTATAGCTAGTAATGTAATTTTAGAAAGGCATCTTAGTTGTCATTGATTTCTCCTCATGCTTTCATTCTCTTAGAATCCTGGCATTACAAATATTCCAGAAGAGATGCTTGAGCATGTGAGAGTACTCTGAGTGATTGACCTTAGCCATACTTCCATCTCCGCATTGCCAAAATGTGTAGGAAATTTGAGACTTTTGAAGGTTTTGAATTTGTCTTACACACAGATCAGGGAGGTTCATTATCTTGATGTTTCCTATTGCAGAAGCCTCCAAATTATTGTTACTTGTTACTCCATCTTTGGTATCTTTCCTCCAAATTCACTGTACAAATTTCTTACTATTTTCATGTTAATATAGAGCAGTCGCAATCTTTTGTGCTTAATATTTAAACAAAAGGATTTCTCGAATTGGATATCATGTTTTGTCTTTGGATTTAAAGTATATTTCAACTCACTTTATTGATGCAAATTTCAATTATGGTGCACATTCTGGATATCATGTTTTATCTTTAGATACAAAGTAGATTTCAACTCACTTTCTTGATGCAAATTTTAACTATGGTGCAAATATACATGACTAAAATATATTGAATTTTATATTTGATGCTACTTCTTGACATGCAATAATCCTACCTTACTATGGACAAGTACCTTACGAAATCTAATGTATGAAAAGATGTCAAAATCTAGATACCTATGTCTTTAAATGCTGCCAATACTCAGACTCGCGAAGCAATACAAAAAAATGTGTCCCCATGAACAGGAAGAGAAATGTGGTCTTAGTAAAGCTAAATGTGGAAATGATAGATGTAGATAAGGGAATCTCTTCCCACGAATGACTGATAACAACCAACAACCTCATTGAAAGCCAATGTAAATTTCCAACAAGACAAACAAACATAAAATAATTTCTTTATAGATAGATTCTTGGCAACAATCACAGATTAATGAATTTTAATGAGTTGGACACAACAAGGAAGAATCTACGTTGGAGTTTCAAACATAAAATATATCCATTTAATTCATTACATTGCAGTAACAAAAACACTAAGTATCAACATAAAAATCATCAACCAAAACATAGTTGTATCAACATATGTGAACTATGTGTTAGAATGAATTTAGAATAACTGGGGGGGGGGGGGGGAATCAATTATCCTTGG
>MU227788.1:1571193-1582694 GCA_018584345.1 Thuja plicata
TCACCATTTAGAAACTTAACAGTAAAACTCAACATAAACATTCACACAAGTTGACACCATAATTTTAATGTGGAAACCCAATATGGGAAAAACCACCAATAACATGCTATCAACTTTTCACTCTTCTATAGTGAGCTCTGTTAGGAGCCAACCCTATTAATGGTTACAAAACACACTGCTAAATGTGACATGGTTAAAGGATTTAATCACCCTATCAGGAGTGGCCTTGTTAGAGGACTTAGAACATTCCACCTGAATGTCACCTTAATAAAGGATTTATACAATGACTGTTAGGTTAATTTGGTTAAAGGATTTTGACTCATACAATGGTTAGAAAGTAATCAACAGGTGTGATCTGATACATACAACTTACTTTGAAAATCCAGATCCAATTCAGCTCTAATTCTAATTCACTAAGTGACCTCCATTCTCATTTCAATCTTTAGATCTGCTTGGAAATCTGTCAAGCAATTAGTCATGCAGTTCTCTGCTTCTTTGTTCATCCTTCTCTGCTTAGATCATGCCAATCAGTCAATTAACTATGCAATCCTCTTGCATACTCTACATACACTTTATGAATAACCTCCTGAGGTTATCTTATACCTCTTTCATCTAGGTCAGGTACATCTTTTGCCACTTAATCAAGAGCGTAGATCTTATGTTAGGTTAGATCCAACGGATCTTTCCATCTTTACATTTAATTTCCTTCTCTAATGCAATCACTAATTAAATCTTTGATCCATGAATTAATTACGATTACTCATGCATTTACATAGTGTGGATCAATCATGCTTATCCTTAATTAACTTTACATATCCCAATAAAATCAATTATTTTGGCCAGAGATCTCAAATCTCAACAATTACAAAACTACTGCTACTCGGCCAACACTGTGTTCTTCAGCTCGGTCATCACTAGTTTCCTCGGCAATTTATTGGTGCTCGGTCATCACTGACTTACTTTTCCATCAAAAGATAAACAATACATTACTTTTCCAATGTGCCAACTGATCAAGTACCCTTGTGATTTCTCATAACTCAACCATTCCACTTGGTCTTCTTGTTAAATCGCCTTCATCAATCAATAGATATGGTACTCAAACAAATAGCAATAGTCTCATTAGTTAAAGTTTGACATCAATGGAAAAACAACAATTGTTTCCATTGTAGCTTTCCAAAAATATTTCCAACAATCTCTCTCTTTGGCATTGATGGAAACACTAAACAATAAAACAATAATTTTCAACCATAGTTACCATACAATCCAAAAAGTTTGCCTGTGTTCCTTGATATGAACCCTTGTGATTTCTCATAACTCAACCATTCCACTTGGTCTTCTTGTTAAATCTCCTTCATCAATCAATAGATATGGTACTCAAACAAATAACAATAGTCTCACCAGTTAAGGTTTGACATCAATGACAAAACAACAATTGTTTCCATTGTAGCTTTCCAACAATATTTCCAACAATCTCTCTCTTTGGCATTGATGGCAACACTAAACAATAAAACAATAATTTTCAACCATAGTTACCATACAATCCAAAAAGTCTGCCTGTGTTCCTTGATATGAACAAATTTTTATTAATGTCTGTAGCTTCATTCTGATTCTCATCTTGTAAAACATTTCTCCCTCTGTGTCTGTAATCACACTGAAATATTTCTATGTCTGTTCATCTGTAGACTCCCTCTTGCATTAATCTCTTCCTTTTTCTTAGTATAGTAAACTCTCTCTCTCTCTCTCTCTCTAATCTCTTCCTCTTTGACAACAATGCCAAAGACGTTGACATCTTCATCATGCATATTCTTTTGTTCTAAACTTTGTATGATGCTGTTATTGTCATCTTGCCTGTGACTGATCCTGTTTTCTATCTTTGTCTATCTTTCACATCTTTAGGCAACATCCTAAAGTGTGACTGCCTGTGCATCAATGTGTCAAATATTATGAATATAACATTTGATGCAACAATGTCATTCTAAACTAATTAGCCATAGTTAGGGGAATCACCCCCAATTTACCTTATAGATACTCATGAGCATCTTTGGGTAGTGCCTTGGTAAATATGTCTGCTAATTGTTCTTTAGCATTCACATATTCCAGTATCACTTCCTTCTTCTGAACTAGCTCCCTCAAGTAATGATACTTGATAGCTATATGCTTTGTCTTAGAGTGCATCACAGGGTTTTTAGAAATATTAATGGAACTCGTGTTATCACAATATATGACAACTAGTTCTATGACCTCTACTTTCATACCTTTCAGTAGTATCTTCAACCACACAATATTAGAATAATTAACTGCTACTGCTACATACTTGGCTTCAACTGTAGATTGTGAGGTGCATTTCTGTTTCTTGCTTGTCCATGAAACTAATATTTTTCCTAGAAGAAATGCTCCTCCTGTGGTGCTTTTTCTGTCATCCACATTTCCAGCCCAATCAGAATCAGTATAAACACTAGGCTCAAACTTATCATTCTTTTTGTAATACAGACCATATTCATCTATTCCTTTCAAATATCTCAGAATCCTTTTTACTGCCATCATATGAGTTTCCTTGGGATTGGCAGAAAATCTCTCAACAATACCAACAACCAGTGTAATATCAGGTCTACTATGTACAACATATTGTAGCTTTCCAATCATTGATCTGTAAAGGGTTTGATTCACTTCTTTTGTATCATCATTCTTTATCAACTTCTGTCCAGTAGCCATGTGTGTACTCACTGGTTTTTAATCTTCTATTCCAAAAATTTTTAGTATCTCCTTGATATATTTCAATTGAGTAATATAGATACCATTCTTCATCTAATATATTTGTAAGCCAACACATTTTTTTATCTCACCAAACATAGACATCACAAATTCAGTTTGCATCTCCTTTGCAAATGCTTGGCATAACATATCTTGTCCACAAAAGATAATGTCATCAACAAAAATTTGAGCCAATAAAGTACCTTTAATTTTCTCTGTCTTCAAATACATGTTGTTGTTGTCATTGGTTCTTGCAAATCAAATCTTCACCAGATAATTGTGCAATCTCTCATACCATGCTCTTGGTGCTTGCTTCAATCCATATAGCGCTTTGTGTAATCTGCAAAGCATATTCCTCTTGCTTGGGTCTAAAAATCCATCATCTTGTTCAATATATACTTCTTCTAATATTCCATTTATAAATGCTGACTTTACATCTATCTGATAGAATTTAAAACCTCTGTAGGCTGCATATGCAAGTAAGGTTCTTACTCCTTCCAATCTTGTAACTGGGGCGAATGTTTCTCCATAATCAATTCCTTCCTCTTGTGCATAACCCTTGTATACAAGTCTAGCTTTGTTTCTTGGTACCTCTCCATGTTCATTTAGCTTATTTCTGAATACCCACTCAGTACCAATTACATTTTTATCAATTGGCCTAGGTACAAGTGTCCAAGTCTTATTCTTCTCAATCTGTTCAATTTCTTCATTCATGGCTTGTATCCAGTCTTCATTGTCTAAAGCATCTTTTACTGTTTTAGGCTCAAAATCACATAATAAGCATGTATCTTCTCTCAAATTACTTCTTGTCATAACTATAGAATCCTTCGATCCTATGATTTGATCAAGTTTATGGTGCCTCCTTACATACATTGCTAGAGTAGGTTCTTTTTCTGCTTCAGGTTGATCATTCATGTTCAATTCAGGTTGATTCTGTGATGCAACATCTCCATCAGATAGCTCAACAATTACCTCCTGTTGCTTGACAACCTCATTCTATGACTCGGCAGGTGCTAGCTATTGCTCGACAACTTCATTCTCTATTTCTGGTAAAGTATTAGAATCTTCCTCATCCATATAGATAGATGATTTGTAAATCTTAGGTTCCTGTGTGCCTCCAGCTTCATTTCTTTCTGCATACTCATCAATTCTAACATTTGCACTTTCCACAATTTTGTTAGTGTTAGAATTCAAACACTTATATGCCTTACTCTTCGTTGAATAACCAAGAAATATGCCTTCCTCACCTTTAGCATCAAGTTTCCCATTTCTGTTATCCTTCAGTATGAAACATTTGCTTCCAAAAACTTTGACATATTTTACATTAGGTGCATATCTATACCATAGCTCATAGGGTGTAGCATTAGTACCTTTCTTGACTTGTACTCTATTTAGGGTATAGAATGCTGTACTTACGGCTTCTCTCCAATATTTCTGTGCAACATTTTTCTCCATCATTAGTGTTCTGGCACAATCCATGATAGATATGTTTCTCCTCTCAGCAATACCATTCTATGGTGGTGTCCTAGGTGCGGATATCTGTCTTTTTATCCCTTGGTCATTGTAGAACCTGTTAAACTCATTAGAAATAAACTCACCTCCTTTGTCAGATCTTAGACATTTTAGATTTTTACCTGTCTCCTTTTCAACTTTTTCCAAGTACCATTTAAATAACTGGAATGCATCAGATTTTTCTTTAAGAAACATAACAGTCATCATTCTTGAGTAATCATCAACAAATATAATAAAATATTTGTCTCCATAGTAACTTTTCTCACCAATGGGTCCACAAAGGTCAGTATGAACTAATTCTAGAATTTCCTCAGAAGTATGAGTTTTGCTCTTGAAACTAGACTTAGTGATCTTTCCCAACTGACATTGCTTACACATTGCATTTTCAGGTTTCTTTAACTTAGGCAGCCCTCTAAATTTTTTTTCAATTTGCTTATGCTTATCAAGTTATCGAAGTTTACATGACACAAAATTTTATGCCATAACCAAACATCATTGTATTGTGCAAGCAAGCATGTCTCATCAGCTAAATCCAGATATAACAAGTTACCTTTAGTCTTCTCACCACCTCCAACTAGTTCTCCATTGGCATCATAGATCTTTGCTTTCCTATGATGGAACTCAACTCGGTAACCATAAGTATTCAACTATGCAACACTCAATAAATTATATTTAAGATCATAAACACAATATACATTGTCACATCTGATCTTGTCAGTCAAGTTAATTGATCCTTTCCCTTTAACAAGACATGGTGCATCATTACCAAATTTAACATAACCGCCATTACATTGATCTAGTGTCTCAAATTTATCTTTATCACCAGTCATGTGATGTGAACAACCAACGGTCACCTTTACTCATATAAGAGATTAGTGCAGTTTTATCATCATCATCAGAATCATCTTTCATAGCAACATACACAACTTCTATATCATTTTCATCAAAATTGTTAGAATCATTGTCAGAAGCTTCTTCAACTATATAACAAGATTTCTTACCTTTGTCTTTGTAATCCTTATAACTTATGAAGTCTCGGTCATCCTTTCTATCTTTGTACTTGCTATCCCTTCCTTCATCTTTGTCATTCTTGTTAGGACATCTAGCAACAATATGACCAACTTTGTTACATGAGAAACATATGATAGGAAGTTTACCTTTGAATTTTCCTTTTCCTCTAGATAGTCTTTTTGCCATGAGTGCTTCAAGTTCTTCCACATCATCATCCGTGGTGTCGTTGTCACTGTTCACACATTTATTTCCTTTCTTTGAATTGTTAAGGACCAACTGGGATCTAAATGCAGGTTCAATAGCTTGTGGAGTGTAGTTATCAAAATTTGACATCTCAAATGCAATAAGTCTGCCTACTAGACTTTCCAAAGTCAAATTATTGTTAGGAGTACATCTTAATTCTTGAATTGCAGAGACTCTAATAGCATATACAGGAAGAAGAGTCCTCAATACCTTTCTCATAATGGTGTTATCATCAATGGTTCCCTTATCTCCTCTGATATCATTTACCATTTCCTTTATCCTACCTTAATATTGAACTATATTTTCTCCTTCTTGCATTTTCATTTCATCAAACTTGCCTCTTAAGCTTTCAGATTTGGCTCTTAGCACATTTGTATCACCTCCATAGAGGGTTTCTAGGGTATCCCAAATTTTCTTTGTAGTTGAACAATTCTTTATGTCTTCAAACTCATGATAGTTCAATGCTGATGCAATCTCCAACATTGCTTGATTGTGTTCCTGCTTTTCTCTTAACTGTGCATATGTGGCAGGTGCAGTGGGGGATACATAAGCATTTTCAACATAGTTCTTGTTAGAATAGTCCCAAATGATAACTGAGAGGGGGGGGAGGTGAATCAGTTATCAATAACTTTAATTATTTTCTCTTCTTTAATTCAGATTAACATAAGTAAATGCTCATTCAGATAACACAGTACACAACACACATTTTGATTACGAGGAAACCAAATGGTAAAAACCCCGGTGGGAATTAACACCCACAATGAACTATAATTTTTTATAGTAATCCCTGTTAGAAGATCTTGCAACCTTGTTAGGAATTGTTCTTTACAAAGCAATAAGTATAGTGACCTGGTTAAGGGTCTGAACCTGTTAGGAGTATTTTACAAATAACCATGTTAGGGGTGAGGACTCACTGTCCAAAAGCTCACTGCTTCAATGGTGAAGGCTACAACCTTATGTAGAATAGATATGCACTATATCTGATGATGAACTGTAGAGTAGACCTACTATCTTGATTAGTTCCAGTGTATTGTAATCTTTCACTTCTTCACATAGATCCTTGATGAATGAAACACAACTGATATTTTGCTCTGTAATTTTCTGTCTCTTATCTTATCATTCACACTTTCCGTTTACAAATGAACTACTATAAGTATCTTCTTTAAAGTAGAAGGTCATGATAGCTCTTGGAGACACTTCAACAACATCTTTGTCTGCTTAACTAAGCATGCAAACAATATTAAGTTTGCGCAACACAAACTGAACAGACGTGACGCTTCACTAAGTTGGCTTCACCAAATCATCTCAAACAACACGATCCTGATGTTACATGATAGGTGCGTTTAACCAAACATAGTTAAATCATAACTAATCATGAATATACACACACATATCCTGAAGATAGGCGCAACTCAAGAAACATGTTAAATATGCTGGCTCTGAACAAATACTCTTCCATAACTGTAACTGCCAATAACAGAATTACACAACTTGACTGAAACATCATATCTGGACCTGTGTGTATGAATATAGTAACCAAGGCATGTCTACAACATGTATCTAACCACACAAGGTTGGATAACACTGTTCTGATAAGTTCTTACATAATGCTGCTGTATATTATATGTTGTCATCAATGACAAACATACAATCAATCAACTGCACAGAAACAAATCTCCAACAATCTCCCCCTTTGACATTGATGGAAACATATGATATTAAAAACATCCTCTATTAATGGAGTCCTCTTTCTTTTACTATCTTCTCAATATCCTCATCAAAGATTTCTTTACATTGTTGCAGTTCCTCTGACTGTGTTTTTGTTCCATATATATACTCCCCCAGAGTATATGCTCCCCCTTAGTACATACTCCCCCTTTGACATTAATGGAAAAGGGCACCATAAACCATTAGGCATAGGTACTACTCTAGAAGTAGAGTAGTCAACCATTTATCAGTCACAAAGGACTGATGTTCTTCCTGTATTCTCTAATCAAACTTAGGAGAGGGAATTACTCCCAACTTCTCTCTAAGATACTCAAAAGTATCTTTTGATAAAGGTTTTGTGAAAATATCTGCCAACTGTTCTTTGGTGCTCACATAGTCCAATTTCACTTCTTTGTCTGTAACCTTTTCTCTTAAAAAATGGTACTTGATCTCTATGTGTTTTGTCTTTGTGTGCATCACAGGGTTCTTAGACATGTTAATAGTGCTAGTGTTATCATAGTGAATCACAATAGGATAATCAGCCTAAATACCAAAGTCTTTAACCATCTGCTTGATCCAAACCATGGTTGAACAATTTAGTGCTACTGCAACATATTCAGCTTCTGCCGTTGACTGAGAAATACAGTTTTGCTTCTTTCTTATCCAAGAAACCAACCTATCTCCAAGAAATACTGCTCCTCCTAAAGTAATCTTCCTATCATCAATACAAAATGCCTAATCTGCATCTATATACACATGAAGTTGTACATTCTTTGATTTAGGATACCATAAACCATATTCTATAGTTCCCTTTAGATATCTGAATATCCTCTTGATTTCCATTAGGTGATTCTGCTTGGGTTCAGCTGCAAATCTTCCAAAAATGCCAACTACATTGGATATGTCAGGTCTAGATTGAGTTAGATAAGTGAGTTTTCCAATCATAGATTTGTACAATGTCTTATCAATTGTTGTGGAATCATCATATTTTGAAGCTTGCTTCATGTTATCATAGGGGTGCATACTGGCTTACAGTCTTCCATCTTGAAGGTCTTCAATATTTCCTTCACATATTTTGATTTATTAATGAATATACATTTATTTGTCTGCTTTACATTTAGTCCCAAAAATTATTTTATAGGACCAATCATGCTCATTTCAAATTCATTTTGCATTTCCTTTGCAAATGCTACACTAAGCTTGTCATTACCTCCAAACATAATGTCATCAACAAATATGGAAACTAGTAGTAATCCATCAGGTGTCTCTCTTATGAATAGGTTACAATCTGCTGCACCTTTCTTGAATCCAATCTTGGTAAGATAACCATCAAGTCTCTCATACCAAGCTCTTGGGCCTTGTTTAAGACCATAGAGTGCTTTCTTCAATCTGCATACCATTTCTAGTTTATCTGAAAGATTAAATCCTTCAGGATTTTCTATGTAGACTTCTTCCTTCAAGTCACCATTCATAAAAGCTGACTTTACATCCATTTGATAAACTTTAAAGTCTTTGAATGTTGCATAGGCCAAGAACAATTTAATGGCTTCCAGTCTACTCACAGGGGTAAATGTATTAGTGTATTCTATTCCTTCTCTCTGTGCATATCCTTTACATACCAATCTTGCTTTGTTTCTTACTAATGTAATTTCTTTATTCATCTTATTTCTAAAGATCCACTTTGTTCCAATCACATTTTTGTCACTGCGTCTATGAACCAATTCCCATGTCTCATTCTTAATTATCTAATCTAATTCTTCTTTCATTACATTCTTCCAATCAGAATCATTACAAGCATATTCAACACTTAAAGGTTCAATTTGTAAAAGTAAACATACCTCTTCATCCATTGTTAGACTTTTTGCTTTTGATCTGGTCAAAACACTGCTGCTCTGATCTCCAATGATATCATCTTTAGAGTGGTATCTAGATGTGAATTTAGGAACCTTAGGTGTTACTTCTTCTTCTGTAATCCATGATTCTTCTCTGCTTGATTTTGGGTCATTGCATGAGACATCAATGCAATCAAACATTTATTCAATAACAGTATCTTTGCTGCTAGGCCTGGGTTCATCTTCAATCATAGGTGCATATTCATAGTACCTCTCTTGAACCATAAATTTCTCATCAATTTTTACATGAGTAATTTCAATTATCTTTTTCAATCTCAAATTGAAACATTTGTATGCTTTGATTTTTGTAGAGTAACCAAGGAAAATACCTTCATCACTTCTAGCATCAAACTTACCAACACCATCATCTCTCTTGATGTAGCATTTGCTGCCAAAAATTCTGCAATACTTTACTATAGGTACATTACCAAACCAAAGTTCATAGGGTGTCTTATCTGCGCCTAGCCTCAATTGAGTTCTATTAATAGTATAGACTGCTGTATTTAATGCATCTCTCCAGTATGTGTGCGAAACTTTTCTTTCAATCATCATAGTGCACGCTGTATCAAGTATAATCATGTTCCTCCTTTCTGCAATCCCATTCTATTGAGGGGTTCTAGGAGCACTCAACTATCTTTTTATTCCGTGTTTTTCACAATACTCATAAAACTGATCAGAGGTGAACTCTCCTCCTCTATCTGATCTCAGACATTTTAGTTTTAATCCAGATTCATTCTCAACCTTAGCTTTGAATATTTTAAACTTCTCAAAGGCTTCAAACTTCTCTTTTAAGAATGCAACCCACATTATCCTTGAAAAATCATCAACAAAAAAAATGAAATACCTTTCTCCGTAGTATGATCTTGTTTGGGTAGGACCATATAAATCTGTATGCACTAGGTCCAATTTGTTTTCAGCTGAGTTCTGCTTGCTTCTGAAAGAAATCCTTACATGCTTTCCCATAACACATTCCCTACACATTGTGTCAACTAGTCTTGCAATACTTGGAAGGTCTCTAACTACCTTGACATTACTTATCTTTACTATGTTATCAAAATTGATATGACATAGTCTCTTGTGCCATGACCAACTGTCATCCACTTTTGCAACAAAAAAACTTACATCTGAATTGAGCTGAAAAAAATTACCTTTTGTTTTGGAGTTTGATGCAATCATGTCTCCATCCTTATTGTTAATGATGCACTTGTTGTCTTTGAACTCCAAATGATAACCTTTTTCAAGTAGCTTTCCAACACTTAGCAAGTTATGATGTAACCCATTAGCATATAGAACATCATCTGTCTCGTTCTTTCCATCTAGAGTGATAGAACCTCTACCTACGATAGGTTTAGGAGTGTTATCTCCAAATCTAACCGTACCACCTTTGTATTTGTCTAAATGAACAAATCTATCTTTGTCACCTATCATATGGTGAGAGCATCCACTGTCAATGATCCAATCAGTTCTGATGTCTGCTTTGGAAATTAGGGCTAACTCTTGTTCTTCCTTTTCATCTACAATTTCCATTTCCTCAAGCAAATTTTCCATGTCTCTAAGGGCAACGAATCCAATTTCATCCTCTCCTGAATCTTCATCAGTTACACCTTCTTCAACATGGTAACATTCCTTCTTGTATTTAGGTTTGTAATCAGATCTGAACTTCTTGACTCTTGTGGGACACTTAGATGCAAAGTGACCAATCTTTTTGCATGAAAAACATTTGAAAGGAAGCTGTCCTTCATATTTTCCTTTTCCTTTCTTTTCTCTTTTAGCAATCATAGCAATGATATCTTGTAGTTCTTCATCAACTTCTTCTTTCTCATTATAGCTAGAGATGTGTAAGGATTTCTTACCATGGACTAAGGCTGTGAAAGTTGTTTCACTTTTAGGTTCAGTCTTCAATCTTGATATCTCAAATGTAGATATTTTATTGGTCAAAGTCTCTCTCTTGAAATCTTGTGAGAATTGCATGGTTTCCTCTAGAATACTTATCTTGTTTTCATAGTCTAATGTTAAGGTAGTTAACAACTTGTCCATTATATCTTCTTCTGATATTTCTCCACCATTGTTTCTAATTCCAGAGACTGCTTCATTTATCCTTTGATTGTAGGCTCTAATGTTCTCTTCAGGTAACATCTCAAGACTATTGTATTTCTTTTTCCATGTCTTCCTGTGTGCATTGAATATCTCCTTCAAACATGTCTTCTAAATACTTCCATATTGTGTATGCCTTGTCTAATTTTTCGATCTCAAAAAAATCACTGTCAGATAGTGCGCTTATAAGGGCTTCTTTGGCAACTGCATTAGCTATGAATGTATCCTTCTGTTTACTAGTAGCATCATCTCTTGATAGATCTTTTAAAGAGGGAATAACAACTTCTTGTG
>MU227788.1:1584302-1601158 GCA_018584345.1 Thuja plicata
TCACCATTTAGAAACTTAACAGTAAAACTCAACATAAACATTCACACAAGTTGACACCATAATTTTAATGTGGAAACCCAATATGGGAAAAACCACCAATAACATGCTATCAACTTTTCACTCTTCTGAAGTGAGATCTATTAGGAGCCAACCCTGTTAAAGGTTACAAAACACACTGCTAAATGTGACCTGGTTAAAGGATTTAATCACCCTGTCAGGAGTGGCCTTGTTAGAGGACTTAAACATTCCACTTGAATGTCACCTTACTAAAGGATTTATACAATGTCTGTTAGGTCAACCTGGTTAAAGGATTTTGACTGATACAATGGTTAGAAAGTAATCAGTAGGTGTGATCTAATACATACAACTTACTTTGAAAATCTAGTCCGATTCATCTCTAATGCCAATTCACTGAGTGTCCTCCATTCTCATTTCAATCTTCAGATCTGCTTGGAAATCTGTCAAGCAATCAGTCATGCAGTTCTCTGCTTCTTTGTTCATCCTTCTCTGCTTAGATCATGCCAATCATTCAATTAAATATGCAATCCTCTTGCATACTCTCCATACACATTATGAATAACCTCCTGAGGTTATCTTATACCTCTTTCATCTAGCTCAGGTACATATTTTTCCACTTAATCAAGATCATAGATCTTATGTTAGGTTAGATCCAATGGATCTTTCCATCTTTACATTTAATTTCCTTCTCCAATGCAATCACTATTTAAATATTTAATCCATGCATTAATTACGATTACCTGTGCATTTACATAGTGTGGATGAATTGTGCTTATCCTTAATTAACTTTACATATCCCAATAAAATCAATTATGTCGGCTAGAGATCTCAAATCTCAACAATTACAAAAATGTTGCTGCTCGGCCAACACTGTGTTCTTCCGCTCGGTCATCACTCGTTCCCTCGGCAATTTACTGGCGCTTGGTCATCACTGACTTTGCTCGGCACAAACTGTTCACAGTAAACTGTCATCGAAAGATAAACAATACATTACTTTGCCAATGTGCCAATTGATCAAGTACCCTTATGATTTCTCATAACTCAATCATTCCACTTGGTCTTCTTGTTAAATCTCCTCCATAAATCAATAGACATGGTACTCAAACAGATAGAAATAGTCTCACCAGTTAAGGTTTGACATCAATGACAAAACAACAATTGTTTCCATTGTAGCTTTCCAACAATATTTCCAACACTATGATCAATTTGAAGTCTTCAAAGTGATAGAAAATAACTACAATCCACCAAATGTTATTGCAATCCAATCCACTCTCTCCTCCTCATTCATCAGCAAGAACCCTTTGGCTCTTTCATGTTGAACTACGAAGGTGTTGTATACCTCACAAAAACACCTTGACTCAATTCAGGGATGGATTTAAGAGTGATATACATGCTACTCAAAACATTATCATCATTTGATTTATCCATTTTGTGAAGGTGAAAATTGTCAAGGTCATCTTTTATTTTCTTGATTGTTTCACAGATGACATCCAAGGAACCGAACATACTTGCCTTCCTCCTCTTTCCCATCCTTGATGATGATGATGATGTAGTAGTTCCTCTACCACTTGCAGTGGATTGATTAGAATGATTAAGGTCTTCATCCAAATCAACAACACTATCAAGAGGTATACCGAAACCCATATCCTATTCATCATGCACATCGAATGCCTCTTCCATAGGGTTCTCTTCTTCAGTCTCATAGGCCGTTGTAGCTGCATTACCTTCAACAATATCATTACCCACAATTACACCCAATTCATTGAAGTATTGGAAGGGCTGCCTCTTATACACTTTGGCATTTTTGTTTCTCTTCTTTGCATGTTGGCATAAATAAATGGATTAGGTTCTTTGTCTTTCATTATTAACTTTATAAGAACGCAATATTATTTCAATCAAAACAGTAGAAAGACCACCCTACCTTCAGAAGCCAAACCATTTGATTGATAGAGAGTTTCTCAACATGCCGCATTTTGTTATATAAACATTTTTGTAAGACACAATGTATTATTGAAAAATGGATACATAAGAAACAATCACTTCTCCTTGACACAATGTATTTTTGAAAAAGGGCTACATAAGAAACAATAATTTCTCCTTGAAAATATGACAAATGAAATACTTCAAATATGATTAATAATTTCAACCAGACATAAAACCTAAAAATAGAATTTAAAAAATTAACTGTTCATAAAAACAATCGATATAGTTTAACAGTTTTTGCGAACCAAATTGTTGTTACCAAATTACACTAATGCCAAATAAATTTAAGACTATAGAAAAACTTCCAAATTCAAACAAAGTGGTTTCTCATTAAAAAAAATATAAATCCCAAATACAGATCATGGGATGACTATAAAAGGCACTTCTATATTTTTCAACCATGTGCAGTAGTTAGGTGTGGAGCCAAATTCCACCATATTTACCAGCATCCTCCCCATTGTTGTCTAAATGGGAGATTTAGAATGGGTATGGGAATCTATACAAATAAAGAATAAAGAAATTTTTTCAGATGTTGTAGTTACAATTACCCTGGCACAAGTGTATGCAAAATGTGGATGCATCATTCAATGCATTTTTCAAAATGCCTCTAAGATGTATGGTCTCTTTAGCTAAAATCATTGCAAAAAATGCACAAAATAGATTTTTTGAAAAGTATTTAGAAACTTTGATGCAAATGCAACTGGTAGATGTAAAACAAGACTCGATAACCTTAGCCAACATTTTTCCGACCTCTCCAGAAGTATGAGCTTAGGCACAGGGACTGAAAATCCATGAAAGCACAATGAAAGGCTGATCTTATCACATGTTATAGGGTAGTTACATGTTATAGATCAAGCTCCCTGATATGCATTTATGGAAAATGAGGAACCATATACAGGGCATGGAGTGCTACATAGAAACTTCAGGACAACAGTCCAAAAAAAGCTATATATAAGATGAATGCAAAAGTAATAACTGGTTAACGATCATTAGATATATCTGAATTTTGCGCTTTCTCTAAACAGTAGCTGGGAACCACAAAATAAAAAATTTAAATGCAGAAACCTCTTGTTTGATTTAGGCTATATTTTCCCACTAAGACAACATTGTATGTACTGTTGCATGAATTCACTTAAGTTTTGAGGGGACTCATCCTGCCAAGATAAATATCAGAACATTCAACGTATTTCCTTTTTGAACATCGGTACAAAAAAACCCTAGAAACATTTTATTGGGCTATTACAACACATGTTTTCGTACGCTTTGGAGAAACAATTATGACTATATTTCATAGTCAGGTTTGCACACAAAATGTAGTTCAGTTTACATGCATTGCATAAAACACATAAAGGAAAACTCATTTATTCTGTTTGTGTTTTTCCAACAAAGTTATAAACTCAAAATAGTAAAAAAATACGCAAAAAAGTGAAATCTTGAAGGCCGCTAAACATAACAAAAATAATAAAATATGAAAATAATAAAGCTTTAAACTGATTGCCAAAAACCATTGAAAGTAATGTACAATGCATATGTTACCCTATTGCAAAATCCGACTCCTCAACATTCATAAAATCATGATAAGCCAAATAATTGAATTCATAAACTCAAATTTATTAATAGATAGAATGTTTACTTCACGGTGAAAAAGATGGTACCTATTATGCCTGAGGACAAGAGATTTTTGGCCTTCGCTTTAATCTACTACCAAGGATAATGCAGACATTAGTACGATGAATGTTGAATGTCCATCAAACTCAAAACTGTGTTTGAATGAAATTATTAGTTGTCTTTACGTTATGCACTCCACTGTCTCTTCCCGTCACATGAACAGAGCGGGGAAATGCAATGGAACTGAACAAAGGGGAAAAAATGTGATTTTCATGAGTTGGGACAGAGAAAAATCTAAGGCAAACCCATGAAATCCTTTCGCAAACCTCATTCAAAATCCCCAAAATTAACCCAAAACCCGATGGAAGCGACCAGTTAAAATGGGGTTCACAAAAACCCAAAACCAGAATATGATTTCAAATTCCACCTATTGGGTGGGAAGATAGTGCCGCCTATTTTGGTGCCTAAACTGAATTTTGGTTGAGGAATCCTGAATTGCAGTTTAGACAATCAAACGGTGGATTGGGCCAAAAAGCGGAAGTTCCACACCCAATTTCTCCCCAATTCCACTAACAAAACAAGGTTTAAGTGATTGGTGAATAGAAACAATGTTATTCAACAGGTTAAGTGTTTATATTCTTGAGCTACCGATGGAAGATCTTATATCGGTGATCTATATTATTGCAGCAGTGATTAATAGTGAATGATTTATGATCTGATGAAATGTATTCATGATTGGAGGTGATGATCTAGCGTCACATTAATCGATGTTATTGTATGGAGAAGATTCTTGAGGAACCTTAATAATGGTCAAAATGTGTTTGACTCTTTGGCTCAATTTCTTATGTAAATCATTGTATAGGCCAACATGGTCTTGGAAATATATTTTGTGTATTTAATTTTGTTGTTTGGGGAGGTGGATTTGAGAATATTTGTTTGTGATTTCATTTTAGGGTTTGATCAAGGCGGTGGACTTAATAGTTTATTATATAATGGTTGAAGTTCAATGCAAAGTGTGTTGATCATGTGTGTTGTGCAAGTGCAGTGTAAGGTGCATGTTGTGATCAAGCCAGGGAAGAGTTAAGTATGCTCATAACTGATTGTGTGCTTTAGTGGATCTAATCAAGCAGAGGTAGTGTTATTTTGTAGATCATTGTTGTTGTTTTTCCCTAATAGTTACAATAGTTGAAATCCCATAACAAGGCAGATCCTAACAGATCTTTATATTATATACTCTAACAAGGTGACACATTAGCTTGTGCTTTTAAGCCCTCTAACAAGGATACTCTTAACAGGGTAAAGGTTCTAATAGGCCTAAGGTAAATTCCTTAACCGGGTAGCACTTAACAATGCTATTGTAAACTCCTAATAGGGTTAAGCTCCTCACATGGTATGCTTTAGAAGAGTACATTATTTTAGTGGGTACTAATCCCCACCGTAGTTTTTTCCCTAACTTGGGTTTCCACAAGATAAATTTGTGTCAAATTTGTAGATGATCTTGGATGCTTAATTTTTTCATTTACTGCTATCAAGGTTAATCTTGTGAATGGTGATTAAAGTTCAAGTGGTTGTAAAGTTGGTTAATTTGATAGATTACCGATTCACCCACCCTCTCTGTAATCTGATCTGATATCTAACAGGGAGATAATAAAAAAATTGGAGGACTTCAAGATTAAACACACATATAGAGAAGGAAATGACATCACAAAAAAATTAGCGAAAGTGGTGGTTGAAAATGTAGAAGGTACAACCCAAACACAACGCTAAATCGAAGACATATTTGAATTGCAAGGAATGAAGTACAGACCATAAGGGAAGTTGGAATAAAATGACATATGTTTAATGCCAAAACACTTCTCCAAAAATCCATAATGAAAGAGAGACCTTAGAATGTGGCACTGAGAGAGGAATTAAGAGGGGATGGCATCATCGAATGAATTTTCAAGAGAAGGATGAAAAATAGAAGCGACCATCAACATTATGAAGAAAAATAAAAATACTCACACACAAATTTTTAGGAAATAGTATACCACATAATTAATGCCCAAAATGTGTGACTAAATAGTAAAAGATTGTGTTGTATGAAGAGAGGTGGTGGGTGGCTACATATAACCAGGAGAAACAATGCATGAGTCACAAGTTTTTGAGAAATAGTTTGCAGACAAGGCAAGGAGAAATGGACACACCGATAAGTTTGGAGTCGACTAAGCCGATGACGTCTTTCTCCAGAGAAGTAATAGACTGTATCATCCTAAAAATTAAGCACTTGATTTTTCCTTAATTTAGGATCATTTTGGGTTTGCTTTAGTGTGGTTCCTTTGATTGGGCTTCACATTGCACTTAAATGTACACTTTATTAAAACATGGGTCCTTGTTTCTTCCCTAGTCCTCCCTAATTTGTGAAAAGTCAAGGTAGGATCTTATTTATAGCATCCTCCCCTATCTTCATCCAATTTCAAAATTCCCCCTTCCTTTTATGATCTTGGAATTTGATCCTGACATCAAAATCAACTGACCTTTCGAATCTCGCAAACCTTATAGGACACACCCTCCAATAAAAAAACAAGCATATTTCTGGAGGGGTGGGGTTCCGGATCCATGGTAGACCAGTGTAATTCTATTTTTAGATGCACTATAAAAGGATCTCACTCTTCCTTCATTTTCGAGGAGACATATTATCATTGTTAGCATGCAACCCTTATTGTCAAGCAACCTTTGAAGCAAGAAATCAAGCAACGTATTGAGCATCCAAGTGCAATTTCAAGTGACATTCTATCATTCAAGTCTTCAATTATTCAAGGTGTCTTCCATAGATCAAGCTTATTTCCCCATTGTGGCCAAGCAAAGGAGTTTCTTGGAAGGACATTGGCATCATTCTTTCATTCCTCAATCATTCTTTATTGATTTGCAAAACAACTTCATAAGGTTTTATCTTGCACGATTTCCTTTTGGTTTTGTGTGGAGTCCAAGCTATTGCATCAACATTCTTGATCACATTCAAAGATGTAAGATTATTTACATTGCATGATACACTTCATTTCAGATATAATATATGTTACATGTTATCATTCCTTAATTAATTTCAATTCAAGGTTATTTTTTAAATTGGGGCTTGACCAACGCAAACCCCCCTTCCACAAAAAAAATTCCATTTTTTATGTGTGCAAGAACATGTTTCGAGATCTATGACGCTAGATTTGGGCATTTTTGGGGTCACCTTAGAGATTAGAATTAGAAATTACATAGTCACCAATAGAGGAGCATATTCGAATCTTGACATATACCTAAAAATTAGACTTGTTCCTTAGAGGCTCAAAATTTCACAGTCAAGAGTTACAGGTGCCAGGGTCCCAGATTGAGAACGGTTTCTGTCTGTGACCTCGCGGTGGCTGAAACATTTCTATTTCAAAGCTCATAACCTCCTAATTAATTTCAAGGTGCACAATTATTTCTCCAATCTTGCATTTACTGTCAGATATGTCATTACATCAGTCAATTTCAGTCATAATCAATCCCATAATCAATATCCTTCAAAAGGAATACCTAATTCCCCTTTTGTTTGAGCTATGCATTAACACCCTTCATCCATTTGGTTGTGCTAATCAAAATTTAACTTAAGGGTTTGATTTTTATTCCTAATGTATATCATAGGACCTTGGTGAGTGATCTCTACTCTTAGCATTGCTCACCATTTCACACTATACATTTTGGTGAACCCGACACATTACATCTCTTCTTTTTGGTGTTAGATTGCTCTTTCTTTCATATTTTGAGATCTAGTTTTGTGTGGTTAACATGGATATTTCTAAATTACATTGGTGTATGATTACTTATGTCATTTCCTTCCTTCTTACCTCTCTTTATCAAACAAATAGAGTGAATCAAAGCATGTTTCATTTTGTTACATTTTTATTTCTTCATGTTATTCTTGTGTATGGCATAATGTGGTTAACATATATATCTCTTCATTATAAGGCACATTTCACAAATATTATCAATGCTTCGTGTATGTTTCTTATCCACATTTTAACTAAATGCATGCAATGTGTTAATGAACCTAATTCTACTCTCCCCAATCTTCAAAATTAAAATCATCCTATGGAAACTAATGTTTGTGATCATTATCAAAATATTCAAAACATTGTTCATGATGCAGATGTTAGAAATTTCCTAGATGATGATGTATATCCAAAAATAAGAAATAATCCACCTTATTCCCAACATAAAGATATTAAGGGTGATGATGTTTCTACTTATCTTTATCCTCTTCATAGGCCATTACAATCTAATCTACATGATCAAGGAATTAGTGAACATAGCCCTAAAGCTACTCCTAATCCTCTGCAAGCACGTCGTATACCTCAAGACTCAACCACACCATCTAATGCACCTTCACCTTATGGTAACCATGAAGTTTTGGCTAGAAGAATCTATCTAGATATCAAATATCATTCTAGGATTAGATTTCCTTATAAAATATGTTATGACCCATATACTTACAATGGTGAATTTTCATGTTCCTTTCATTATTCTAATACACATTCTCTTTGTGATTGTGTTGAGTTTAGGCAATTTGTTGAAGACTTAATTAATAGAAACCTACTTCTTCTAACACCAGATATTATACATTTTTTGCATATACCTTAGCTATTCATTTCCTATTATGTTGCTCTCCATTATGCCATGTTCTTTGCATAATGAGCGCTAAGAGCATCGTAATAGGATTCTCTCTCTTGCTCTATAAGCTAGGGGGAAAGGGATAATTATTTATACCTTTTTTTGGGGACCCATTTCCCCCTTTATTAGCAGGTTTCTTTTATACAATGACATCCTTGCTAGCATGTGTGTGCTGAAAATGTGACACACTTCTATGAGTCATTATATTCAAGATTGCTCAAGAATGAGGTCTCAAATGGTGACTCATAGCTCCCTATTCATGGAGTGCAAGGGTTTGTGATGAAGGCCCTTAATTTATACCTAGTTATGACCATGCAAGTACACCATGAAATGAGAGATTCAAAGAGGAAAAGCAAGAATGCTAGTCTCCATGATCATAAAATATGTATTTCAAATGAAAATGGAAACTATTCTATATGATAACAATGCATGAAAGGAAACTAATCTATATGATAATAATGCATGAAAGGAAATATGCAAATTAATCTATGAAGGAAATATGCAAATTAATCTATGAAGGAAATATGCAAGATTAATCTACTGAAATGAAATATGAATCTAAATTAACATGAATCTACTCTAAATGGATTGCCTTGAATGCATGAGAGAAGAAGACAAGAAGAAGAAGTTGCATGGTTCAAGCTCAAATGCTCAAACTCTCCTCCAAGATTGCTCTCTAAACTTGCATTATAACAATAGCATAAAAGTGTGTATCTTGATTATCCAAATGAGAAGGAGAGGTTTCCTTTTAAAGAACAATGGACGGTAGAGATTAAGAGGTAAAAAGAAATGAGCAATGGTGGAGATTAAATCTTGGTTGATCCATGTGCTCATATCTTCAAAAGGCAAAATCAAAGGCTATGACTAAGAGGCAAAAAGCCCACCACTTAGGAACATGTGTGAAGAAAAAGGAGCTTTATTTATTTTTATTTAATTTATTTCCTTTTTCAAGACAAAGAGGGATTTAAGTGGGGGTTTTATTTATTTAATTAAAAGAGGGATGTTCTTTTAATTAAATATGACTATTTTATTTAATTAAAAAGAGAGATTTTAATTAAATAAGATAATATTATTTAATTAAGAGAGAAAATCAATTAAATAAGATAAAATTATTTAATTAAAAGAGATTTTAATTAAATAAGATTATTTTATTTAATAAAAAGGGATTGTTTTCTTTTAATTAAATAAGATTATTGATGAAATGACCAAACCTTAGGAAATATTGAAATAATTGAATTAATTACGATTTGATCAAGGAAATTGATTTGAATTGAAAATGTTGCAAGGCATTGATTCAGGAATTTGATAAATTGAAGAATGGGGGCCCATAGTCTAGGCGACCATTTTAGGGTGCATACATCATGCATTTGTTGTTTTACATAAGGATATTGACATCCTAAATTGCAACCTTATGTTTTCTTATAAGTACATATCTTTTATACATGAGAAACCATTTAGGGATCTTAATTTATCTTCCCTTCTCCTTTTTCCTTTTTCTTTCATGAATCCAATATCCAATGTGATCTAGCATCTTTTATAGAATGATATACCTTCTTACAAGGATTTATTTTTTGCATAAGGATTTTCATCCCGAGTTGCAATCTTGTGCTTGCTTGAAGGTTTGTATTATTTAAGGATCTATCACTTAGGGTGCATATTAGATTTTTTCCTTTCTCTCTTTCAAAGGATCCTTTATCTCTTTTTTTCTTCTCTCTTTTATGCTATGATGTCCTCCCATGTATGGACTTGTTTGTTCATGGATCTTTCTCCTTCATGAGATTAGTATCCTCCTACAATCTCTTCCTTACTTGGAAGTGTACATCTTGTATGATTGGGTTGATCATTAAGTATACATAAGGTGACATTATTCTTGTTGGAATAATGAAAGGGTGTGTACTGAGAGGGGAGGGGTGAATCAATACCCTTAAAAACTTTTACAAATTAAACCTTAGTACTCATTACTTGAATAATCGACCATTGTAGCTTTTCTACTTCATGCGTGCAATATCATAGCATAAATGTAAATGCATATAAACAAACATTTAAACATTCATAAAACTCATTTACACATGACACAAGTACTTGATAATGGAGAAAACCTTGTTAGAAGGTAAAAACTATGGTGGGGATGAAACCCACAAAGCTTCACTATCTGCAGAATGGAAGGTGCCTATTAAGGCTACAAGTTGTGATCACTTTTGATGATCTTACCCTGTTAGGAGTAAAATGTCAAACTTGTTAAGTCTACTCGATAAAGATATTTTAGCAAAACAATGTATGTGTGCACTCGGTTAAGAGATTTACAAAAAGACTGTTAAGTCCACCTTGTGAAAGGATTTTGTTGTTTTCTACAATTGTCAGAGAGTAACAAATATATGACCTGATTGCTGCAATCTCAAATTGCTGATTACAGATCCATTAAGTACACAAAATATATATCACATTATTGTGATGGATAATACCTCTGTTCTTCTTGGTAGCCTTCTATGTAGTTTGTTATAAACTAAATTCTCCTTTATCTTTCCTTGTGGATGAAAATCTCTATCTGATCCATAGATGTCCTTGGTGGATAAAATCACATCATTCTTGATTGATTATTACATCTATATATACAAGATTTTGACCTAATTAGGTTTCACACTTTTCTTGAAAAACTCTAAGATCAAAGGTTTACAAATTTACCTTGATCTCCTAGTTTGCATGAATACAATAAGTTAACTAATTACATCCATAATTAATGCTTTTCTTGATCCACAAAAAATGGTTATCCAGCTAAGCAAAAAGCTATTTTAAAGATTAAAGTGCTTTAGCTGAGTGTAGTTGAGATCCACTTTTTTCGGTGAAATGTTGTCTCTCAGTGTACACTAGTGCTTGGTGATGTCTTTATAGACTGGTGCTTGGTGATGTCTTTGTAGAATGGTGCTTAGTTGATATACTGCTTGGTAATTGTGCTATCTGTTGGTGTTCAAAACATCTCGGTGATCACTGCGCTTGGTGAATGTTGTCGCTCGGTGATCATGACCGACCGACTAAAACTGTCTGCTTATATACTAATAAAAACTTCTGATCCTCTATGGATTATCAATCTCCCCCTTTGACATTTGTATCAAAAGTGATATGTACAATATATATATAACAAGTGTTTTACTTTTACAATGACTCCCCCTATGTGCATGCCTCGGTATGTAGATACAATGCATGTACATGTTTTCCCCTTTTTTGAAAGTAATGACAAAGATGTAAAACTTACATCTTGTCAAAAATGTGTGAATGAGATTGTTGAATGGATACCATTAGCTATTCCCATTTCTCCTTTAAGTGTTCTAGGGTCATTTGCTCCAAAGTTATTTGAGCGTGCATGTCATATATGCTTTATGTTACTGACATCTCTGGGGTGGCAATTAGAGTCTTTGTCGTAGTCATGTGTGTTAACAAAAGTGTGAGATTCGGTAGTAACATGGCCTGTAGCTTGGTTACTTCATCTCTGATTTTGCTTTCTATTTTTTGTAATTCAAGTCTTAACCATTTAGATTCTACAATCTTTTCATAATGCAATTGGAATTAATTTGTCTCGGTTGATAGACTTAGTGCACTAGCTTTTAGATCTTCATCTATCTTAGCTATCTATTCACTATGCTTGGTAGTGAAGTGCTCTAGTGTGTACACCTTTTGAACTAAGGTAACTACTTCTTAAATAAAAGGTTCTAATCTAGCTACTAGTTCAAAAAGTTTAACCTCATTCTCTGTGACTTCTTGGCTTATTTTCTCGGTGATTTTGTATTGACACTTCTCTTCAGCTCATTCCTCAATGACCTTCTTGATAATCTTAAAGGATCATAAGTTGTCATTAGTATACGAAGAAACAGTTTTTGAACTGTTGGTTACATGATCACCAAGTGACAGCATTGAGTCAAGCATAGAGGTCACCAAAATAGTCAAGCGAAGAGGTCACCAAAAATTTATTATCGTAGTGATCACCAAAATTAGTGAACACCGATAGCACTATCAACAACAAATGACTCAGAGAATAAACTAAGAGCACAGTTCACAGAGTAACCCGAGAGAATAATCTATAGAGCATATCGAGCACTAGTCTATCAAGAGATAGTTTTACTCCCGAGGAAAGTGGATCTGAGATACACATCAACTAAAGCACTTTAGTCTTAAAAATAGCTTTGTGCTTAGCTATAAAACCATTTCTTGAGGATCAAGTAAAGCATAAGTAATTATTTTAATCAGTTTAACTGATTGTAAACATGCAAACTAGGAGATCAAGATCAAGTTGTAAACCTTTGATCATAGAGTTTTTCTTGTAAAGAGTGAAACCTAATTTGGTCAAAACCTTTGTATATATAGATGTATAATCATTCAAGAACTAGATGATTGTATCCACAAAAGACATCTATTGATGAGACAGAGAATTTCATGCAAAAGGACACAAAAGGAAGAATTTAGTTATGAAGAACTAGATTCAAGGCTACCAAGTAGGACAAAGGTATTATTCATCACAATAGGTGATACATATATCATGTGAACTTAAAGGATCTATATTCATCAATTCTAGATTGCAAGCTGTTAGGTCATAAGTATTTTTGTCTACTCTCTAGCAATTGTAGAAAATAGAATAAATCCTTTAAGAAGGTGGACTTAATAGTCTTATTATAAATCTCTTAACCGAGTGCATACATACATTGTGTTTCTAAAATATCTTAACCGAGTAGACTTAAAAAGTCTAACATGTTACTCCTAACAGGGTAAGACCATCATAAGTGATCACACTTGTAGCCTTAACTGACACCTTCCATTCTGCAGATAGTGAAGCTTTGTGGGTTTCATCCCCACTACAGTTTTTACCTTCTAACAAGGGTTTTCTGCGTTACCAATTCTTGTGTTATGTGTACATAAGTTTCATGAATGTTTCTATAATTTTTTACATGTAGTTACATTTATGTTATGATATTACATGCATAAGGTAGAAAAGCAATATGGCCGGTAATGCAAGAAAAGATTAATAAGATTAATTGATAAAAGTTTTAAGGGTTTTGATTCACCCCTCCCCTCTCAGTACACACCATTCCATTACTCCAACACTTCTCAGTGTCTACATTATGTGTTGTGATTGCCTCAGTTAGAACTACAAGTTGATCAATAATGGGTGCAATTTGATCAATCTGGGTGTCAGGAACTACTTGCAATAGAATCTCCTTGGTTGTTTCCAAGACTTGTGAATTTTTGTGTTCCATTCCGAGCTTGTCCTGTAGTGCTTTCCTTTTTCCTATCTCCCCATATCTTGTTAGGGACTCAGGATCAAGTGTTTTTAGATCACAGTCAGGTATGCCTATGATCTCACGGGTGTAACGAGGGCTTTAATTCTTTTCTTGTTCTTGTTCTTGTTCTAAATGTTGCTTGAAGCAAGGGAATGATGTACTATAGAAAGAGACTTTTGTTGTTCGGTTTTTGTCATTGATTTCTTGGGAGGTGTGGTGCCTTGACTAGTGTGCTTAGTCTGTACTCGTTGGTTGATTGTAGACGTCTCTACTTTAACTTTTTTCTTGACCCACAACCTTGTTTTCTTCTCCAGTGTTCTCGGCGGGTGCATCACTTGGTTTTTCCTCTCCATTGGTATTTGTCTTCTCCCCTTTCTCATCACCTTTTTCCATTGGTATGTTTGCTTTAGTCTCAAGTGGTGTCCACTATGATTTAGTCATTATATTGATTTCTTGCATCAAGTAAGGCATATTACCTGGTACAACTGCATGTGCAACATCAGTAATGTCCTATTCATTTATTGGCTCGGTGGATTTAGTGACATCTTCATCAGCCTTTACATTATCATCAAGATCACCATGAGTGATATCTTGTATAGTTATAACTGGTGTTTCCCCTAACAATTTCAATATATCAGGAATATCATCTATGACTTTATTTGCTTGTATGGTTAAGTCAATAGGATTGACATCCTCAGTGCCATTGATGAATATGTGCTCAGGGCTTGGTGTGGCCTCCTTTTCCTTGGTGTGAGAATTCATGGTGAGAGACAGTACTTTAATTTCTTGGGTGGATTAAATATTTGAGTCCAAATCTTATTTCTCTCTATGTCAATATCTTCGAGCTTGTTCTATACTACTTTTTATCCTTTGGATTTTACAAAACAATTCTTGGTGTGCTCCTTCATTGTTGAGTCAATTTATTCAATTATGGAATTGGGCATGAATGTAACTAAGGATCTCTCTCTCTCTCTCTCTCTCTCTCTCTCTCTCATCTATTTCTCCATGTACAATGCATATGTCCATCTAGCTGATATTTTGTCTTGTAGCTCCTATGGAATATGATTGCCAAATTATATAGGTACATATTTGTAAGCTACCATCATCTTAATGATTGCCTCTTCTATTTTTTTCTGATCCTTGGTAGACAGAGTTCTCCATTGTCTAATAATATGATGTTGTATACTGCCAATGTTGAGGATTGACTCTGCAGTTTCATCAATTGTCTTTGGTATGTTGGCCTTTTCTGCTTGGATTCTTTGTTCTCTTTCTGCTTCTTTAGTATAATCTTTGTCTTCTCTTCCTCTTACATATTTCTTTCATTGTCTCGGTGCTAGTTTCTCGGTTGAGGATTTTCGGTTGAGGCTTTTCTTTTCTGATATATTTTTACAGTGCCTTTCTTTAATGGTGGTGAGTCTACCTTTGTTGTTTTTCTCCTTGTTCTAGATGTAACCGTTACTTCAGTAAATTTTGTTTTCTTGGCCTGTAGTGGCTCTGCATCTGATTTGGTAGAATCTGAATCACTTAATTCTTTACTTTCACTGATGGGTGTCTATTCCTAAGTGATGTCTACTGATTGTTCCAACTCTTCATCAGTTACCGAGAGTTTCTTCTGAAGTGTATTCACCATTCGTGCTTTCTTCTTTCCTATTTTCTTGACTACTAAACCATTCTTAATTCTTGACTTGGCTTCCTCATATTTGCCAAATCTGCTTAAAGATTTGTCAACTAGTTCATTCAGTAGGGCTTCAATAGATCTTGTAGCCATATCTATGATAATTTCATAGTCTAATGGTGGTAACCATGTTGTTCTTGGGTTGGCAGGTTGATGATTGTTGTGTCGGTGTCAACTACAAAGCATATCTCATCCTTTTTTTGTTCAAATAACTGGGTAGGGATTCTCATCCTCTTCTGCATCCTATTCTTGAATGTAGTAAAGTATGCATCCAATAGTGGTATGAAATTATCTCCTAGTGATTTAATGTAATCACTAATCTGTGTTGTGATAGGTCGGTTGGTGTCCCAAGTGACATTACCGATGGAAGGAAAGAAATTATGGAAGTAAAGGAATGTGCACATCAGTAGAGAACCAAACTTACATGTATTAGATTGGGCTGATCTAATTGTTTTCATGTTTTCTTCAGGTTATTTTAATAGCAATTCGGCTAGGTCAAGTTGAAGTCCCTTCTTCACTATTTTGTATGCAGTGTCGACTACTCCACAAGCAACACTGTTCAATATGATTGCTTGAAAGATTTTATAATCAATCACATATGCACTAAATTTAATTTTAGGGTCGGTGATTGAATTGACTTTCATGCCTCTACCATCCCATACAGCTCCAGTTAACTTTTCAATCTCAGGGCGTCCAGGGTGTCTTAGGTATTTTTCTTTCTCATTTATCGGGTATCCTACATGAATCACATCCTTTGTGATTGGTTTGGGTTCATCTAACCACATCTTTCGGTCATGCACTCGCCTAAGCACAATATGAATCCATTTTGTTTTGAAATATTTTGGGAACAGTAGGGCATTAGTTAACCCTTTCACTTCAATGTTCTTGTACTTGTCCCCCAGGTTACCATCCTTGCATAGCTTTTGATAATCTTCCTCAAGGTCAAAGTCTCCAATCTCTGCAACTTTGTAGTGGATGTATGCACAAATGTCTTAAATCAGTAAAACCCTAGGTGGGATACTAAAAAATGTTCCTTTTTCATCGGGTTGAGTAGCAATCTCAGGGAAAAACTTTTAGTTAAGTTCCTCTCAGGTCGAGTTCTTTATTAAAACAACCTTACTGTCCTTTTCCATCTTGACCTTCGAGGTTTGTGAAGTGAATGCCATTGTTCCTTAATTTAGGGCTTCTTTGAAAATAGCATGTTAACTCGGTGAGTCTAGATACTCATTGGATGTTTGTTGTGAATGCTTGAAATCTGTTTGAGTAGCTTTGAAAGTGCTATGAATCGCTCTGCAATATAGTCACTCTAAATCACTCTGCAATTTGGTTTTTAATGCTGGGGGAAAGAATGAGTTCACGTTGACTTTTTTATAGAAAAATAATACCCTAAGTGATGCATTAAATTCTTAGCCTACAACTCAGTTGATGAAATAGATATGCTCAGTCAACACACCAAAGTCTTTAGCTCGGTGAGTATACAATGCTCGGTACATAGTGTTGTACACACAAAAAGGTGCACTTCTATGAATCCTTACATGCAAGGAAACTCAAGAATGAGCCCTCACAAATCGATCCATAGCTCTCTATGTATGGAGTTGCAAGATTTTTTAGATTGCTCTCAGCTAGAG
>MU227788.1:1630550-1651790 GCA_018584345.1 Thuja plicata
TATACCTCAATTACAAAAGACTGTTAAGTCCTGCTCTGTTAAGAGACTTAATGCTTCAATGGTTAAACTGAAACAAAATGACCTGTTTCTAATGCAACTTAATTGCAAATTTTCAGATCTATTTACTCACAATATCTTTCTGATTAATGCATCAATACAATTCCTTTGTACTTAACTCTTTCTGCTCTGTGATGCTGTGCTATTCTATTCGTTAGTGTCTGCAGAATTCCTTAGCTCTCCCTTAGCTTTATTGATCAAGACTGTATGAAGTTTAACCTTCACCAGTTTCTGTTCAACATCTTCTATCAGTTCACTCCCTCATGTATCTGATTGCTTACGGGAATGAATTATGCTTGTCTCTTAAATAGACATGATATTTCTAACACCCCAAAATTGGCATCTTGCAACCTTAACCAATTTTGTTGCATTTGTTATTCTCCTGAATCATCAAAGTCCTATTTTACTAGGCAATTCTCAGTTTTAATTGACTCTACTCGCCCTAAGTGTCAAATGCAGAAAATCCTAAATCTGCATTAATCATACATCATATTTAATTCCTAAATACCAATTGGCTAAACAAACCTTATGATTGAATTAATTTAATTATAAAGTCCTAGCACTTTAATTAAATTAAATTCACCCTCTTTAGCTAAGACACATGAAAAGGAATTAAACAATATTTAATTATTAAATAAATATCCTCATTTCAATAATTGAATTTAATTATTCAGATAATTGAGAAAAACCTATTTATGAGGTCATATTTATTTAATTAATTGGATAATCTCTCAAAAATCTTTCTTCTGTTCAGAATTGGAAACTTCTCTTTAATTATGCTTTAAAGAGAGGTAAATCAAATAAAACAGAATTAAATCAAAGAAAGAAAATAGTTAAAGCAAAGGGAAAAAAAATTGTTGTTTTCTTTTGAATAAAGCTTTCTATTTTAAACTGACTTTTCTATCTGTTTTATTTCAAAGAGGAAAGTTTCTATTCTGATCATCTCTGAGTCTATAAAAGAACTCTCATTCTTCATTCAAAACCCCCACTCACTTTGGCATTGTTAGAATACTGAATTATTGTCTCATTTTCTTGCTAATCTCATATAGAATAATTTTATATTGCAATAAGATAGTTTCAATTTTTAGAATAATTGCATTGAAAATCATGTCTTAGAGTATCTCACATCTCTCATTTCTTAGAATAGTATTGCATTGTATTGCATTCATGGATATAAATCCTTCATTCCTAGATTGGTCTATGGTTGGGAGACTCTTGTCCTGAGAGCAATTTCAAAAACCCCATCTGGATAGAAGGCAACAGGTTGAATCATGCAGGCAGACAGGATGAATAATCTCATATTCAGTCTTGTGTGTATCTGATGGAGAAGGACTATGTTGAAGTGTATGGTGAATTAACAAGGCTAAATTTACCACATACATTTCTGGCGCCCACCGAGGGGAAGGTACATTTCTGTTCTGGCCTCATTTCATTTCATTTTTTTTTTCATTTTTTTGCATTCTATCCGTACTTTCGTACAGTTCTATTTTAATTTCATGCAAACTTTCTGTATGTCTCGCACGAACTTTCTAGCTCTTTGCGTGGTATGCAGTACTTCTTCACGCAATCTAGCATACTTTACCATGTGAAATTATAGACTAGAGCTTCCAATTTGATATTTTATTATCTCAGTTTCCTAACCACTTGCTATTTTCTGACATCTGCGATTCTCTGATTTTATCTTTTGAGCAACTTAACAGTGGTTTGCAGGACGCTGAGATAAAGAGAAAGCCATTATAAACTTCTGACATGTTTGTTGAAGGACGCTGATATGAAGAAAGACATTACAAACTACTAATGGGTTTATTGCGGGATGTTTGTCGAAGACCTTGCATGTTTTCACAACTTCTTATATCTATTTTTGGTAGTTAAAAGACACTTCGGTTGGTGCTTAAAATGAATGATTGTCTTGCATGATTGAAGTGTTTTTTAGATTGTAATCCTAAGAACTACATGAACGTATCCTCTCCCCTCACCTTTATGGATCTTATGTGTAAGAGAAATTCATGTGATTCTTCTAGAGTGGCTACCTCCCGAGAGCTTTAGCAGAGCTGGTGAGAGTGGATGCCCAACCGGTAACAGGCTAAAGCCAAGCCCTTCCAAACCGGTATACAAAAAATGCTATTGTGATTAGTGTCACAATAGATAGGTGTAAATTCATTGTGGCAACAAAAATCTCCTCCAGTGCCCTAGTGGTGTGTTAAAGTCCCAACATCGTTAAGGTGAAATCCTTGCTTTGAACAGATTGGGAGAGCCCCCTTTATTGGGAAAATGACTTGATCACAACCACCTGAACGGATGTCCTTACTACAAACTATTGTTCTAGTTTCCAAAAACCCTCTATCTATTGGTGTAGAAGGTCAGAGACCGACCAAGATGCCCCAAATTTTTATGGCTTTTAGTAGAGATAACAGCCCTTTGGGAAGCAATTCCTTTGGGGTCCGAAGATTGGTATGCCTGAGAAGTGAGTGCATATGTAAGGATGAGCTCATGCTTCCAAGCTTCCAAGTTATCTACTAAGAGTAAGCGTAGTTGAACTTTGGTTCAAGTGGGGATTCAACAGATATTGTCCTGGCTATCCTAGGATTGTAATGTTCTTGTTCTGGTACTACAAACATTCTTCTTAATGTGTTTTGCGTGGGTGTATCATTTGAACATTTGAAACTATCGTCAAAAAACACAAACTGTCAATCTTGAACATGTCCAAAATAATCTGTCACTCAAACTATCTGTCAGGAAAATACATGATTTCATCTTGGAAAATGCAAACTATTTTTTTCAACATTTGCATTGTTTCACGCAAAATTTCCCAATCTTTGCATCATTCGGTGAGAATCTTCCTACGATACGTAGTATACTTTCGCACGATACTTGGCAATAGTGCCATTATTCTGTTATTCTTTTTCTGTCGACTAGTGTCATTCTTCGCGCGAAGAGAGCATTTCTTCATGCGGTTCGGTGAGAAACTTCGCGCGACAGAGCATTTTGTCGTGCGAAACTGAGTCTTTTTGTCCAAAACAATGAGCTAAAATCTGCCAATAAGTTGTACTTCTGTCAAATCTGGTCTCTAATATGGGTATGTTTTTCTGCCATCTATCTTCACACAGTCTGAAACTTGGTTTCTTGGGTTGAGAACTATGTGATTCTTGCTTAAACTGGTCTTGTCTCATGTCCTTTTGATTCATTTCATCTATGTTGTCATGCCTTGTGTCACAATAGTCATCTCTTGGCTTGTTTTAGCCTCATCTTAGACAATTTGCACCAAGGATACTTCACCTTTTGGTACGTTCTGTGCAATTGCTTTGAGATAGTTTCAAGTTTGGTCCTAGTTCACGTTCCTTGTTCAAAAATTTTTCTATGACTGTCACAACTCAAAGTGGTAAAACATTTCCTTCAATCAATGAAGATGAATTTGTACTTTCCACACCATTACTGGCTACATCTAGTGAGGAATCATCTCGATCTCCTTCTCTGGTATGATGACCTTACAATAAATGGTCATTTCCTATGGATCTTAGTTAGGTTCAAAATCCTTTGTTCCAAGAAGACCCAAATTCAGAGAACACTCAATATTTTCATACCAAGTCTTTACACATTGAATCCTTGCATTTTGGCAAGATGACAGATCATGACCAATCCAGTGGTGAGGTTAGCAAAACTGACCTCTTTAGAAATTGGGGTAAGTCACATTCTGAAGACCCCCCTAACGATGTAGAAGTAGAAATCACTCAAGTAGAGATTGTACAAGCTCGTGCTAACAAAGATTTTTGTAAAATGATGGGAATTCTACTAGCTGAGGAGAAAGAAAAATACATTCTTGAACTAGCCAATCAAGGGGCTAAGTTACCTTCCAATTATGCTTTAGAAACACTTGTTGAGAAAGAGTAAGAAACTAAAAACTCCCGCTTGCGAAAATAAATGCAAACTATGCAAGAGCAACTCTCTCAACTCTTGAAAGAGAAAGACAAACCTGCCACACAATTCACGTTGGAAAGCATCTGTCCTTTCCCCTTTGACAAAGATCTTCACATGCCTCCTTTTCCCAAAGGAGTTGAACTTCCTAAATATGAAAAATACTTGGGTACATCTGACCCTCAAGACCATTTGAGAGAATTTGGTGCTCTCTCCATGGAATTCATGCATGACACAACCTATCTTATGCATCTTTTCCCACATATTTTGGGAGGATCGACTATGGAATGGTTCTCTAGACTACCAACTGGCATCAAGACCTTTGACAAAATTGCCAATTTGTTTCTACAACATATTCTCACAACATCCAACATCTGGTTCATATTTGAGATCTTTGCAACTTGAAACAAAATAATGGGGAATCCTTCTTGGCATTTCTCCAAAGATGGAGACAACTTTATACACAATATTCTCGCAAGATACCTGAATCCAAAAAGTTGGACATCTTTCTTGATAATCTTCTCCCCAACTTTGGGTATCAAGTACAACTACAAGGTCCTCTAACCTTTGATGATATGATTAAACAAGCTGTAAGAATCTAGACATTTATGATCAAGAAAGGAGAATTGACCTTACACAAGGAAAATAAATAAGGGTCTTCTTCCTCAAGCAAAGATAAATCAAAATTTCCCAACAAGAATCAAAATGTTGTGAATGATGGTGTTGTAGAAAATGTGACTGCTAAGCCTTCCAAGGCTGCCTTTAATCTCACTACCACGATGCAAGTGGCCAAAGCCACTAAACAGGCTACAAAAGAATCCAAACCGAGTACTTCACGATTTTATGGACCTAAACTTTGGGCTCCTAGACCCAAGCGTGAATTCACTCCCTTAGGAGAACCTCTTGAGGTGGTTTACAAAACTCTTGTGGACAATCAGTTACTTACTCCATTGGCTAATCCATGACCTTATGATCTGCAACCAAGGCCCTCTTGGTGGAATGAATCTGCTTATTGTGATTTTCACCAAAACAAAGGTCATAAAATAGCTACTTGTCTTAAGTTGCGACATACAATCCAGGATCTCATCGATAGTGAGGTTATTGCTGTGGGAAGTCACAACAAAAACTCTGATCACCAAGATTTCAAGGATCCATTTCCTCCTCATGAAAAAGGTGAATCATCTAAACGCAAAAATACTGATGCTAAGGTCAACTATACTTACACCAATAACGACAATGTCATTAATATGGTTGAACCTGTTAACACTGAATACTATTATGTCCTCATTCTTAAGGGAAAGGAAGATATTTCTAAGTCTAAAACACCTTTTATTTTTTGAGGGTCTACACCTCCGTCTTCTGAACAAAGTTAGTCTCAAGCTAGCGCTAATATTGTTACTCGATCTCCCACTAAAATCATCCTCAAAGGCCCTGAGCCTTCTATATCTACCTCAACTCAACCTTCAGACAAAGCTAAGGTTGACTTTGTTACTAAGAATCCAAAAGTGGGTTCCTCATCTAATGCTACCAATTACAACATTCTCAATCAATTACAACGTACTAATGCTCAGATAACAATTTTTGAGCTCCTGAAATCTCCCCTGCTCACAGGGAAATCCTGGATAAAGCCCTCACTGAGGCAAATGTCCCAAAAGATCTTGATCATGACTAGTTTCAATCTATGGTAGGTCACTTGACCTCCTCACGTTACTTGTCTTTCTCTGAGGAGGATGACCATTCTTTGAGTCACCCACATAATAATCCTCTGCACATTGAAGACATGATAAGTCCAAAGCATGTTCGCCATGTTCTCATAGATAACGGTGCTGGCCTAAATATTTTCTCTGCTAGTTTCCTTATTGAGTTAGGCTATGGCAAAGATTGCATTGATGCTCGCAAAAATATTACCATTAAAGCCTATGATGAGGAAGAATGTAAATCCAAGGGGCTAGTTGTCTTGCCAATAAGAGTTGGTCCTGTTGAATGAGATGTTATTTGTCAAGTGCTTGACATTCCTTTGGCATACAATATCCTGTTAGGAAGGCCATGGATCCATGAAATGCAAGCTATCCCTTCTACATACCATCAGTGCATTAAGTTCCCATTCCAAGGTTCTGAAGTGACTATTCCTACTAATACACGCTATGATTGCAATGCCCTCACAAAATCTACTGACATCCTTGTGCCTACAAACAGAGAATCTATTGAATTCCTTGAGGATAAATTAAAAGAAATGGGAAAGAGTTTGACACTCAAAGAAACTGATATGGGAGGATATCAGATTGAAATAGTGCTATCTATTACATCTTTGCCTTTGTCTCCCCGTTCTTATGGGAGACCTTCTGAGAGCACTAAACCTTCTATGGTTACTTCTCCAACAAAGTATGGTGGTACCTTTGTACAAGCCATAGTACCATAAGAAGAAGAAGCTGAAAACAAATCTATCAAAGCTTGGATCTATAAAGGAGATGAAAACTCTGAACAAACTCCTCCTTATGACATGAAACCTGAAAATTATGGCAAAGATTTATCTATTATGCAATGTTTTGGCTACAAAGGAAATGGTCCCATAGGTGCAAATCATAAAGGCTTGATCGCACCACTTGAAGATATTGGTCGTAGGACTCATGACTCTATAGGTATAGGCTTCTAGAAACTCACATTCCAATTGGGAATAAACAAGTTTGTACCTCAAGAAGATAAGAAACCAATATCTGAAGAAACACCTAAAATTGCAGAACCTGAAGACAACTCTGATGAGGATACTTTTCCTTATCCTATTCCTCTAGACCTGGCAGCATTCTTTGCTGAGCCAGATAATTTTGTACCACGTGTCAGTACAGTAGACACTGACAGTGATTCTGATACCACCACTTCACTTGCTCCATTAACTTATGAAGAGTGGAAAAAAATATATCCTCTAAGTCCTGGTCATCAAGGTGATGTATACATACCACCACACTTTCAAGAATAGTTTGACCAAGAATTCCAGTCACTTCTCATTACACAAGAGGCAACTGAGGCTACAAACACTACTGAGGTACCTAGGTCAACAGGTGCTCATCTGACCATAGCAGAGGTCCTAGGAAGAACTCATCCCAATTGGGGACAAAGAGTTGATTTTAATCACATTCTTGACATGAGACCTAATGATGAAACAAACTCTCATGAATATGAGTTTGACAACTTGTCATATGCCACTTCTGATAGAGATACAGATAAAACTAATGCATATGAAAACCTTCTCAAAATAGGTGAACGGTCTAGTGTAGGGTCACATGAGTCTGACTCCCTAGATGTTAACATGTCATCTACTATAGTCATTAGGAATCAAAGGAATTTGACTATACCTCTGGATGAGATCACTTTGGGTCTCGACTTACTTGTCCATGCCTTTGATGATTATACCGTGAATGCACTTGAACCCGTCACTCCTCTTTCACTTCGCCATCCTGAGCTTATAGACTAGAACTCTACCTCCCCATCTAATGAAGTCCTTACATTCTAGAACAATTATGCTCTTGCCTGTTACCTATATGATGTCAAACCTGTAACGTCTCCCACTAGGGAAGCAAGTGTCAATATGACCGATGATGACATAAAGTATCTTAGTCACAAAATAAAAAGAAGAAAAAATAGGGGCTCTGATGGTGAAAACCACCTTGTGGCAGTATAAGAGCCTAAAACAGTCAAAATAAAAGACGTATCCAAGGGTGAAAACCTCTCTGAGGTGCCTGAGGATGATATACTTGATGCCCTCCCAAGTCATTTTTAGGAAAGACCATCTGTTCTTATTGAACCAAATCAACCTATCAACTTGGGTACAGAGGCAGTACCTCAGATTATTCACCTGGCACAATCATTATCAGAGGTAGAAAGAGAGGAATTCACTACATTCTTCAGAAACAAAAAGATTAACTTTGCATGGAAATATTCAAATATGCCTGGATTAGACCCTAATCTAATCATGCACCATTTATCCATTGCACAAGGTGTAAAGCCCATCAAGTAGAAGCTTCGCAAAATGCATCCACATATAGCTCTACTTGTCAAAGATGAATTAGAGAAATTGCTTAAGGCAGTGTTTATCAGAGTAATTGATTATGCCGAGTGGATCTCTAATATTGTTCCAGTATCCAAAAATGATAAATCTATAAGAGTCTGCACAGACTTTAGAGACCTGAATTTGGCGTGTCCTAAAGATGATTTTCCATTGCCTAACATTGATATGATCATAGATATGACAGCTGGGTATGAAATGTATTCACTAATGGATGGTTTCTCTGGCTACAACCAGATAAAAATTGCACTAGAGGACCAGGAGAAAACAACTTTCACATGTGCTTGGGGCACCTTCTGTTGGAATGTCATGCCCTTTGTACTAAAAAATGTCGGTGCTACATATCAGTGAGCTGTTACTACTATATTCCATGACATGATGCATAAAACAATGGAAGATTGTGTGGATGACACTTTGGCTAAAGCATGCACTGAAAGAAACATCTTGTCAATCTAGGTCCTATACTAGATCGTATAGAACAATTCAGTCTCAGATTTAATCCTAAGAAGTGCACATTTGGTGTAACATCTGGCAAACTGCTTGGCTATATCATCTCTGCTAAAGGCATTAAAGTGGATCCTGCAAAAGTACAAGCTATTCTGGAAATGCTGCCACTTAAAAATATCAGACAAATGAGAGGACTTCAAGGCCAATTGCAGTCTATCCGGCATTTTATCTCTCAACTGGCGGACAAGTCACAACCATTTACCAAGACTTTGCACAAGGGTGTGGCTTATCAGTGGAACAAAGAATGTGATGAAGGGTTCACACAAATCAAACAAAACCCGCCAATCTTGATGCCTCCCATTCATGGGAAGCCACTTATAATTTACATATCTGCTACATATACATCACTGGGTATCTTATTGGCTCAAGAAGATCAACACAACAAAGAAAGGGATATCTATTACATTATTCAAACTCTAGTCTCATATGAAACAAAATATTCTGCTATAGAGAAGGCTTGCCTTGCAGTAGTGTTTTCTTCACAAAACCTGTGGCACTATATGTTGGCTCATACTACACGTCTAATTGCTAAAATTGATCCTCTGAAATACTTGCTCAGTAAAGCTACCCTCACAGGTAGACTAGCTAAATGGGTCATGCTCCTCAGCAAATTTGATATTGAACATGTTGAAAGGAAAGCCATTAAGGGACAAGCAATAACAAATCAATTGGCAGAAGCACCCCTAGTTGATCATCAACCATTACATATTGAATTTCTAGATGAGTCCATATTACTTCTCACACATCGTTCATGGACTATGTTTTTTGATGGTTCATTTACCCAACAGGGGTCAGGTGCTGGGATACTGTTCAATACACTTCAATGATACTCTTTACCAAAAGCATACAAGATGTTGTTTCCTTGTACAAACAACATTGCTGAGTAGGAAGCCCTCATCAATGGCATGAAGATCACCCTTGAGTGGTGCGTAGATGAACTAAATGTTCTTGGAGATTCCCAGTTGGTCATCAATCAGTTTAATGATATCTATCAGACAAGGGATGAAAAGTTGGAACCTTATAAATGATTGGTTGATGATCTTAAACAATATTTTACTCATATCACATTTCAATAGGTTTCGAGGGTAGATAATAAAGTAGTAGATGCCATGGCTACTCTTGCCTCTATTCTATAGATGCCTGAAAATGATTTTAGACATGAATTCCTAGTGGAGATGTTATGCTACCCAGCCTATGACTCCCCTGATTCCCAGATGATCTATTCTATCATAGGACATGATTCATCCAGCTACCATCACATATTTTCCTACCTACGTGACCAGATTGTTCCAGATAGTTACTCCCAGAATGAGAAACATCACCTAATCTGCGGTGTTTCATGGTTCGTCATCATCGCTAATGACTTGTATAGACATGGTGTAGATGGTACCCTCCTTAGGTGTTTAGAACCTGATGAATCCAAACATGCGTTAGTAGAGGTGCATGAAGGCATCTATGGGTCACACTCTAATGACCTGACATTGGCTCGTAAACTTATAGAGCTGGTTACTATTGGCTAGATATGGAAAAAGAAGCAACTCAGTTTGCTAAGTCTTGTAAACAATGTTAATTATATGGAAACCTGATTCATGCTCCAGCCAAGGAGATTATTCCATTCATTACTTTCTATTCATTTAAACAATGGGCCTTTGATTTGGTGGGTCAGATCTACCCCTCAGCCTCCAATGGACATAAGTTTATCATTATAGCTATAGATTATTTTACTAAGTGGGTGGAGGTAGTCCCTCTCACCATTGCCAGTGGCAAAATAGTAGCTATGTTTATTCTCAACTACATCATCTGCAGGCATGGTGTACCCTCAAAAATTATCACTGATAATGGGGGACAATTTAAAAATAAGGATTTGACAGAGCTATGCTCTAAGTTTAAAATTACTCAACATTGGTCTTCCATCTATTATCCTCAGGGTAATGGACAGGCGGAAGCATCCAACAAAACAATCCTTAAGATTCTGCATCGTACAATACATAAATCTAGACGAGATTGGCATCTCTAGATCAATCAAGCTCTTTGGGCATACAGGAAAAGTATAAGAACACCAACAGGGGATACTCCCTATTCATTGGTTTATGGAGCAGATGCTGTGCTACCAATTGAGGTCGAGATTCCTTCTTTGCAAGTCTCTCTGAAAGGCCTCATTACTGATGAAGATACCATAATATCTCAGCTACAAGAGCTATAATTACTTGATGAACGTCGACAAGTGGTGTTCGATCACCTGAGAGCATACCAAAGGAGGATGTCCAAGAGCTATAACAAAAAGGTTAAACCAAGGGACTTCCAAGTGGGTGACCTCATTCTGAGGGAGAACCCTAACAATCAATAACATTGGATCTAGAAAGGGAAGTTTGAACCAAATTGGCTTGGTCTGTATGTTGTCACTGTAGTGTTTGGGTCTGGTACCTATCAACTCTCTACTACTGAAGGAGAACAACTCAAAGAGCCCATCAACGCTCTTCATCTGAAGCGGTTCTATAGCTGAGACATCTTCAGTATGCTCATGTATATACTAAAGTCCTGAAAAAATCCTAAAAACTTGAAAAAGTCCTAAAAAAATGATCATCTTAGTGAAAACCTAGCGATAGGCACTTTGATGTATCTCCAAAAAAATCATATATTTCAAAAATACAAAAAAATTAAAGATTGAAAAATATAAAAAAAGAGAAAAAGAGAAAAAGTGCCATTGATGAAAACTTGGCAAATAGGCGTCATGGTAGCAAAAAAAAAAAAAAAAAAAAGAATTTTTGCCAAGAAGGTCAAAACCTGGTAAACAGACACCTCTTGTTTCACAATGCTATATCTATCGCAACACCACTTGGCTTTGCGCATTTGCTTTCCTGCTTTGCTGCTTTCCTGCTTACATTTGCTTTCAATTCCCGTCAAGACACCAACTCACATGGATTGAAACTGGTCATACTCTCATAACAACCCTCCTGTTCTAGGGGGCACTATCCTAGTATCTTTTTGGATCTTCTTCGTGACAGTCACCAGTTGTTCGTACTGCGTCTGCCTACTGTCACCTAGCTTTTACTAAGATGTCTCTTCTTGAGAATCTCCCTAACATCAGTCACCAGTGGTTCTCACTACATCTGCCTACTGATGTATAGCTTATACCATGATTGTTTCATCTGAGCATCTCTGTCACGTCAGTCACCACTGGTTCTCATTGCGTCTGCCTACTATCGCTATACTATTGAGATTGCTCACATTTGTTATAGTTGGAGTTAACCTCACACGCTCTATCTATCGATATTCAGTCTTGATGATTCTATGTTTTAGTTTCTACATATCTTTCGGTCACTTTTGTGACACTTTGGTTCCTTTGTGGACCCTTCTGACTTGACATTGATTCTGCACCATATGCTTGGGGGCACTCACATCTCGTTTTTCCTTGCAACATATGTCAAGTTAGTCATCATTACTTTGGGGCATGGGCTCCCCATTTGATCACATCTTTGGTTTACACCTGAGTCAGTAATCTTGTCATTTCTCAAGGACAACTTGCTACTGACACAAACTGGTATTTTTCAACACCACCATAAACAGTGTTTTTTAACACTATCTTTGGACACATCTGTGTTTTTTTAACACACATTGGATATCTCAAATGTAAACATCTATCGATAACAATCACACACTCTACACTCACAAGCACAACGGGTGTTTTTTAACACCCTCTACACATCCACATTCACAAACTTTGAAACATGCTGAGCTATGATTGAATATTTCTTTGTATGCTGTCTTTTCTTATGGATTTCATTGATATTTTCTTTGTCTACTGCTTGTTGGTGTAGTCTCGATGATCTAGTAACATCAAATAAATAGGGTGTATGTGATAAGAGCTCCCGCACTAAGGTGGAACAACCTCGCATCCCTCGATCTTGTTTATTTGTTCGCCATGGTGAGGTCGGTACTATCTCTTTGCTTGTTAATGCTCTATTTGTTATTGTTTTGTTTGTTATTAATCTGTTTGTTTATGCATGATCACACTCATGGTTATCTTGGCTTTGAATACCTCGATATTGGTGTACTCTTGCAACATTAACTGGAAACACTGTTCAGGTCATCTTGGCTTTTGTGCCCTGGTGCTTACGTTTGTTTCCTACATTTTATCTGATGATAAGTCATATTCATATCCTTATGGTTGCATTGTGGTGCCAGTAAGGGTTGTATCAACTTTGATGTTCCAAAAAAAAAATTCTCAATGATGATAAACATATGATGGGTCTCACAACCATGTCCTAGAATTGCACCTTCATATTGCATTTAGCATAGGATTACATTTTCATTCTAGACTTGCATTGTGACAATAATTCGGTGTTCTCTTCATTGCATTCTTCTCAGTTCATACTCTAGAGAGTTCTTCTTAATTGACTTGGTTTCATGACGACTGCACAGGTGTTCGATCCTCGCTCTCGTTTCTTCACATGTTCTTTTGGTTAGCATTTGTCATCCTGCATGAGATGTTAGTACCATACATACTCATATTCACAATTCATAATCACCTATGCATTGCATTTACATTCTCATCTACTCATTGTATCTACATAAATTAGTTACATACATACATCTTTTCATCTAAATCACACATGTGCATTTCATACATTTACATATATTTAAAACATGTTCATACATTTGCATACATTCTAATCATCTAAACATCTAAGCATATAGGAAATATCTCATAAAATACAATATACAATATGCGATGATACCAAAAGACGAGCTCATATATATATCTAAATGTGTCGATACAAATACAAAATGGTTCTACTCAAGCATGATCTATCTCAAAATGGTGATTTAATACAAGGATGCCAATGCATCAAATACATCCTATGATCTCATCTCTATCTGTCTATCAAGAGCCTAACTCTGGCCCTCTCCCTTGTCACCTGGAGGAGGTGGAGGTGGGGCCCTATCTGGTGGAGGTGCCATCTGCGCTCCCTCTGACCCTCTCGCATAGCTCAAGAATCAAGCCACCTGAGATGCCTCGTTAGGCACCACACCTATATATGATGCATAGTAGTATGCAGCCCGTGCAGTCTGATGTCGCACCTCCTCTTGAGATGCCCGGAGCTGATTTCAGAGATCCTGTATATCCTGGTCTCTGTCCAATAGTCATGCATCTTGTATGGCTACCTGTATGGTGAGATCTCCCACCTGCCTAGTGAGCTATCTCACTCTCTCCCGCACGTGCCGCTGTGGGTCCTGCCCTGCCTCCTGGGCTATGTCCTGCGCAGGTTGATCCTCCTGCATAGGATCATCCTACTGAGCCTCCTCTTGTGGAGGTACTTGCTGCTCCTCCGACAGCTATGTTGCCAGCCATCGCTGAGACTGTCTGGTACTCCCACTGCTGCTAGCTCCAACATCCATCCCCATATGTCAGGTGGGGATGTCCATCTATACTATCCGGGGTTGAGGACCCTGCTGTGCCCTCTATTGTGGAGGAGGCATCGATACCTGTTGTGCCACCTGTGGCTGAACAACCTATGGAGGTACCACCTTTCCTCTACCCGCTATACCCACTGGATCAGTGAATCAAAAAAAGGGGTGGGTGACAAAGTGCTCTTTATACTCGGCGGTCACGCCAACATCTGCTATGTCTCTGAGGTAGTCCCACTAAATTGGGACCAATGAGAGGATATCTATCATCATACGCCCCTGGTCCAATGGTGTCCCCCAGCCCCTCTTGACCTCATTGACAAATCTCACATATACCATATAATCCTGCGAGATGTCCTATGGGCGACCAAACTGCCGCCACACCTACCTCTGTGGGAATCTCTCGATCACTATGATAGTGCGACCAATCATCGCATGCGAGAAAAACATGTGGCTCAACTGCTCTGCCACATCATCCCAGGCCTCTATCAGTCTCCAAGGCCTCCAAATCACTGCTACTAGATCATCGAGCTGAGCTCACCACTGATCAACCTTACCCAGCACGGGCTGGGTAATCATCCCCCTATATTGGCAAATATAAGGCTCCAATGGTTGCCTCATATCCTCACAAATGGGTCTGGTGACGGGAAGATGTTCCCAAGCCCATACCTGTAATACAAAGACTCCTGCAGCCATGCTCTTCGCCTCCCGATAGATGATCTCATGCATCTCATGATACATGTGTGCCATCATACACTGGCCCCATCCATAGTGTCGCGGTCGTGCCATCATCAGCTGCAGCATCCTGCCCCAGCCACACTCTAGCCCGTGCTGTCCACGGTCAGGCATCAGGTAGCGCCCAAGGAAGCATGCTAGTACCACTGGCAACCTGTGGGTCGCCCCATACAAACCAATCAACTCCTCCCATGGGATCGTTCTACCCATCATGAGGTCATCCTGAAAGACCTCTCTCAAAGCTGCTGTGCCCAACTTGGGCCGTGTCTCATACTCAACTTTAGCCCCAAAAAAATGTATCCTCAGGATCTGATAGATGTCCTCAAGAGTAATGGTCATCTCCCCCTGTGGTAAGTAAAATATTTTCATTTCTAAATGGAAACGCTCAACCAAGGCACCCAATAGTCTGTGATTTACCTGAATCTTAGGTATATCACATAATGTGCTTAGTCCCAATGTATCTATGTGTGTTGTCTCAGCATCATCTAGCTTAGCTACCAACCTGCTGATAGTCAGATGTTGCAATCTAAATGCTATATTTGGAAAGTCAACTTGCAAGACACACGAACAACAAAGCACGATCAGTAATCCACGATAATCAAAGCATAATGAGATAATAAAGCATTCAAGACATCCTACAGACATTAATGACGCTGACGTAAAATCTTTTGGACGCGACGCAGACTGATTTCATGTTCATTCTGACCACTTTTTCTCATGCGAAGGGGTAGAATTTTGCGTGAAAAAGTTCCCTTTCGTGCGAAGAAGTTCTTTGACTCATGCGAGATTGATGTTTCGCGCGAGCTTTCATGCCAGTTTGCGTGAGAAAACACCTTCCAAAAGGGTTTCTCGCGTGAAAGTGGGTACTTTCCCGCGTGAGACTCTACACTGAGTGGCGTGAAACATAGTTTCTTTGCGCGAGATTTCCCTACGGGGCACGCGAAGAAACTACTTCTTTGCATGAAGACCCGCAACCCAACTTTTCAAAAATGTGAAAAACATGCAAAAAATTAACCGAAATGCATCAACTTTGAAGTACAGAGGGGTTTTTCGACCACTTACAGGAGGTCCGTATGTTGCGGGCCGGCTGTGTCTCCTGGATTGCTCGAATCGATGACTGCTGTAGGGGACCACCATTTTCATTTTCTACTCAGAGCTCAATTCTCAAAAGTCAAAGGGTTGAAATGATTTTGAAAATGACCCTTTTGTCCTTATATAGGGTTTGACCTAATTTTTTTAAAGTGCTCCATTTTGCATGAAAACTTCACCATTACCTAATTTGACCGCTCAAAATCCATTTTTGTGATTGAAATCAAAATCTGACACTTCTATATCGCTCAAAATCGCATTTTAAAATTTTTGAGACCGACGCGATCGAACGCTTGTGCAGTCAACTTTCTGATGTCGCTTTCTTGTCAGCATCTTATCATATCATCATTTTATGAAATCTTTGACTTTTTTCCTCAAAAGTCAACTCTAGTCAACTCTAGTCAAACTTGGTCAACCAAACCTTGAAATCACTCAAAATTGATTCTGAACCTTTTGAATTCTTCCATAATATGTTCTGAGTTCTTCTTGATCTCCGGTTCAACATCTATTTGTGATTTTTCGCTCTCCATCATCATTATGGCGTGTCATTTTTCAATTTCGCTCCCGAGGGGGCAGGATGATTACATCATTAAATCTATTCCAATCAATCTGATCTGATTTTCAAAAGTCCTCACTGCTAAGGGGCATCTCACCACTTGGGGCATGTTCATTTTTTCATACCTCACGGTCAAAACTGGGTGTTCCACGGCTTTCAATCAATAAGGGCATCTTTGTCCCTTACATGTTGTCATCTATTCAACATCTGAGCAATCTAACTTTGATTCTTGAGGACCAAACTCCATTATGGAGATGGCTCTTGAAAACATCTTTTGAGACAGGTATCGGGCCAATCTAACCCTGACTCCTGAAGGTTAAGCCTCGTTCTGGGGATAACCTTGTGAAAGATGTCAATCTTTTTACCATCTTTTGAGATAGGTATCAGGGCAATCTAACACTGACTCCTGATAATCAAGCTCCGTTCTGGATATGATTTTGAACCACTATTTACTATCTTTTGGGATAGGTATCAGGGCAATCTAACCCTGACTCCTGAAGGTTAAGCCTCATTCTGGGGATAACTTTGTGAAAGATATCCATCTTTTGAGATAGGTATCGGGGCAATCTAACCTTGACTCCTGAAGGTTAAGCCTCATTCTGGGGATAACCTTGTGAAAGATGTCAATCTGACCAGTGTTTGGGCAATCTAACCTAGATATTGGGGGACTAAGATTCATTCTCGAGATAGTCCTAAAGCATTATTTTACTATCTTTTGAGACAGGTATCGGGGCAATCTAACCCTGACTCCTGAAGGTTAAGCCTCATTCTGGGGATAACCTTGTGAAAGATGTCAATCTGACCAGTGTCTGGGCAATCTAACCTAGATATTGGGGGACTAAGCTTCATTCTGGAGATAGACCTAAAGCACTATTTTACTATCTTTTGGGACAGGTATCGGGGCAATCTAACCCTGACTCCTAAAGGTCGAGCCTCATTCTGGGGACAATCTTGTGAAAGATATCTATTTGACTGGTGTCTTGGCAACCTAACCTAGACTTCGGAGAGTCAAGCTCTGTTCTGTAGATGACTCTGAAATATTTGCATCATCAATTTTCAAATCTATTCTTCTGTGCTTTAGGCATCAGACTATTCTTTGAATCAATGCGCTGCTCGCACATCAATTCAAAGAGGGGCAAAATGTAACACCCCAAAATTGACATCTTTCAACCTTAACCAATTTTGTTGTATTTGTTATTCTCCTGAATCTTCAAATTCCTATTGTACTAGGCAATTCTGAGTTTTAACTGACTCTACTTGACCTAAGTGGCAAATGCAGAAAATCCTAAATCTACATTAATCATACATCATATTTAATTCCTAAATAGCAATTGGCTAAATAAACCTTATATTGAATTAATTTAATTATAAAGTCCTAGCACTTTAATTAAATTAAATTCACCCTCTTTAGCTAAGACACATGAAAATGAATTAAACAATATTTAATTGTTAAATAAATATCCTCATTTCAATAATTGAATTTAATTATTCAGATAATTGAGAAAAACCTATTTATGAGGTCATATTTATTTAATTAATTGGATAATCTCTCAAAAATCTTTCTTCTGGTCAGAATTGGAAACTTCTCTTTAATTATGCTTTAAAGAGAGGTAAATCAAATAAAACAGAATTAAATCAAAGAAAGAAAAGAGTTAAAGCAAAGGGAAAACAATTTATTGTTTTCTTTTGAATAAAGCTTTCTATTTTAAACTGGCTTTTCTATCTGTTTTATTTCAAAGAGGAAAGTTTCTATTTTGATCATCTCCGAGTCTATAAAAGAACTCTCATTCTTCATTCAAAACCCCCACTCACTTTGGCACTCACTTTGGCATTGTTAGAATATTGAATTATTGTCTCATTTTCTTGCTAATCTCATATAGAATAATTTCATATTGCAATAAGATAGTTTCAATTTCTAGAATAATTGCATTGAAAATCATGTCTTAGAGTATCTCACATCTCTCATTTCTTAGAATAGTCTTGCATTGTATTGCATTCATGGATATAAATACTTCATTCCTAGATTGGTCTATGGTTGTGAGACTCTCATCCTAAGAGCAATTTCAAAAACCCCATCTGGATAGAAGGCAACAGGTCGAATCATGCAGGCAGATAGGATGAATAATCTCATATTCAATCTTGTGTGTATCTGATGAAGGACTATGTTGAAGTGTATGGTGAATTAACAAGGCCAAATTTACCACATACAATATTCCTTAATTCTAGGTTCTTGATTCTTGATTCTTGGCGCGAAAAACAATCCAGCCAAATTGATTTATGCTTTAACTCCTATTTTATCTCATAGTTATCTTCTTGCCAACTGTATAAAGCATCTTTAAATAAATTACTTAACGATGGTTGAATAAAGAAAATAAAACAACCAGTTAAGTCTATCTCTTAGCTTTGCCAGCTAGATATTTTGTCATTTTCTGATCTCTCTGTTCTGTCGGTCAATACTGCAGTTCATCGCTAGTGACAACTGCCAGTTCCATCGGTGCAGCTTTAGTTAGCTTCGAGATCTCCATCTGTCGAGCATCAAAGGATTTTTCTCATCGGGCAACATTGTTTTCAGCTTGTTGGGCATCCTGTGATTCTGCTTTGTCAGGTAATACTGTCTTCTGCTCATTGGGCATCACTATGACTTTTTTCTCTGTCTTTACCGATGGTGTGCACTCCGTCGGTGTGGCCTATCACTTAGTAAATACTTGACTTTTATGCATTGTTGAAAGCATAACCTTTGTTCTATTGCTTCTCTAAAGTCTTTGGTATGACCATACATATGATATCAAGTTGACATCAATGATAATACAAACCATTAACTGATTTAATGTCTTGCATTATCTTCAACTTAATATTGTCAACCATTCAATCAGTTATATGTCATCAATCTCTCCCTTTGGCATTGATGGCAACATTCTTATATTATCATACTATACAATATGAAATACAATTGTTGAGATTCATCAAATTACCAAATAGTTTGTTTTGATAACTGATAAAAATGTCTGACCACCGGTAAGCTCTGTGTAAGCTTGGATTTGATTCTTGCAGCTCTTCTATTTCTTCTTCTGATGTGTTGTGTCCTCTGTCTGTGTCAATTCCTCTATTTTGACTGTTCTTCTTCTTTGATGTCTCTGTCTATTGTTTGCAACTTTTATACAAATTCTCTCCCTATGGATATGATCTCTCCCTTATCTGGAGTAATCTGATAATGAATAGTTTTTGATGATAATATGGATACATTCTCTCCCTTTGACAATAATGCCAAACAAATATTTTACAAATATCTGACATTTTGTCAGCCATTTTCTTCTTTCCATAATATATTCCTTGAATTTCCCTTATCCATCATCAATATAACAATCTGGTCTGGTGCTTGGTTATGATATATACCTTGTTGTATATAGATGTAGCTTTGAAGTTCAGATTGTGTTTGCATCAGTCATGAATGATATTTTGATAATATATTGCTGATGCAACCTTCAGTCCTTTTCCTGACTGTTAGACATGGGTTTGACCCCTAGTCTCTTTCTCAAGTACTCAAATGTATCTTTGGGCAGTGGCTTGGTGAAGATATCAGCCAATTGTTCTTTTGATTGCACATATTCAAGTATCACCTCTTTTTCTTAAACTTGTTCTCTCAAATAATGATATTTGATGGCAATGTGTTTAGTCTTCGCATGCATGACTGGATTCTTGAAAATATTTGTTGCACTGGTGTTATCACAATAGATAACCACTGGTTCTTTGATCTTCATATGCATTCCTTCCAGCAGTTGTTTGATCCATGCAATATTTGAGCAATTTACAGCAGCATCAACATATTCTACTTCTGTAGTAGACTGAGAGATGCATCCTTGCTTCTTGCTAATCAATGTGACAAGTCTCTCACCCATGAAGAATGCTCCTCCAGTTGTGCTCTTCCGATCATCAATATTTCTAGCCCAATCAACATCGGTAAACACTTTTAGTTCAAATTTGCCTTCTCTTTTATACCATAAGCCAAATTCTTCAGTATTCTTCAGATATCTTAGTATTCTTATCACAACAGTTATATGTGATTCCCTGGGGTTAGCAGAAAATCTAGCAACATTTCCTACAGCATGTGCAATATCTGGTCTAGTGTGTACAACATACATGAGTTTTCCTATCATTGATCTGTATATAGTATGATTTACCTCTGTTGTCTTGTCTTCCTTTGTTAATTTGCATCTAGTAGCCATCGGTGTTCCAACAGGTTTGGAATCTTTCATCTTGAATATTTTCAGAACTTCTTTGATGTATTTGGACTGAGTAAGGAAAATACCTTCACTTTGTTGAATGATCTGTAGACCAAGAAAGAACTTGATCTCTCCAAACATAGACATCTCGAATTCTTTGTTCATTTTATCAGCAAATGATTTGCATAGCATATCATTCCCTCCAAATATGATGTCATCAACAAATATTTCAACAATCAAAGTGTTAGCATTAGTATCTTCTTTCAAATAAAGATTACTGTTTTCACTAGTCCTCATGAATCTAATAATTATTAGATAGGAATGAAGTCATTCATACCAGGCTCTGGGAGCTTGTTTCAATCCATACAAGGCTTTGTGGAGTCTACATACTATATTCCTCTTGTCTAGATCTACAAACCCTTCTAGTTGTTCAATGTATACCTCTTCTTCAAGTATTCCATTTAGGAATGCTGACTTGACATCCATTTGATATACTTTGAATCCTTTGTATGTAGCATAAGCAAGTATAATTATTACTCCTTCTAGCCTTGCAATGGGTGCAAAGGTCTCTCCATAGTCTATACCTTCCTCTTGTGCATACCCTTTGCATACTAGTCTTGCTTTGTTCCTTGTGACTTCTCCATTCTTGTTCAGTTTGTTCCTGAATATCCATTTTGTACCGATGACATTCTTGT
>MU227788.1:1654598-1689599 GCA_018584345.1 Thuja plicata
TAACTAAGAGGGGGGGGGGGGGTGAATCAAAGGCCTCAAAAAATTTATCCAATTTAAACTTTAATCCACCAATCAATACTTCTCAAATTATTAAATCCCAACAAGATGCATGCCTTTGAAATACTTGAAATAAATAACTGTTTGTCGGTTTACCTTGTCTGTCCTGATTCTCCTTGATAACTGATAAGCAGTAAACTATATTTACCGATGCTCAGTAAATATGTAGAGTATACCAATCAATCCATAAATGCATATGTAAAATAATAAAGTAATAAACCATACACATATAACACAAGGATTTTAACGTGGAAACCCTGTTAAGGGAAAAACCACTGGGACCGGTACCCCAAATTTTCACTCTTCTGAAGTGAGCCCTATTAGGAGCCAACCCTGTTAAAGGTTACAAACACACGGTTAAGTGCGACCTTGTTAGAGGATTTTTAATACATAGGTTGTCACTTAGTATCTGGCATCTATGCTACCATCCTTGAAGCAGTCTCATGACTGTGAATAGGATTTATGCTAATATTACTACCATCCTTGAATCAGCCTCCTTCTTAGACTGTTAATAAGCTTTAGGTAAGATTGATGCTACTATCATGAGTCAACCTTCTGGTAATCTGTTAGGATATACCTCAATTAAAAAAGACTGTTAAGTCTTGCTCTGTTAAGAGACTTAATGCTTCAATGGTTAAACTGAAACAAAATGACCTATTTCTAATGCAACTTTATTGCAGATTTTCAGATCTATTTACTCACAATATATTTCTGATCAATGTATCAATACAATTCCTTTGTACTTAACTCTTTCTACTCTGTGATGCTGTGCTATTCTGTTCATCGATCTGTAGAATTCCTTAGCTCTCCCATAGCTTTATTGATCAGGACTGTATAAAGTTTAACCTTCACCAGTTTCTCTTCAGCATCTTCTATCAGTTCACTCCCCCGTGTATCTGATTGCTTATGAGAATGAATTATGTTTGTCTCTTAAATAGACATGATATTCCTTAATTCTAGGTTCGTGATTCTTGATTCTTGGCGCGAAAAACAATGCAGCCAAATTGATTTATGCTTTAACTCCTATTTTATCTCATAGTTATCTTATTGCCAACTGTATAAAGCATCTTTAAATCAATCACTTAATGGTGGTTGAATAAAGCAAATAAAACAACCAGTTAATTCTATCTCTTAGCTCTGCCAGCTAGATATTTTGTCATTTTCTGATCTCTCTATTCTGTCGGTCAATACTGCAGTTCGTCGCCAGTGACAACTGCCAGTTCCTTCGGTGTAGCTTTAGTTAGCTTCAAGATCTTTGTCTGTTAGGCATCAAAGGATTTTTCTCATCGGGCATCTTGTGATTCTGCTTCATCGGGCAATACTGTCTTCTTCTCATTGGGCATCACTGTGACTTTTTTCTCTGTCTTTACCGATGGTGTGCACTCCGTCGGTGTGGTCTATCACTTAGTGAATAATTGAATTTTATGCATTGCTAAAAGCATAACCTTTGTTCTATTGCTTCTCTAAAGTCTTTGGTATGACCATACAGATGATATCAAGTTGACATCAATGACAATACAAACCATTAACTGATTTAATGTCTTGCATTATCTTCAACTTAATATTGTCAACCATTCAATCAGTTATATGTCATCAGGCTGATCCACTTTTAACTTTACCTTTCTTGATTACAACCTTAGTTCATTTTGAGATTGTACGAATAAAGATACTCGCCAAATCATGAGAAGTTTTCTTAACCACAAAGTTTATTTAGAGACTTCATGCCATCCACACGATCAGATCAAGATCTACAATCCTCACCAAGTCTCTAAATACTTCTGTACTTTCTCATTTCCTTCCGAGATCATGCGACACCCATAAGATCAACATTACATGGATGATTCAAATTTGATCTTGGATAATCCATCTTGGCTTAACTTGACCCAGGCTCTTATTTGAAGATTGCGCGACTAAAGGAAAAAATATAACCTTGGCAAATTAACTTTGACTTGAGTCAAATCTTGGAAAAGAGACATTATTGAATAACTCAACCTGATCTGGAAAACCATGGGTTCATTATGAGATTGCGTGAATGAAGAGATCACCAGGTCACCAAATGAATGTCCTAAACCTAAGTTTATTCAGAGATTAGACACACCACAAGATCTTTCCTTGAATCAACAGTCTGTGCTTGATCGTTGAATCCTTTTGTACTTGTTCAAATCATCTGGAGATTATGCGCTAGCCCTAGATCCTGATCTGCATCAACAGTTCTAATTTAAACTAATATGGCCCACCCTGAATTTACCTGAGTTAAGCATCAATCTGGAGATCGTGCAACTGAAGAGAAATTCATAAACCTGGCAAGTTAACCTTAACTCAGGTCAAAATCAAGATTCTGAGTCACTGAATAAACTTAACTAGCCTTGACTTAACCCTGAGTTCATCTAGAGATTGTGTGACTATGTATTCTCTAAGTCACGAGAATATTTTTTAACCTCAGAGTTTATTCTGAGACTTGGTGCAGACCACACGATGAAAACAAGTACATAATAAGATCAATGACCTACCTTGAATCTCCCAAAAAAAAAGTTGACTTGGGATTTATCTTGCGACTTAACACGAACCACATAATTCAGAAAAGATCTATGACCTACACTGAATCTCCAAGAGAAAGAGCATATTCCATTTCATTGCAATAACAGGAGATAAAGAGCCGTGCTAAATCGCTAAAAGGGAAAGAATATTCCATCTTGATCAAGCGACTATTAGATAAAGGCAAGGCAATAAAGTGTACATGACTTAAAAGGATTTTAAGTGGCTTGAAAAAGTAACACAAAATTAGAACATGTCACATGTATCCAGGGTTTGCAACATATTTCAAGGGTTTTTTACACAAAGACTTAGGGTAGTTTGAACCAGAGATCTAATTTTTTTTTAGAAACATGACAAGAAGACATGAAGTCTAGAAAAAATTTGCAAGTGCTAACAGTGGCTTTGTCTGGGATGTATGTCCCTTGTAGGCATGAAAAGATTCTATAATTTTTGAGCTGAGAAAACCACCTATAGGAAAAGAAACTAACCTTCAGCAACAACTAAAAGAACATAAGGAAATATGTACAAACTTACTGCCAACAAAGATCTTCACCTTTGCAACTTTATTTCCTGATTTGAAGGAGTCAAACCAGCCCAAAGCCATCAATAAAATTTATGATCTATCTTACCTCTGTCAAAAACAAAATTCTTTGCTCCTTGTTGTGGAAACAAACTGAAACATTCTCTTTTAGTTATCTGATCTGATCTATTATAAGGTACCATTAGCTCATTGTGAAAATATCACCATGTTCAACATTAGAGCCAACTATAAAATCAGAAATATGAGAAAAATGTGGCATATATATGTTCCATTCATTAATTTGAAAAAATTGAGACCCAATGCAACAATCAATATTGTTCAATTTACTACCACATCTTGGGGAAACACCATCATCCAGCTGTGAAAAGCACTTATATTCTACCATGTAGCTAGAGTCATTATCATTTGATGTATTCATATCAATAGGTTGCATGTCAAAGGAGTAATCATCATACTAAACTTTATGAAAACATTGAGGAAACTCATAAATAGGCACATGATGTAGCCCACTCTCCATAGGATATGAGGCAACCTTCTGGGAATATTTTGGATCAAGCTCATGAAAAACATTAGGCATCTCCTATAAATCATTTTGAACTTTTGAAAGAGGAGGTAAATTAGGAATAAAATAAGAAAAAGATTCAGCACCATCACTATCAAAACATGGAAACTCCATGTCATGATCCATATTCTGCTCTTCAAAAGAATTATCATCCTGCATCTTGTCAGTGGTTTGTATATCCTTATTAGAATTCTCTAAATAACTCACTTGTAAACTGTCATCTTTATACAAACCACTATTCCTTTTATTGGAGGAAGTACACATATCAACACATTCATCATATAATAGCATATGTTGAGTAACTAAAAGTTCATCATGAAATGGTTCAATGAAAGATTTACAATCAGAAAAAGATTTATTATCAACACAACTATCCCAGTTAGTACTCAACATCATATCTAAAGTCTCTTCATCCTTTGAATCTGAACAAATGCTGATACACTCATTATTTGAAGATTCATATTCAATATTTTTGTAGCCTAGTCAGACATAAGTACAAGGAGAATCAGTGACACACATATCACAATCAGGACCATCTGATTCATATTCCTTATCAAAGTCAATGTGTGTGGGGTGTAAGGATTCAGAGCCATCCTACCCTAAATATCTAAGATATACATAAGATAATAACTCTAAAATTTGTTCACTACGAAGTGAACCAGTGTCATCATTTACATCCACCTCTGATATATAGCCACAATAAGCTTCTTCTTTTATCAAATCATTATCCTCTTGGTGGTCCTACAAAAATCTTCTATTTTATATTGAGAAGGATCATCACTTTTATGATCACAAGATATAGCATCCATACTAGACACATCCCTATCATCTTAGTTTTCCTCATTCTCAATGACATTATTACTAGGAACAACCTCATGTGAAACCTCAAATTCAAGATCTACAATATCAAAAACTTGGTATGAAATTTCAAAATTGATGTTACTGTCATCAAAAGAATTATCATAGCAACTTACCTCTCTATCAAATTCATCCTCTTGTTCTTTGCACATGTTCTCCCTAGATCGAGACAAGTAAACTGCACTATCATGCTGAGATGAGAACTCTATAGATTTAATAAGAACATTATTCAATGTAGATTCATCCTTGTTATCTTGGTATTCACTCTCCTCAGACTAAGTTAAGACATCTGCAACCTTATGCTATAGAGAAGAAGGAACTATAAATTCAGCAGGAACACTATCAACTATAATTTCATCTTCAAAATCTCGATGTTCACTACCTTCATTATCAACATAAATAGAATGAGCATCACGAGCTATTATCAAGTACATTTTATGGTTCATATTATTGAATTGATTTTATCTATTTCCTGACACACACAAGATATTTTTTTTTTCTTGTGGAAGCTGACAAATGAATTGAATCAGGGGATAAAAGTTCCAAAAATAAACTAGCATATGTAAACATTGGAAGCTGAACATATCCCTTAGGAAATTCATCATATGCATTATAATTTTATTTATAAAAATCAAGTGTTGATTCATCCTTTATCCTTCCTACCTTTTTCCTTAAATATCTTGTGCAATTCCTTTTGATGGATTGATCTATCTCATTTTCAATATACTTAGATTCTGGATGTTCAATATCCTTCATCCACTTCTTAGTGAACTCAAAATTTTCTTCCTTGACATAGGCTGGCCAATAAATTGATTTAGGAAAACAAAGTTCCAAAAATAGATTAACCCAGACTTCTTCCTGAGGATAAAAAGGAAGATGACAATCCCTTATTGTAGCAGAGAACCTTCTATAAAATAGAAGTGTATATTCTCCCACTTTTCTTATCATCACTCTTCGTAGAAGCAAAATAAATTATTTTTGCAACATTTGATCCTTGTCAAGATACTCCTCATCAAAATCTAAATCTGACATAGGCTCCTCAAATCTAGATGTAGTAGAAGAAACACTGTCCTCTATGTCATCATACTACCTTCGGAAACAATCCGCTAGTTCATTCAGAGATCCTAGTGAATCATGAGGTAATCCTTTAACCCAATCCCTAGCCTCATCAACTAAAGACATAGAATAAATTTCATCCATACATCCTCATGTCTGATGTGACATTGATGCACCAAATGGAAATACTCGTATAAATAGGTATCAGTTGCGTGCTCATGACCCATACCACTGAACTTAGGAAAATAACCTTTGATTCCTGAAGGAATGGGATTTGGGTTTCCAAGGATACCATTGAAATTTAGAGCCACATACAACCCACCTCTATATAGTTGTGACATCTTATTGGGAAAGATAAGTTACAAACTGCCTCTCTCTTCCCTCTCAATTAGTGTTGACCACTGAATAGGGAAAAAATGTATAACTGATTTTCATGGAACAAAAGAAGTTATTCAATGAAAATAAAAATACCTTGAATATGATGAAGCTGCTACAATCTATTTGATTTGAAATCACCTCCAAATCACCTTCAAAACTTGGTAGATCCACCACCTCTTTATAGAGGAAAAAATAAATTAGTTGAGATCTCTTTCCCAACTCTGACCTTCTTTAAATCAACAACTTACAACACTTCCCAATATAGGGTCCCTTATTAATCCCTCTCTTGACTATATTACAAGTCACATGAGTCCTATTATCTGCTGCCTCTTCACTGCAAGTCCACCTCTTCTTTGTAGCCTTTCTTCAAACATGCACACTGGTGCAAATCAGAGAACTCAGAGTCACCACTCACGATATGCGAGATTGTATAGGTATTTCTTCAAGAACTATGACTTTCAGACACTTTGCAATGAAAGATAGAAAAGACCTGACTCTTTTACAAACATTTGAGGAATATGTCTTTGCAAACAATGACTCTATAACTGACTCCCCAGTATAATCGTAATGTTTTTGGTGTTTAAAACCATTACATTTTAAAAGAAACCAATATACCCTGAGACTAATATTAGGAATGGTTAATTCCAAGTATGGGAGCTCTACAAGGTAACTGGACCAGCTATAGGACAAGACTGTGCTCTACTCTTTTGGGTTTGCAAAACTAGGCAGGTACACCTAATCCAGATTGGTATTTAACTCTTTTCAACTCCTTAGAACTTCTGGATTTTAACAATAGATAAATGGAAAGATAGTATGAAATGACAACCACTCATTCAATGACTATTCTTTACCATGCAGGACCACAACCAACAACCACAAAACTTCAAAGGGACTAGAATGGTTTTGATGTTTTTGATAGGGAAGAATATAGCCAAGTGTATTTAGATATGTATCAAAATAAAAAATACTAATTACTGACCAGTGCTTTATCTACTGGGCAATGATTCTAGTTCAAATATAGGGCAGAGAAACTAACTATTGTCAAGGACTCAAAACCATAAATACAAATAAATCAGACTAAACACTTCTTATAAGATCCTTCTATAGACAAACATAGAGAGTCTATGTCTTATCCAAAGCAGCTTTTAATTTGATGCTTGATCAAAACTATGGAATAAAACATATACATAAAGAAATTCTATGTAGTGAACCAGAAGATTCAAAACTCAAGAGGCAAGCTCTAAGGAGAGACTTAAATCTGAAATACTGTATTAAGTACAAAGAATCTAGCTTCAATTCCAAAATGATTCAAAATATTTTCCACTTCAATAAATGCAAAAGACTTACAACTTTCTTATTCTATGATAATACTATTTAGATATACATCTGCTATACTCATCGAAAAATAGTAAAAGGTTTTATGCCTTATGCTACTTCCCCATGTTTTGAGGTACTACTAAATGATCTTGGAAGTCCTTTTATAAGCCAAGGACTGCAAAAAGCTTTAGATCATTTAGGGTTAGGGATAAAACTCGTTAAATATTATATGACAGAGAACATTAAATTCATTTCAACAATCCAAGAAGCTTTGTCATCCATTCTGGTAAAACATTCCATGCTCTAGTCTGTAAGAAATCTGATCTAGCCACCAACTTGTTGAGAAACTGAAGAACCATGTCCCGCAAAAGGAATAAAAGATGGAATGTCTTGTCTGCATTTATTATCTGAGGAAATTTTACCCTTCAGACATGTAGGAAGTCAACTACCTTTTCTGGGAAATCTAAATTTCTTGAAAATCTAATCCAATCTGAATTATAAAACTATGAGACCACTCCTTATTTATGAAAAAGAACAAAACAGGATAAGCCAAGGGTTTAAAGTACTATTTACATGCTAACATAAACCCTAAGAAGATAATATTTGATTAAATGCGCTCAAAAACACCAACCTCTCCTCCATACAATATTTAAAAGGTGTAAAAATATATCCTAGAAGGTCATATCGATCTATTAAACTCTCTGTAGCAAGACGACATAGATCACCGCTTAGAAAATATGAGAAAGTCTTTCAAATATTTTAAAAGTAGTTAAAGGGCTACAGGTGGTGTAGAAAATTCCATTGATGACACAGATTTAAACTTTCTTATACTTTAAAACAGAGCCGTAGATTCTTTGTAGGTTACTCAGGCTTTCGGATCTGATCTTGGATAGGTGGCACGCAAGTGCAATGCCTCAAAGGATAGATCTCGATCTCTTTGTCTTTGAGGCTTTACGCTAGCCACATGATCTTTCTGAACTTGTCTGATCTTTACTCTATCTCTAAATTTGGTACTTAACCTACTTTGAACTAGCCTTGAACTCTGGTCAACCAATTTCTTCTTATCTCCAAGTCACTGAATCCATCAACTAACTCTAGTTACATTCAAAGATTAAGAGCATGCCACAAGATTAAGGAAAGTACTTAACAAGATTAACATCCTACGCTAAATATTGAGACTTTCCATGACATCAAAAAAATATTATGAGATTACACATCATCCACATGATCAACACTACATCCATGATTCAGATTTGATCTTGGCTGGCCTACTTTTAACTTTACTTGTCTTGATTAGAACCTTAGTTCATTCCGAGATTGCGTGACTGAAGAGAATCACCAAGTCAGGAGAATGTTTCTTAACAACAGAGTTTATTCAGAGACTTCATGCCATCCACATGATCAGATCAAGATCTACGATCCTTGCCAAGTCTTTGAATACTTCTGTACTTGCTCATTTCCTTTCGAGATCACGCGCTAGCTGTAAGATCAAAATTACATGGACTCTTCAAATTTGATCTTGGATAATCCATCTTGGCTTAACTTGACCCAGGCTCTTATCTGGAGATCGTGTGACTAAAGGAAAAAAACATAACCTTGGCAAGTTAACTTTAACTTGAGTCAAATCTCGACAAAGAGACATCACTGAATAACTCAACCTGATCTGGAAAACCATGGGTTCATTATGAGATTGTGCAACTGAAGAGATCTCCAAGTTGCTAGATGAAAGTCCTAACTCTGATTTTATTCATAGATTACATGCACACCACAAGATCTTTCCTTGAATCAATGGTCTGCGCTTGATTTCTGAGTCATTCTGTACTTGTTCAAATCATCTGGAGATTACACGGCAGCCCTAGATCTTGATTTGTGTCAACGATTTTGATTTAAACTAATTTGGCCCACCCTGACTTTACTTGAGTCAAGCATCAATCTCAAGATCATGTGACTGAAGAGAAATTCATAACCCTAGCAAGTTAACCTTAACTCAGGTTAAAATTAGGATTTTGAGTTGCTGAATAAACTTAAGTAGCCTTGACTTAACCCCGAGTTCATATGGAGATTGTGCGACTATGTAATCTCTAAGTCATGAGAATATTTTTTAACCTCAGATCTTATTCTTAGACTTGGCATAGACTACACGATGAAAGAAAGTACTTAATAAGATAAACGGCCTACACCGAATCTCCTAAAGAAAGAGGTGACTTGGAATTTATCTCGTGACTTAACCCAAACCACATGATTTAGAAAAGATCTATGGCATGCGTTGAATCTCCAAGAGAAAGAGCATACTCCATTTCATTGCGAGATTAATAGATAAAGAGTTGCGCTAAGTCGCTAAAAGGGAAAAAATATTCCATCTTGATCAAGAGACTATAAGATAAAGGCAGGGAAATAAAGTGCACATGACTTGAAATGATTTTAAGTGGCTTGAAAAAGTAACACAAAATTAGAACATGTCATGCGTATCTAGGGTTTGTAACATATTTGAAGTGTTTTTTGTCCAAACAATTAGGGTATTTTGGACCAGAGACCTAAATAAATTTAAGAAACATGGAAAGAAGACATGAAACCTAGCAAAAAATTGCAAGCGCTAACACTTTCTTTCTCATACTTTGTAGTTTATTTTGGATCACTCTTCTCCTCTGTGGATTTTCTCTTCCTCTTGTATGTCTTCTTTGCAGTAGGATTACTTTTTCCTTTCTTCCTTACTAGTTCCACGTTTTATTTAAATTCCTTTGCTTCCAATTTTTATTTGTTTTCTCTTCACCTTTACATAAGTACAAGGAATGTTAGCTAATGGGTATTTAGTTTCAGTTGTATCACTGCAAGATGTTCCTACTTCGTCACTGCCAAACTTCTAGTCTACGTAAGATAACATTTTCCTTGTTTTCCTCTCAATGACTGGTTTCTTCAATTCCATTTGAGTTTTGGCAAAGGCTTCTTCATAGGTACCAAATCTCCATGCTTTTTTATCTAAAGGTTTTGATAATAGTTCATTTGCATGTAGACTTACTAAATCACCCTCTACTTCATACCCCATAGGTGCAAGCCAATATGTCCTAGGTTCAATTGCTTGCACAATGCATGTATCGGGGTCTACTAGAACCAAATATCATTTTTGTACTTTTCTACTATACTAGCTGGTATCCTTTCATGTTTATGCATCTTAGCTTGGAAATTTTTGAAATACCCCCACATAACTTTGTTAAATCTATCACCCAATTCCTTTATGAATTCACTTATCTAAAAAACTACTAGTTTGTCCTTTGACCGTGTAACTTTACCTCTACCAAAGAATAAATTTTGGACATAGAAAAACATACATACCAGTAGGGCACCATACTTAGGTGACTGCTTCTTATCTTTCTTTAGCCTCTCCATGTTTGTAATAAAATGAATCCTGATCATTTCACATAGATCATACACCAAATCATCTTTGACAATCCAATAGGAAACATGGATAGCACCACTAGGCAAAATGTTAACATGACTTGACTGGTAAACTCTATAGCCTATCACCATAGATGAAAAGAAAAATTCCTTGTCTTCAATATGATTAAATATCATTTCTCTACCATCTTGTTTGGATTTGGTTAAATCGGTAACCAAATGTGTTGCCACCATTCTCAATGTACATTCTAGTCCTTGTGCTCGAAACCCGATAACCCTGTGAATCTTAATCTTGGAAAATTTGTGTGGTCTGTAAAGCCATATAAATTGATCCTGAAATTTTCTTAACACATAGCGAATCCAATTAGGATGGAATTTAATGGGAATATCCACCACATATGTTAAACCCTTCACTTGTAGATGTTTATGCTCATCTTTCAACACACCATCGATGCACATATCATCATACTCTTTCTTGATTGTTTCAGCTCCTAGTTCTTTAATTTTGCAATGGTTATAGGAATGGACATCTTTGATCAACATCACTCTTAGAGGAATAGTGGATAGGGCACCTACCATATCAATCTCGACCTCTTTGATTGAATGGAGTTTGAACATGGGTCAAGGATTCTCAGTGATCTTAACCAAAATAGAAGTATCTGTGTTCTTTTCCATTTGAATCAACTACAAAAGCACACAAATCTAATAACAAACCAAACTGATAACTTGCAATACACCGGTTAAGGCTTCACAGAAACTCAATAACAATTTAACTTGAAATCTCAACTCAAAAGTAACCTTTGCACAATATAGTTGAAGATAGATCTCGAATGCTTGAATGAAAGTAAAGGTGCAAAATAAAATCACTTTCCCTCTATTTATCATTTGAGAAATTGACGTTGCACACTTCAATGGTAGGAATAGTGTCATGTCACCGGTTTAAAGCATATCCACTGGTGGGTACTCAACCAATAGTTATAACCAATATCAAATAGATATATATCATGAAATCTCAGTAAGATCGATACAGAATCACTAACAACCTCTAAGTCTTTAGAAAAATCAAAATGATAGAAATTTACGCCATAATGTGCATATAGATCATACCACTCTTGAATCTAGGGGATCGGTAATTGATTTGTCTATAAGTTCTCCCCCTAAGAAAATAATATGCCTAGTTTGAATAAGAATCCTTTGTACCAGAGGATGAGGAATTCCCTTCAGGTGTCTTGACCTCTTCCTATTTCTCTTCTCTCTTCATCCAAATCTTCTCCATCTCATGTCTGACTTCATCAACATTTACAATCTTCTTTCCCTTCCTATCCTTAGATTGGTTAGGAGATTGGTTCCTGAATATGCAATCTCTAGCAAGGTGACCAACCCTATGGCATTGGAAACAATCCATACCAGTTGACCTCCAAGGTCCAACATTTCCTCTCTGAGTTCTCAATCTACAATTTGCTGCAAGCTGACCATAATTACCACATACTGAGCATGTAAGATTGAATTTTCTTTCCCTTCCAATAGTGTTCACTGATTTGACAGGAGATCTAGGTGCATACACTCTTGACCAACAATCTCCATCTTTGTGTGCATATTCATTGCATTTAAAACAATATCCATCAAAACTACCACTTCTAGGTCTAGATCTACACTCATAAGCACTATGACCATACTTATGACAATTATAGAAATAACCATCAAAAGAATGAGGTATATTCACCAATTTTTGCCTACATACATTTGTAGTATGACCAGGTTTACCACAATTAAAGTAGATAGGTTTTTTAGGTTTCTTACCAGAATTACTTGAATCTACCTTCAAATTTTTATGTGGCTTCTTAGGTTCATATTTAGATGACTCACCGATTTCAAATGTTCCTTGATCTTTGTACCAAGACTGGCTATGTCTTTATTTATTCTTTGTCTTTTTAGTTGTTCATCAATCTTCCATGAGCTCTCATTGTATTGTTTCAGCTTTTCATTTTCTTCTTTCTTAGTTTGTAATTCCTTCTTCAGTTTCTCATTCTCCTCTCTAAGTCTTTTATTTTCCCTCAAAATTTTCTAGTTCTCCTCAATTGTGTCATGAAGGTGTTCACGCATGAAAGCATTCTCTTGAGATATCCCAAAGAATTGTTCCTCCCTTTCCTTCAATACATCCTCAACAACTTTCTTGGCATCTTCTACAGTCTTCCTTGCATCTTCAACTATTATTTTTCCCTCAAGCTCTTCACACATCCTAATAGATTGACTTTCAAGATCTCTTTTCAGATTTTCCACTTCTTCTTTAAGTCCTTTGTTCTTATCCATCAGATCTACAATTGCTTCCTCAGATTATTCAAACATACAAACTTTAGATAGTTGATCAATGTAATCATGGCTTTCACATAACTTCCCAGTGAGTTATCCTCTTTTGGCAAGTGAGTTTTTCAGCTTTTCTTGCAGCTTATTGATCATCTTGTTTGCATTCTCAAGTTTCATATCATACTTATAACCCTCCATGATTGTGGATCTTTTCTTCAATTTGTTAGGATTATCACTAAGAGGACCAATTCTTTGATACCAATTGTTATAAATCTTAGGTACCGAGAGGGGGGAGTGAATCACTACAAACAGGTAATGAACAAATTCAACCACCAATCTGAATAACAACAATATTAATTTCCAAACCACAAAGCATATAGAAGATGTAAGAAAATAGAAGTAAACAATATCAAGCATCCAAAAAATCATCACACATGACACATATACTTTTGTCGTGGAAACCCATGGTTATAGGGAGAAAACCATGGTGAGGATGACACCCACAAGCCCACTACTACAGTAAATGAATATTCCCTGTTAGGAGCTACAAATACCCTTTCTGATGGTTCACCCTATTAGGAGTGGAAAGTACACTGTTAGGAGTACAATCAGATCAGTTATGATCTACCTTTCTAGAGGATTTAAAACTCTTTCTATGAGTCCACCCAGTTAAGGTATTTACAATAAGAACCTATTAGAGTTCACCTGGTTAGGGATTTTTCTTGTTGCAACTATTAGGGAACAATAAGATGAATGATCTGGATGTAGTACTTCTTTCCTGTCAGATCTAATCTATTCTTTGCATTCTATGACTTCTCACTTCTCTATCTCTATCAGATCACTGATCTCAACCCTCAATAACACTGATTGAAATCACAAAACCCTAATCACACCACTAACAACAAAAACCATTTCAAAATGAGTATTTCTAATTATATAGACAACTTGTACCAACATTAAACACAACAAAAATGAACTTCAAATACTTTCCCACATAAGAACCATGTGCCAAAGTGATAATATAGATGTAAAACACATTTTCATCATGACCAGGTTGGATCAAAATAAGGTCTACAAGTTATATCTCCAAGGTAGTCAAACCCATTTTGACTTCTCCAATGCATCACCATAAATCCACCTCATACAATTGCATCGATCCCATAAATACCAACTCAACACTTCCATAACCTCTATTCCATGTCATCATTACACCAAATATCATCGCACTTACTATACGACTCATCGATCTGAGATCTACCAACAGTTTCTCAAGAACATAAGTGTTCTTACCTGTCTTGGTGTCTGTGACATAAAAAATATCTTACTGATCAACCAAATGAGTTGTGGTTGGAACCACATAGAAATCTAAACAAGTTGATGTTGTACCTGTGACCACTCCTCATGATTCTGAACTTAGCCAATTTCCCGCATTACTTATCATGAATCCTTCTTACTGATTGTGTCTTCGCTTCACCGATTATATTTCATGACCATTATAACTTATTTTCCATCAATTAAAACCAAACAAGTGACTCCCTATGACTGCACCCAACATCCATCAGAATGCCAACAATATCTACTTTGTGTGATACACTTCATTTCAAATCTAATCTCTGTTACATGTCAGCATTCCTTACTTCATTTGAATTCAAGGTTAATTCCTAAAATGGGGTTTGACCAAGGCAAGACCCTCTTCCACAAAAACAAATTCCCTCTTTTCTGTGTGCAGGAACAGGTTTCAGGATCTACGAGGCTCAATTCGGGCATTTTTGGGGTCATCTCAAAGATTGGAATCAAAAAGTACATAGTCACCAACATAGGGGTGTTGTCGAATCTTGACTTGTACCTAAAAAATCAAATTCTTCCTTAGAGGCTCCTAATTTCACAGCCGGGAGTTACAGGTGCCAGGGTCCTACATCCACAATGATTTATGTCTGTGACCTCATGGTGGTTGAAAATTATAGTTTCAAGGCTCATAAGCTCCTAATTCATTTAAAGGTGCACAATTCTTTCTCCAATATTGCATTTACTTTTAGATTTGTCATTGCATCAGTAATTTTAAGTCATAATCAATATCCTTCAAAAGGAATAACAAATTCCCCTTTTTTGAGCTACACATTAGCGCCCTTCATCCATTTGGTTGTGCTAATAAAACTTGAACTTAAAGGTTGGATTTGTATTCCTAGTGTATATCATAGGATCTTGGTGAGTGATCTCTACTCTTAGAATTTCTCACCATTTTACACTATACATAGACAAATAGATGGATTTTGTGTTTAAAGTTAAGCATCCAATAATCATGCATGCAGTGAAGAAGGTATTAGGACAAGAATTCCTGTGCTCTTACTGCAAACACTGTGTCAATACATATATAACAACAATATTTTTGGCTTTGCACTGTTCTATTGGGTAGAAAAGGAGAAGGAAAAGAAGCTCTGTCAAATTCTCTTCAAGCATGAATTCTTAGGAGAGATCGATGCTATATTAGATAATATGGATAAAAACCAGATGGTGCATGTGCCGCAATAATATTATCTAACCAAGGGTGAAATCTGGAAGTTCCCACTCGTTCTGTCTGTGGAGCTATATGAATTGAAGGAAAGGCTTGGGGATATTGATAGAACTATTGATTTTTTACTGTGCCTGGAAAATATTAATCCCCTCCCCCAAACGAAAGATTGGATTAGAGTGCATAAAGAAAGAGAAGATATATGGGTCGACAATGACAATTACAAGCAAGCTGAGGAAGGTGAGCTACCAATGTTGCCAAATTAAAGTGAGGAATGGATAGAGAATAACTCTATAGATGTGGAGGAGGTGGAAAAGGGCCCAAATCATAAGAAATATGGGCCAGAATTCCCAATCATTTCTCATGTAGTGCATGCCAAAAAGATGAAAAAACAAATGTAGAAATAAGGATAAGATATGACTACAGAGGAACCCCTGCTAATGCTAGTCCATGGCACCAAGGACATGAAGAAGAAAAGGGAAAGATAAGTTTATGTTGTTGTGTAATGTCATGGCCTTTTTTATTTTCAAGTGTATAATTTTTATATAGATAGATATCTAGCATCTATATAGACTTTTTGATAGCAAGGGAGGGAATAGATATTGTGTATGAGTAGTAGTTAAGGGAAGAAGAGACTACAATTTTGTACCAATATATATATTTGGGTGGGTTTTTTTCCATTCTAAGTATTTTTTAATATTTAATCAATGGAAAAATGTACTTGTTTGATATAATACAAAGGGTGTTGGCCCAACCCAATGATTAATCTACCAAAGAAAAATATTATGTAAAGACTGAAAAAAGTAAAATTACACATAGGCTAAAATATGGATGACAAAGGAGTTATACCTAGTGTTGTAGTTTCCACTTGTATATCAATATAATTTGAAGACTTGTTGTTAATCTCAATGAATCCTTTATTTTTCTTTTAGAAAATTTGGAATTATTGTTGAGTGACATCATTTTTAATCATTTGGATCCATTGATGTGGATGATTCAATCTGGCTCACTTGAAGCTAATAATTATGAAGCACTACACAATTGGGAAAATGAGGTAAACTCAAAAAATAATAACTTATCTTTAATATCCTTTTGCAAATTAGAAATGAAAATTATTTGAACATTGCCATCAGGCACATGATAAGAAATTTGGGGATGCAAATCTATATCTACCATTAAAATCAGTCACTTTCTCTTTAATTCCTTGTTTGCAATGAATCAAATCAGTCAAAGTAATTTGAGGACCAATATCATTTTAAAATTATTGTATAAATTAATTTAGCCAATTTTTGGAAAGAGTCAATATAATAAGGATGCAAATAATAATACAATTGTAAGGACTTATCTCTATATGTTCTAGCAAACAATTTATCCATGAGTCTATGATCATTTGAGAAGTCACTACACGAGGTTTGAAATATTTTTGCATGAGTCAAGGGATCACCTTTTCCATTATGTCTTAAATTGAGGAATTTACATGTATTGAGGGATAATGATTGTGATGTGGTTTTATTGTTTACCTGCAAATCTGCAACAAAACACTCAATAAGACATTAGATTAGCAAGTTAGTCCATAAAATCAACCAAATTGATCAAATAACTCACTGCAAATGTCCTATTGATTCCTACAAAGAAAGATCCAATTGAATTCTATTAATGCTCTCAAATTATGCACAAATTAGACTTGAATTGACAATTCTATGATGGAAGATTCAACGTACAGTTCATAAATGCACCTAATTATGATGTTTTTGATGATTTTTGGATGTAATTGACATGAATTAAGCTAAGAATGCAATCTAAAATGCTACAATTATCAGTCTAATTGATGAATTATAATGCAATTTTAATCTAAGAATTTTGTAACTAAGCTCAAATAGATACAAATGATGTTAAAATGACTCAATTATCATACTAGCATGACCTTGTTACTATGAATGCACTCTATGCAAATGAGCTAAGAGGAGATGATTATATAGATTTCTCCTTGGAGGGAAAGTGATTCAAATTTGAATTTGATTTAGATGGTTGAGATTGTTCCTCAGTGAGTGGTTGAGATTATAAACTTGAGTGATCCATGTTATTGAAGCTCATTGGTTAGAATTAACTTGTTTGTCCTTTTGTGCTTGAGTGGATAATAGAACATTTATTTAATTCACTTAATTAATATCTCTAGCCAGGGTATTTTTGAGTTTGATTTAATTAATTAGGATAGGATTAATTGATGAATGAATTCACTCTTTTTTTATGAGGAGCCTTTGATGCTTGATCATTTGATTTCTGATTTCTGATGAATTATATATGTGAATCAGATTCACTCACATAATCAGGATTGATGTTGGATTTGATACTGAAATTAGGTGCTAGGGCAATTCAATCGATATTTAGGCCTCTGATTAAACCAGACCAATTCTAGGTGATTAAATTTCCCCCCATTTGAGTCAATGTGTGATCAATGCTTTGATTCAAAGGATATCTTGATGTTGACCTAATTCTGATTAAGAAAATGATTGGATATGAATCCTGATAAACTATTCTTGATGAGAAACTGATTCTGAACTTGATTGAATGAAAATTGATTGAGATTCTGAAGATACTAGAGATTCCAGAATGACTGAGAGCTTGGATAGGTTTCAATCGGTGATGTGATTGATGTGGAGATTGAATGAATAGTTTGATATGAAAATGATCATACTTGAAAGATGTTTGATGACTAATTGAGACCAGAATAACCAATTTGATGTGAAGTGATGAAATTGATTACCTGTCTGATTGTCGAAGATTAGAACAAAATAACCAATTTTATGTGAAGAGATGAAATTGATTACTGTTAGAATAAATTCTGAAGACTTGATCAAATAACCAGTTTGATGTGGTGATATGAAACTGATAGCCATTTACAAGTCAATTGAGATAACTAACTTGATATGGATCCTGATGAAGTCAATTATCTCCTGATGTTCATATAAGAAGACTATAAATTTGATGTGATGCAATGAAATTGATATGCCCTAGGTGATTTTTAAACACTTATGTTGATAAGATCAAGCAATTTGATATGATATCTGATAAAATTACTAGTTCCAAGCTTGATAGACTGATTTGAGACCATCAACTTGATGTGATGCCTGCTGAAGATGATGCCCCAACTGATAAAAAATTGATTCACTTGATAACTTGATTGATGAAAAAGACTTTATGTTGTTGTTTGAGCACTTTGATGATTGCTGAAGAATATTTTAAGATACTTTGATTTCGGGGACTATGATTACGACAAGAATCAGATGATGCCCCTTCATGGAGAAATTTGGATAATTTGATCACTTGGGTGATCGGATTGATGATGCTCCTTGGAAGAAAAATTGAAAGGAAATCACTTAGTTAGGTATCTTTATTGATTAAATGAAATATGTGTCAATTACTAGAATATTTGATTGAACTTTTGATTTTGATTCGAATAATGACAATACTGAGGAGAAATGATGAGAAACTACTTTTCATTTGGTTCAAATAGGGATTCATTTAAAATTGGGCCAAGAAGGGATTAAATTATTAAAAGAGGGTTAAAAGATTGAAATTAATTACCCCAAAATTGAATTTAAATTGGTTAAAAATTCCTTTTTTACTAATCATTTTTAATTTTGACTTTGCGAAATTCTAAGCTCTGATAGAGAAAATGTTGATTCTAGTGGAGAGCCATCACTTTGAGCTTGCCCGATGTCATCAGTGACCTGCTCATTATCCACCTGTGGTATGTAGTCATTAATGTTACATTTATTTCTTTTAATTAATGCTTTTTTGTACAAATTTAATTCAAAATTTGCATTTTTTGTGTTTCATAATTTTGGTTGTTAAAAGATCATTTATAGTAGGAAAACATTATTTGCGGTCTGTAAAACATCTTATACTGTTTGTAAAACATCATTTTCCATCCTTAAACCATCATTTTTCAGAAAACATTGTTTATTGTCCCTTTTTAGTCATTTTCGATGGATGTCTTGGGAAATTAGGCTAGCAATATCACAAGTTGGAATGTTGATTTCTGACTGGGTTATGGAAGCCAATTGTTTTTGCAAGGGTGAGATTTTTTGAGCTAAGTTATATTGATTGTTTATTTAGTGGATAGGTTGGTATTCACATATTTAATTGTGGATGAGGTACAATATTGTGGGAAATGGATGAAGCATTGGACTATGAATGTAAAATATTATGGTAAGTGGGAAAAGGAGATGGTTGGAAAATACATGGAAGACTCACAATGAAAGTATATAATAATTTTGAGTGATAGATATTCCTCCAAGACTAACATGTTTATATTTGATGTTTTGTGTAGATGTGTCCTTAAGAGGTGGTGTATAAGCAGGCACATTAGGCAATGATGTTGGTTTAGGAATGGGATTGTCAGCAGGATTGGTAGGATTAGATAAGTTAAGAGATTTGGAACAATTTTTTATAAGGTTTGATATTATTGTTAACAATATATGACATTCCACGCAACACATCCAAACTATGTTCATTGGCTTGATTCATTCTCCTCTATCCATCTTCAATCAAGCGGATTGCTTCACTATTTGAGTATTCTTGACCCATCAATTGTTCTAGATTTTCCAAGTGATAGAAAACATTTCTTAATTGGTTAGGAGAAACTCATGCCAATGAGTCACCCTCATCATGAGATGTATGGGAAGCATGGTTCTCTACAATGTTAGGTATTTCATGTGTAGGTATATAGATTTCAACTAAATTCCATTGGAAAATGCTAGTTGACTCAGACTCTACACCCTTAGTATTTAAACTTAGGGAAGCATAATCCTATAGCTTCTTCTCATGGGAATATTAGATTTAGGAATCAAGGTCATTAAGCTCATGCATACACAAATTTAGATATGAAAGAGATGTTTAAACAATGCAAATCCTTAATAAATTGATCATTTAAACATTGCATAGATGAAATATAATTATAAATTTAAATTAAAAAAGATCTTTAAATGCATAAAATGAAACAATTATGCATATAGACTATATCTAAATAAGAATTAAGCATAAAAATCAGACCTGAAATGGAAATAAGAAGTAAGAAAAATGTAAGATGCATTGGGCTCACCAAAATGTAATGGTGAAAATAGGATTTGCTAGCCTATGCATGCATCTAATATTATTAGGCATATACCACTCTTTTACATTTGAAGGAAAATGATGCATTTGAATCAATATATTTGGACACAAAGTGGATTCAGTGATCCTTCATTAGGAGTTGAAAATTATTATGTATTATGAAATAGGAATGAAGAAGTTAGGGTAAAGTATGGTAAGAATACATTTTCAACATATAGAGTAGTACAGATACTAGATATGTAAACTTTGACTATATATTTGAAGAATACAAATAGAGAGGAACATGTTACCAAAATTTGGGGAAAAATATGAGGTATGATGATGAGTAGGGTAGCCTAGTCCTTGACTACGTCAAGTGGGGCAACCTAGTCCTGATATTTTTGGATCTGTGAAACAAGGTTTTGCAGGTCTTCCAATGCTTGATTGAAACTTAGATTTGTGCCCTTGTAACTTTCCACCCACACATAGAAAGAGAAAATATGTTGGATTAATGGGGTTTTTCCTAGGTTAAACCCCAATTTAGGAATTAACCTTGAATTTGAAATACATTAAAATTGAAGTTAAAGTGTGTTTTTTATAAGTGATAATTTTATTTATTAATATCAAAAGAGCTATACATCACAGCCACTGTGATTGACATATTTTATTTACATATATAAACCTTCTATATTTGTAGCATTACATTTATAATCCACAAAAATGGCATATTTCCCATTCACCTTTACATACCGCCCCCTGAAACAACAGATTTCTACCCTATACAATCGATTCATCTATGCCCTTTTTAATAAAAAATGGGATACATTTGAAAATTACATAGTTGTAGACTTAAGAGATAACAAAAGAAAATTATTTACTCCATTCAGTATTTCATTATTTCCTTACAGGTTTCAGTTTTGATGAAGGTACCCCCCCACCATGTCTACCTTTCCTTTTTTCCACCCCAATACTGGCTTTTCTGGGAAAATTTCCTCCCCCTCTGCTTTGAGATTGGCCCCTAATTTCCTTAGAGTATGCTTCCTCTTCCACCTATGCTCAGCCTCCAATTTCTGCATTTCTACCTCATACTGCACCAGAAACCCTAGTAGCTCCTCCCATCCAACCCTTGCTTCTGCAATTCTCTGTGAATTTGACATTGACGTACCCCACATAATGAACACTTGAAATTCCCAGCTTGTACCCTCCACTAGATGCCAGGGGCCCTCACCTATTATTATGACCTTCCCCAAATCTTCCCTACCCAACAACAGGGTCAATCCACCACACCAATCCAACTTTACACACAAATTCATAACTCATAGAACTTCCTCGTTGTTTGCTGCCAATTGAAAAGGGAAGTTAAAGTGTTTTGTTATGTAGTAGATGCTAGATATGAAAATTGAAGGTTTATGCCTATATAGGCCTTCTTTGTGTTGAAATCCTCATGAAGACATTGATGCTAAATTTGTAGAGTTGAATTTAGGAATAGTTGATCATGGATGCCATTATGAATACTAAATATAAAAATTACACCTTGTCTTCAATGCATTAAAAGGATGCTTGATCACTTTCTCTTAGGATGTTATTGAACATGAATGCTTGATGTAGAATGTAGATAGGATTTCCTAATTGATGTGTGTTCCAATTAGGGGGTAAGATTTCTTTCATACCTCTCCCTATAATTTTGGGTTTGGAATTTTGGAGCAAGCCGATACATGATAAGAATTCTCGTTCCCACAAGCTAGTTGTTCGAGGGTTTAAATTTGGGCCCCAATTATTGGGACTAGGTCACCCCGAGTGACCTAGTCTCAAACTATGTTTCTCCATGTGACCTAGTTCTTCCAATAATGGAAAGGACAAGGAATTGAGGTCTAGAATGAAAAGAAGAAGCAAAAATTTAAACTAGAGCAAGAAAAATCAAGCATGATCAGGCATAGGAGGTTAGAAACCTAAAAGTGAGGCCTAGATGAGAAAGAAACTATATGTGGATACAATTTAATTGGGATTGGTTGTGTGGCATGAGAGCATAATGAAAAGGTGATGTGTGAGAATATAAAATATTTGGGATCGATCACTAATAATGATGCAAAATTTAATGTGGCATTACTAGGCTTGAATTATGGGATATAACTGAAAGAGAAAGGACTACATCTCAAATGATATTATTTAATCATGATTAATGTTATTAGATGGAAAATGAAACCAAATTGGTAACTTACTAAATGGTTAGAAATTATTTGAGAGGCAATCGATTCATTTAAATACTTTAAGATCACCCACATGTATCATAAAGTTAATGAGTTGGTTGATTCTTTGGCTAAATCAACAATACAAGTCATCCATGATGACAAGGAGTGGATGATGATGAAATTATTGAATGGGTTGCTGATTCTAAGAGTTTTATTTCTCAATGGTGGTGACATATGTGATTTGACAATTTCATTAAAGGTTTAATTGCTTGCTAACATAGTCTTGAGAAGCAAAGATGCGTAGTGTCTAGTAACCTATTCGTGACATAAGAAATAGATGGAAATCAATTGCGAGAAAGAATGGCATTTTTGCATTTCAATAAGTGGTGAGATCTGGATACTTTCTATGAATACTTTTCTAAGATTGGTGAATAAAAAGATACAAATGCCATTTATGGGTGAAGTGAGCAATAAAAAGTTGAAATGTATTTTCAGTTGGGACCATGGACTGATAATCCACACCATGAAATTTGTTTAAGATATAAATTTGTAGAGGTGGATCATTGATATAGAGTAATACCAATATAGTGGTCATGTTTTTGGACACATTACTAGATGCTTGTGAAAAAAGATACAAACTAGGGTGATGTGTGTTGTTCCAAGATCTAGTATCCCGCTTAGATGAGGGTAGTCTGAAAGTTTCATAGGGGTGGGATAAATTGTGCCCTGTGAAATAACCTCCATACTTTTATAGAAGCTAAATATTCTCTTGGAATTTTTGGGAAAGGGGAGGAGTCTTTAAAAAAACTGAGGTGATGCATCAGAGATATTGAAACCCTTCGAGCCCGATTAGCAGACAACAAGAATGTCAGACCCCATAAATAAGCACAAAATGCCATAAAATATTCATTGTTGGGAAGATAATGTGATGATAAGATCCTAGACATAGTACAAAGCATTTATATCTTCCCGTGAGAAGCACCCATTAAGTCTTGTGGGAAAAACACCCTCATTATCCAACTAAAAAACTATTCTAGAAGGGGTTTGTTCACAGAATGACATGGTATAACTCTAGACAAAAAAAATTGAAAGAGTAACTAGACATGATCCAATAAATTCTAAATTAAAATGGATTATAAGATCCTGAAAGAAACAAATGATAGCTATACTTGTTCAAAAATGACACAAAACTTTAAAATCATCCACAAAATAGAAAGAAACATACAAAAAGAGAAACATTGGGCATAGTCCAATATATTCCTTTTACTAAATATGCAAAGATTACAAGACTAGGGTTGGAAGAATGCAAATACAACTATATTACAGTGTCCTTCTAATGAAAAAACTCCTAGAAAAGAAATCCTATCTCTAACTGAACTCTCCAAAAGCCACCTATTCCAATGTGAATGCAAGTCTTTAATAGAAAGAGATCCCTGAACTAAATCTCAAAAAAGTCAAGTATGGCTTTAAATTTTTCATGTGGAAGAATCATCGTGGCGGTCTTTATGATCATTCAGGCACACCACCCTTTTAAATTATTATTACCTTTCCCACACGTGGCATGAAGCCACCTGCTCTTTTCTCAAAGAATTTTCCACTATAATGGGGAGGACGTTGTTGCGATTTGGGGCTGCCTTGGGATTTTTTGTTGACTGAAAAAATGGAAATTACTTTGAAGGGTGTGGAACCTACCACCTTTTGAATGATGCGACTGTGGATTGGACATGTGAAATGATAGCGAATCTTGAAAGGGAAAACCTTTCTTAGAGGAATATGAAACTCCATTATGTTTCCATGTGGCATGCAGGTAGAAATGCTATGGTTTTACCTTCTCACTTCTCTTTGAGGATCCCACGGTGCTAGTCTTTGGCGCTCTCTATAGCGAGCACGTTTCAAAAGATGAAGTGTTAAAAATAAAAGAGGCAGGCCAACTCGATGAAAATAACACCACTTAGGTACTTTCTTCTACCTAGCCTTTGCAGGGCCATAACCTCCACCTGTTCTTCTTCTGGTTGCGGTGGACATACCAATATTTGGTGACTCATAAGGGGTATCAACCTACTAAGAATGAACCTCATAATGTATGGTTTTAAAGACTAGAGCCTTATCCATTGGGCACAAAGTTATGAAGAGGAACAACAAAACTTGTGCGACATGCACTTGGAGGAAAAAAAGAAACTACAATATGCATCCCCTTAAGGAGAATGCAACATGTGCAACAACACTTCTTAGAAAGTAGGAAAATCCTAATCTACTACGTATAATATTTATATTACCAATGATATCAAAAAAATCCATTGACTGGCTTGTTGAAGAAACTTCTCTTTGAACTAGCTTTTGATATTTTACATGTTTCTGGACAACTAGCCAGAAAATGAAACTTGATACCCAACATGCCAGAATGCATCCCAAGGACTGGAAATAAAGAAAGTCACCCATGTTTGCATGTTGTCTTCTGGTAGTGCATGAATTAGTTTCTTCTTCCCTTCATGAATCTCATCTTCATGCTCATAAGTGAGCATGACTAGTGGTGATTTATAGATCTAAGCCAGATGTTTGATGGGACATATGCTTAATGGATCTACCAACCCATTTATCTTCTGATGACCATGACAAACTAGCTTTGATGGCTTCTTTACTATTGTGGAGACCTCTTCCTTTTGTTGCAACTCTTGGCCTTCAGGTGTAGAAGCCATCAATTCAAAGCCAACAGATGAGCATATAACATCAAACTCATCAAGGAAGTTGTCTTCTTCATCAATCTCTTCTATGATTCCCATCATCCTAAGATATACCCCTGTAGTACATGCATCTCAATGACAGATCAAAAGACAAGAAGATCCTCTTCTTGAACTGTTCTCTTTATTATGTTTCCGTGGGGATGCTCAGTCTCCTCCACATCAATGAAAAAGGGAAGCTCATTAAACAAGGGGTTTGAATCTTCCTCCTCTTTGTTGTCTTCCTTGTTCCATGTCTATAGAGAGGTTTCTTGGGGAAAAACCTTCTCAATATCCTCTTGCAAATCTTCCTTTGCCTCTCTTTATTTTTCTCTTTCTTCCTCTGAAGTTGTTTCCTCTGGTCCATGAGAAAATGAGGACTCGTGACTAGATGGATTTGCATCTTTCTTTAAAACCAGCTGCCTCGTCCTCTCTTGTTTGGCAGTAGCTTACATTGCAAGGAACTACTCTTGTTGTACTATGAGAACTTCATCTTACTACTGCAACATGTGAGTTTGGTAAGAAAGCTCTTATTGCCGCTAGTGATATTCGTTCTCCTCCTCGATAGCCTTTAGTTTGGCTTGGAAATTTAGCAAAATTTCCCTTCAACTCATATTTTCTTGTCTACCCTTATTTTGCTTGTGGGTGGGAGGGTAAGCATGTTGATAGGAGTTAAAGGGAACCTCTTGCATCTGGTAGGTGTAAGTGGGAGTAGGTGGGTAGTAGGGATCAAGAGTTTTCTCATAACTAGGTATAGCAGGGAAATATGGAGCAAAACTATGAGCACTCTTGGCTTGATATTGTTGGTAAAGAGGTGGAACATCTGTATTTTCATGAAAGGGGGGGGGGGAATATTGCTGGCCATAATATCTCTCCATTTCAATGCATAAGGGAAGGGAAATAATTAAGAGGGAAAGGGGAGTGCAAAATTGGGAAATTGACCCATACCATCAAAATCTAACCAAATCTTCAGTTGTGAAAGATTTGTCCCACCGAGCATTCTAGGAAAACTATTGATCTCAGATCTAGTCTCCCGCCTAGATGAGGGTAGTCCAGAAGTTTCACATGGGTGGGAGAAATTGTGCCCTATGAAACAACCTCTGGGGTTTTATGAAGCTGACTCTTCTCTTGGTATTTTGGGGAAAGGGGAGGAATCTCAAAACAAAACCAAGGTGATGCGCTAGAGATCTTGAAACCCTTCAAGCCCGATCAACAAGTTCAACAAGAATGTCAAACCCCATAGACGAGCACAAAATGCCATAGAATATTCATTATTGGGAAGAGAACACGACAACAAGATCCTGGACACAGGAAAAAGCATTCATATCTTCCCATGAGAAGCACCCGTTAAGGCTCGCAGCAAAAACACCTCATTATCCAACTAAAAAACTATTCTAGAAGGGGTTCGTTCACAGAATGACACAATATAACCCTAGACCACAAGCATTAAAAGAGTAACTGAACATGATCCAATAACTTGTGAATCAAAACGGATTATAAGAGCCTGAAAACAACAGGTGATAGTTATACTTGCAATCATAAAATTGGTCTAGTATAATCAGAGGCCTAAATCTTGATATAAGTTCCCTAGGTCCTAATTGAGGTTAAAATCTTAATCAAGATAATCTGGATAAAATCAAGTGTGATCCTAGTTGTGTAATTGAAATGGATCAATTCATTTGCATAATTCATCAACCATCGAATATCAATGATCATCTATCAAAATGTATTAATTCATTAATTAATCCTAGTCATTTAATCAAATCAAAATCTAAAATCACATGGCTAGAGTTATTAATTAAATGGAACTAATTAATTACCTAATTATCCTTTCAACTCATAAAAGGACAAACGACCTAAATTCAACCAATGAGCTTCAATCACATGGATCACTCAAGGTTCTAATCTCAACCCCTCTTTGTGGATCAATCTCCACCATCAAATTCAAATTCAAATTCAAATTTCCCCCGCATGGGAGAAATCTATAAAAACCAAGCTCAATCAAGGCATTTGCATATAGATCATTCATTGCATGGACATAATGCTAATTTTCATTATAAGATAGTTCATTTTAGGAGCATAGTTGAGATCATTTTAGCTTGCAAAACAACATTATTAGATGCATTTGAACATTTTTTTATTGAATCTTCCATCATAGGATTGTCTATTCAATATGAATTAGAACTAATCTGAGAGCATTTTATATAATTCAATTGGATCTTCTTGTGTAGGAAGAAATATGATGATTTTAGTAGTTTAATTGCTTGAATTTGGTGAAATTTGATGCTAACCTACTAATGTAATGTCTTATTGAGTGTTGTGTTGCAAATTTGTAGATATACAATAAAAACACATCACAATACTTGTTCAAAAATGACACGAAACCTTTAAACCATCCACAAAATAAGAATAAACATACATAAAAAGTAACATTGGGCATAGTCCAATATATTCCTTCTATTAAATATGCAGAGATTACATGACTAGGGTCGAAAGAATGTAAATACAAATATATTACAGTATTATGCTAATGAACAAAAATCCTAGAAAAGAAATCCTATCTCTAACTGAACTCTCCAAAAGCCCCCCCCTTATTACAATGTGCCCGCAGGTCTTTTATAGAAAGAGATCATTGAACTGAATCTTGAAAAATGTCGAGAAAGGCTTTAAAATTTTCATGTGTAAGAATCGTCGTAGCGGCCTTTACGACCGTTCAGGCATGCCACACTTTTAAATTATTATTCCCTTTTCCTGCGCACGACATGAATGCCACCTGCACTTTTCTCGAAGAATTCACCACTGTAATGGGGATGATGTTGTTATGATTTGGGACTGCCTTGGGATTTTTCGCCGACCTAAAAGTTGCAATTTCCTTGAAGGATGTGGACCCTGCCACCTTTTGAATGATGGGACCGCAGAGTGGACACACGGCATGCTGGCGGATCTTGAAAGGGAAAACCTCGCTCGAAGGTATATGAAACTCCATTGTGTTGCAACGTGGTGTGTTGGCGGAGCTGCCATGGTTTACCTTCTCACTTCTCTTTGAGGATCCCACAATGCTGGTCTTTGGCGCTCTCTGCAGTGAGCACGTTTCAGAAGATGAAGTGTTAAAAGGAAAAGAAGCAGGCCAGCCTGGTGAAAATCGCACCACTTGGGTTCTTTCTGCTATCCAACCTTCGTAGGGCCATAACCTCCGCTCGTTCTACTTTTGGCTATAGTGGACATACCAACAATGTGTAAGAGACTAATTTGGACTAGGTTTTTGGAAGAATTAGAGGATGTTCTTATAAATGTGGATTCTAAGAAAGACATTCCTTTGTTGAAAGATTGTTATGTGGTCTGATGCCATGGGAGGGAGGTTGGGAAACACCTACAAATTTGGTCCCCAGAGTCTTCCCGTCTACCTTGAAGGTTGTTGTTGAGAGGAGTGTTTTGTTTTTGAAACAAATGTTAGACTCTGTGCTGGAAGGTGGGGTTAGGTGGCTCCACAAGTACTTGAAATAAGAAGATTTGATGGGCTACAAGAGTGAGGAAGAAGAAGAAGAATTTAATATGAAGATTTAAAGAAGTACTAGAGATTGGGGAGGAGCCAAAGGATAAGAGGACTATGGAGGAACACTCACAGTATGGCTCAGAATGTGTGGTGAAGGCTTGAGTGGAAGAGTAGGATGTTCATCAAGCAAGTATCTAATGTGGGTCATTGTCTTTTCTATCGTTTATCAAATTTTTTTATATTGTTAGTTATAAGTCAAGATAATGTGTAGTAATCTCTTGTCCTTCTCTGTTTTCTTTTTGGAGGAATTTTATATGAAGTTGGTAATCTGGTATGTCTTGGCCGGGTGTTACAATGGGTGGTAGTATATGATATACGAATACATTTTGGTCTAGATGATGTCATGTATTCAATCGTAAAGAGGGGAAGCCAATTTGAAAATTCAGCTGTAAAAACTTAATAATACAAACAATTGCAACCCTTGCACTTCCATTTGATTATATATAAAAAATTACATTCATTGACTCAAATATGATTAAAATTTTTACATGTAATGATCCATAATTTTTTAAATAAAAAATATCATTTATGAAACATAACAATAGATAAAATAAAAAAGTAACATTAACTTTTTTTATTGTTACAATAATAATACTATTCACAACTATCATCCAATAGAATGATAGATAAATAATTTTTTATATTTTAAAATAAATTTGATTAAAAAATATACATTACAAACTGTGGTAATATAAACCTTAAAGAATGCACTAATATTCCTTCCTCCAACATGAACTAATAAAACTAAAACTATAAAAAAATAAAAGAATAATCTTTCCTTCAAAGTACATATATCAACTAATAAAACCTCACTTACTCAGTCCTTCCCCTCCTAGAACTAGTAACAACTATTGACCTATGACCTCCAAATTAGTAGACTCTTTACAATTGGGAAATGAAGAATGGTTTATGAATTCATTGGATTGTACAAGGATTATTCCCTATCTGTTGTATATTCTCTTGTCATTAAACGTCACACACTCCTTATGAAGAGAAGAATAAACTCTGCATGAGAAAGTAGAAGACAATGACTAAGTTAACGGTCCATGGTGGTCCTCAACGTCTTGATGATCTCATCAACTGTCAAATTCCAGCCCTGCTCCATCTACAGATTAGCAGAAGCCAAAGTTTTCATGTCAGTGGGGTTCAAAAGTTATAAACGAATAAAGATCTCATCTTTGGTAGAGGGGAAGAACATAGTCACCTTAGCAGTCAAGGATAAATCCAGTGCAGTCTCTGCAAATGTGAGGACATTGGCGCTCACCACAGATAGTTGAAGCTTCTCAAGCTCAGTAAATACTTTGATGAGTACCCCTTTCATTTTATGACAGTGGATGCGAATCAGCACCTGCGTGGCCAGGACTCGAACCTGGATCTCTGGTAGGCTGCTTGATGAAGTGCTTTGTCCCATTTCATTTCTTGAGTCATCCTTGGGGTTGGGAGATCCTGGAATTGATCTCACCTCTGGGTTGGGTATCTGTCCCTCTAAAAATCTTTGCCTTTCCTGCAGCTGCTTTACATATTTAATGGCATCCCCAAGAACAGAGGCCTTATCTGTCTATAAACACAATTCCAATAAAGAATAAGATAGTGGGTTTTGGATCTTAACAAAAATCTATTTGTAAAAGATTTCAGATTCCTTCAAAATCTATTTTTAAGTATATCAACAACTAAAATGCTAACTAAATCAGAAGTTTAAACTTAATTAAAGCAATGGAGTAACCAAAAGTTTGAACTTTGTAAAAGAAAAGGATATGTATCCAAGTGTACAACTGTGTGAGCTTGAAATCAATTAGGAAATACCAATCACACCAAATCTGTGAAAGTTGGTATTTTTAAATTTGTCTCAAATTACAACTAAGAAGCAATATGAACTCTTCATTTAGTGAAACAGTTTTGTTTTGTGGGTAATCTTGTACCCTTACCTTCTTTAGGCCAGGGACTATGGCAGACAATGCTAGGAATCGCTGTGTGAGCTTCTCCCTCCGCTTCCTTTCTGCCATTATGTGATGTTGAGAATGGCTAGAAGTCCTTTTTGTATTCTTCATTCTCAAGATGCAATTTGTTTGCTCTTGCTCCAAGCTGAAATGGTTTTTGGGTAGAGCTGCAATTGGTTGGTTCCATGATTCCAAAGGTTGAATTGGATTTGAAAATGCCACACCTTCCTGTTTGGATGTTTGTTTCCTTGATTCTGACCCTAGCTCATGCAGGTTTTCCTCTACAGAGTTATAGGCTGCTGCACATTTAATAATCTCAGATAGTGAGTGCCACTGTCATGATCAACATTACGGAGAAGCTTAGATTGATTGCAGAAGAATTTTTCACATTACCTGCAGGTGTTCCACTCCAATCCCAAAGCTCCCAAGGCTTCATATTAACCATGGAACTGATTGAGGAACATTCCTGGTATCTCAAAGACTGATCAAGCACTGTGGCAGGGAACCCATCCTGCTTGGGAGGACTGGATGGGTACACCAGTTGCCTTATAAAAGAATAAGCCAAATCCTGTTCACACACACACACATAAATTCACATTGTTAGAAATCTGCACTGGCCAGGTACACGGAAACATAATATCTATGGAATAAAATATTAATACTTAAATTTCTGTTCTAATTTGTGAGATCATAATTGGGGACCTCGTTTTCAATTATCAATGTTGGGATCTAAATTTGCGAGTACATTGGATCAGCAAAGGTACAGGCCTACGATCATAATAGTCCAGTAAGGGTTTGATTCTTGGTAGACACAACAACACCACCACTTAACCAACACACTATATGATGAGCCCGGAAAAACACCTAGTATTATAAATACTAAAAGAGGGGTAAATATTTATTGAAGAACAAGAAGATACAGAAAGAAGGACAGGAAACTTAAAGAGCCCTGTCATTGTCCACCAAATGATCTAAAAAAGAAGTCATTTTGAGGGGTAGTTATCTTTTATCTACAATATCCCAAGCATAAATTTGATCAAAGTCCATTTGGCTAAACAATCAGCAAAGCCATTATTTTGTAAACAATTTAGTGACTTTGTTTTACAATGACTTCAAGTTTAAAAAGAACTCCAACTCTATATTAAGTTTAAGGAGTTAAAAGATTATTTATAGAAGCAATTGTTTATGTCTTTGAATTAAAATATATATAATTATTTCAGAAATAATCTTTTTGAATACTACATAGTACATAGACTATAAAAAATTCAGTCATATAATCTCTTACTTCAAAATTTTGACTTTCTAATATTTATTCTACTCTAAATTTTTTATTTGAAAATGTAATACCTCATAATTCAGTCTTAACTTACAATTTTTATTGGATTAACCCAATTATAAAGTACAATTGATAATTATGTTATGCATTAAGCAAATAAAACAATTGATGTACTTTCTGTGAGTAAACTTTACTAATTTGTAATTGTGGGGCTTCTAGAAATTGCAACTGCATAACTTTGATATTGATGGGAGAGTTTCTGGTTTATTCTCTGTATATTTTTTGGTTCAATATTTTGGATCACTTTTCCCTTTTTGATAAAAGACCACTGAGTGTAATCGAAACATCGAAATAGACCACTGAGTGTAATCACGTCGAACAAAAAACATACACAATATAAACAAAAACTCTTACATTTTCATTTAATAGACTGTATAATATTGTTATTAATTTTACAAAACAATGATATAGTTTACATACCGAATCAGAATGCAAATCTTGCAAGCTTCCTGGATTAAACCCAGCCTGAGAATGCATTGCTTTAGTATTTTCTTCCACTACACTTGAAGCCCAAAAAAGCTACAATACTGTACACCATAACATTCTAATATGCTTTTTTGTATTCTTCTCTTGAAAACAAGAGGAGGTTATTAACTACAAGTCTGTTTACAAGAAAGCCATAGATTGATTGACTCATGTTACTCAAAACTGTCATTCAGGGAATAGAGAGTCACCACGGCGCATCCCTTTATTAGGACTGCTCAACTGTATGTATCTATGATATGGTTTCCATGACCGCCAACACATGATTACCAGGTGTCTTCATTGATGATAGAAAACCTACGTGGGGAATCAATAATGAATATCCTCTTTGCCAAATTCTCCAAAACAACCACCATGGCATAGTGTTTGAGCTCTCATCACACCATTAGCAAATGCACATATAGAGATTGTTTGTTGCTTCGCTTGATTTGTAACCAAAATCCAGCAAATTACAATTAGGCAACAATTAAATAAGACAAAATACACTTAGATAGCCATTAATAGTAAGGGAAACTATGATGGGAGAGACTGGAATTGGATAAGTTATCAACTCCAAGTCAGGGAACAATGGTTGGTTACCATGTACTAAGCTTGTGTGAGAGCCCTTGAGACCGTCAACTACCATTTAAGTTCATGCCTACCTATTTGTAAATGCAAGATAATGGTAATCACCACATGATGAATTAATGTGCTATTAAGATTTTGAGACTTGCTAAAAAAAATTATTAATTCAATTCCTTCTAATATGTTCTCAAATTAGGGGTTTAGAACCTTAAAAGCCTAGTACAAATATTAGAATTGGTATATAGACTTTTCCATTTTACAATTACAAAAGCTTGGAAGGGACATGCTTACCTCTTACCTCAATTTCCCAGTGATTCTTAACTAAATCACAAATGACATCTTTACACTTCTCTTATTACTTAGCACCTCAAATTTTGGATTATTTGGTTTGCAACTCTTGAACTAGATCTTGCTCATTTTTCTTGGTGCGTTCTTTTATCAAGGACTTCCTATTAGTAATAGATTGGCTCATATGGGAATTGTTTATCTTCATTATCCACTTTTTGAACAACATGAAACTCTCAAGCACCTTTTCTACTTTTTTTCCATAGCTTAGGAAGCCTATCTAATTAGATTTATATTTTTTTTCAAGCCCTTAAGATCACAAGCTTTCTCAAGGAATATGGTCCTCCTAGGTTATTGACTTAGATTAGGTATGACTTTTTAAACATTTAGCAAGCTTTCAGAGTGGAGATTATTTTTAGCATTTACAAAGAAAAGAATTTAATTATTTTATCAATTGTTATTTTGATATTCACTTCTCACTTTATACCAACACTCTAATTTGTTTTAACGTGTTTATGTAATTTTAGGTGGAATCTATTAAAGTTGTACATTGAAGTGACACACTTATAGGCGTTGTTAAATAATAAGGGTAATGCACTGGATGTATAGTTTCCAATCTCATTGCCTTTAATTAGTTGTTCACAAGGATCACTCATCTCCTTGTGGATGCCAACATGGATATGAATAGATAGCTTGGGAAGGTCATGATTCCTAGTTGCATGCTTCCTTGCTTCCTTCTATAATAACCAAGCACTAGTATGCTTGCGGGTGGACTCAACCCTCCCACTCACCTTTAGCCTCGTGATTAAGGAACTCCTAGTTCACTAGACTATAACAAAGTTCTCATGCTTGGCTTTGGTTATTTCTTATATTCATATTGTAGTCACCAATAGGGGATGATAATTAAGTGTAGACACCCGAAAATGGACAGGCTTGCGACTTTACATTAAAAACACTAATTTCCATCTATTAATTAATGGTTTTTTTAATCGTTAATTAATCATCTATTTTCCTCTAAATTCATTCCCCAAATCATGTAATCAAATTCTCAAAATTAATTAAATAATTAATTTTATTTAATTAATTAACTTTAATTGATTAATTACCATTAATTAATTAATTAAATTCAAATTCCTATAGTTTAAATTCAAATATTTAAACTTACTAATTAAATTCTTCCAATTAAATTAAATTAATTTCATCAATTAAAGCAATTCTAAATAAAAAAGAATTTAATTATCTCACATGTTGAAAACTTTAATTAAATAAATGAATTAAATATTCATTTATCTTCAAAGAGATAACTCCAATCAGATCACATGGGTTACTCCAC
>MU227788.1:1706576-1723832 GCA_018584345.1 Thuja plicata
ACTGATGGCTTCTCCAGTTCCCTTTGATCTCAACCGTTCATCTCCCTATCTCTGGGATTGATCTCAACCGTTCATTTCATCCCCAATTCCTATATAATAAACCCTTCATAACCATTTGAAGGATCTAAGATTTCAAGCTCTCATGCACCATTACTATGTCAGTTTGGTTCTAGCATTCAGTCATCTTGCAATCACACAACTGTTTCAAGTATCAAATTCTCGACGCTTATCAAGTCATAGACTCTGCCCACACCAATACTGAGCATAAAAAATAACATTTTGAAAGGAGTAGAGAGAGACAATAGAAGCTTCGAGCACTTCGGGGTTTGCATTCATTTGTTTTCCTTTCTTTGCTTGTATATTTTATTGGTTACGTTTCAAGTTATTCATTTTAGTAGTTCTTGTGTACTTGATTTATATCATTTGAAAAACCTTTGCTACTAACCCTTGCCTTTGGAAATCTTGGGAACCATGAATCACGAAAAGAGGCGTACATTAAGAAGTGGGTTTTATTATTGGTTGGGATTGGTGACTCTAGTTTGTTGGTGTGGAGGGCCAATTAGATGATCGAATCCTTACTCTTCATTTTGGTGGTATAAATCGTATTGTTTAATTGGTTTATCTTATTGTTTGGAGTTGGCCCTACATAGCTTTGAGGATGTACCTTCTATCACCCACTTTTTTCATATGTAAATGATATAATATTTTTTATTTTATTATAGAAAAAGATAATATAACAATTATTTTAAACAATGTCTCCTACAATTAAAAAATATTTGATTAAGTTTATCTTTAGCTTAAAAAAAGGCACAACACCCTACACTATAGTCACTAGCTACAGAAAATGAATTCTAGTCCATAAATGATGACTTATTGTTTATAAACATTATAGAACAATAGGTTCAAAGAGAAAGTGGAGAGCATTTTCCAGATAGGCTAAATGCATCATGGGGTTTCACAAAATTTTCCATACAAAATCAAGAAAATCAGCTAAGGGCAACCTGTGAAATTTCCCTGCCTTTCAACTTATATTTGTTTATCAATGAGTTGATATTATTTTCATAATGAGATGATAATATCTTGATAATTAACTGATCTTGTCCAAATATCAATCAATTAGGGAAAATAACACAAAGAATTCAACAAAGAAACCTCAAACTTATGAAAATATTACAATCATCTTCCAGCAAAACATATCTTCTTGAAATAAAACAAAATCAAGATTATCGCAGTACTCACTTGGAATCACTCTCTATAACGACATCAATTAGTCAGCCAAGTGTGACACCTTTGAGTGTTGTGGGCACTATTAGTTTCACCATTTTTCCCTATTAATGGAAGCCCCACAATTAGTTAGAAAAATCCCAATCTGCAATTACATCAAGAATTCACAAACCCTAGAGTCATCTAGATCTATAATTGCTTCAAAATTTAATGCTCAAAATTGTTTAATGAAACCCTAATCCATAGAAACCTTAGAATCATACAAAAATTGGTGAAACCAGAATTACAAGAAGCTTTAATGTGCATCTACCTTATTATAAGGAATAAGAGGAATGGATAACAACCAAACGATGATGTCAATGATTCCAAGTGTTGCAATAATGTCATCACTATGTTGGAAATAATAGGTACTAAGAGGGGGGTGAATCAGGACTAATAAAACTTGTAGAGTTTTACTTATACCTTTAAGCAACAACAAAATAAACTTCCAAACTATGAAGTATATAAATGTAATTGTAAAGTAAAAGTGCAATGAATGAAATGACAATACATCCACACACATATGTTAGAAGAATGGAAGTATGTGTACTAAGAGGGGAGGGGTGAATCAGTACCCTTAAATTTTTTTATCAATTAACCTTAGTACTCATTACTTGCGTAACTGACCATTGTAGCTTTTCTACTTCATGCATGAAATATCATAGCATAAATGTAAATGCATGTAAACAAACATTGAAACATTCATAAAACTCATATACTCATAACCCAAGTATTTGATAACGCACAAACCCTTCTTAGAAGGTAAAAAATGTGGTGGGGATGAAACCCACAAAGCTTCACTATCTGCAAAATGGAAGGTGCCTGTTAGGGCTACAAGTTGTGATCACTTCTGTTGATCTTACCCTGTCAGGAGTAACATGTCAGAATTGTTAAGTCTACTCAGTTAGGAGATTTTAGCAACATAATGTATGTGTGCACTTAGTTAAGAGATTTACATAAAGACTGTTAAATCCACCTTTTTAAAGGATTTTACTGCTTGGTACAATTCTTAGAGACTAACAAAATATGTATGACCTGATAGCTTGCAATCTTGAACTGCTGATATCAGATCCATTAAGTTCACAAAATGTATATCACCTATTGTGATGGATAATACCTATGTTCTTCTCGATAGCCTTATATGTAGTTCTTGATAACAAAATTATTTTTTATCTATCCTTCTGCATGAAAACATTTGTCTGGTCCAAAGATGTCCTTGGCGGCTACAATCATCATTTTCTTGATTGATTAATACATCTATATGTACAAGATTTTGACCTAATTAGGTTTCACAATTTTCTTGAAAAACTCTAAGATCAAAGGTTTACAACTTGACCTTGATCTCCTAGTTTTCATGAATACAATTAGTTAACTAATTAGATCCATCATTTACGCTTTTCTTGATCCACAAGAAATGGTTATCCAGCTAAGAAAAAAGATATTTAAAGACTAAAGTTCTTTAGTTGACATGCTATTTGAGATCCAATTTTTCCAGTGAAATGTTGTCTCTCAGTGTAGACTGGTGCTCAGTGATGTCTCTGTAGACTGGTGCTCGGTTGATATACTGCTCAGTGTCCAAATCATTTAGGTGACCACTGCGCTCGGTGAATGCTGTTTCTTGGTGAGTGCTATCACTCAGTGATCATGACCGACTAAAACTGTCTGCTTGTATACTAATGACAACTTCTGATCCTTTAAGGATTATCAATCTCCCCCTTTGGCATTAGTATCAAAAACTAATATGTATAGTATATACCAATTGTTGTACTTTTATAATGACTCCCCTTATGTGCATGCCTCGGTATGTAGATACAATATATGTACATGTTTCCCCCTTTTTTGAAAGTAATGATAAAGATGTAAAACTTACAACTTGTCAAGAATGTGCTTATGATATTGCTTGATGTCTGCCATCAGTTTTTCCCATTTCTCCTTCAAGTGCTCCAGGTTCATTTGCTCCAATGTGATTTGAGTGTGCATGTCATATATTATTTCTACTACTAACATCTCTAGGATGGCAATTAGAGTATTTACTGTAGTCATGTGTGTCATCAACAATGTGAGATTCGGTAGTAACATGGCTTGTAGCTCGGTTACTTCATCTCTAATTTTTCTTTCTTCCTTTTTGTTAGAAACACTGAGAGGGTGGGGGGGTGAATTAGTGTTTGTCTATTTATTACTTTTCAGCAACTTAAACATAAATCAAACATACATTCAATGAAGCTTAACATAAGAACTCATAACACATGATATGATTACGGGGAAACCTTGATCAAAGGAAAACCTCGGTGGGAATTAGTACCCACAAATATTGTACTAGTCTAATGAACCTGTTAAAGTTCCTTTGCCCTGTTACAAGCAGTCTTTACAATGCAAGTACAATGACCTAGTTAAAGGTATGACCCTATTAGGAGTCTTTTACAAAACCTTGTTAAAGGTATATGGCTCACTGCCTAGGCTCACTACCCAATAGGATGAAGGCTACAACCTTCTGATAGTTGATATACACTATATCAAAAGTGAACTGTTCTGATGACACTGTTGTCTGATCAGTTCCGTGTATGCATGAATGCTCTTACTCTTTTAAAGTGATTTATCTCATACTTCTCTTCTATATCTTTCTCTTGCATATTAATTGACACTTGTAACATAACTTTACATTACATACTTATATGTTCATACCCGAATAGATGCGACCCAAAATAAGAGTTATGGTCGGCCCTAAAACATAATACACAATGCTTCCGAGAAAGTCATCTTAAGTGTGTTTACAACAATACTAATTACATCATTAAAAACATATAATCAAAGGTGCTTGGCCGTTACATAACAAAATAATTCACGCTGATCAAAACACTAGTCGGCTTCCATGCTTTGTCTTCTAGACTGCTGATGTACTGATCTATCTGTAACTTCTTCGTACTATCATGCCATACCATGTGTGTCTGGAATTAGTATTTAGACATCACATAGAACATATATCTAAACACACATACTCTGATTCAATGTCTCACACGTGCACTGATGTGCTAATCGCTGTATTTCTCTATCTGCCATGTTTCCATACTGTCATTTTATCTTCTAAGTTATCTTTGACAGAAACTTAATATGACTTTGTTGCCATGATGACAACACAAAAATAGTCATATGTCCTCTAGTAGTCAACTTTCCAACAATCTCCCCCTTTGTCATTTATGGCAACAAAGGAATGTGGCCAAGTTACTCAAAATGACTTAACACCAAAAAACTGTATAACATAACATCTTTTACATATATACATATACTGCTCTCCATATATACACATTCTATATTACTCCCCCTTTGACATTAATGACAAAGGTGTACAAAACTTGTAAGTTCCAAGATACTTTCTCCATGTAGACTTCAGGGTACACAATCTGAAGAGATTAGATCTCTTTATGCCAGATACTTTCATTGCATCAACTGTCTGTAGATGCGTGCATAATGCATATGTCAGTTTCTCCATCTTTATCAGATCCATGTAAGGACCTTGATCATATGTCACAATGGTAGCATCAATCTGTTTGATGTTCTCATTTAGGACTGCTAGAGAGGGCGCAAGTGCATTTCTCAACTGAGTTTGTTTGACTCTTATCTTGATGATCTCCAACTTAGCCTTTTCAATTTTCTCTAACTAAAATTGATAGACATTATTACATATGTTCATGTCTTGGGTAGATGTCTCAACTAATTTTATGATAGTGTCCACCATGATCTCTGCCTCTTCTATCTTCTTGATATGTTCAGAGGTGAACTTCACTCTGTCCATGCAATTTGCTATGACTTTCTTTCCCTTAGCTGCCAATTCTTTCAATATGGACTACCCAATATTTAAAGAGTTTAAGTCTAAGGTAAAGTTCTTTACCAATTCATTCATTCTCTCCTTTTTATATTCATCTTCTACAATTCTAGTAGCTGAGTCTACTAGGCTTGTAAAATGTGATTTGAAGTTTGTTAGAATGTTGTCCACATCTTCAACTGATTGAACTTTGGCTAATTTCTTGTCTGTAGGCACTAAGTCATTCAACATGTTTACTGATTCCAAAAGTGAGGGTTCCTCATTACTTGTTTCTCTTTTGCTTTTTCCATAGCAAGAACATTGATCTTCATTAAGTCCTCTTCTCCCCATGCATCAAGACTTGCTGAATCAAGAGTTAACCTTGACAACAATGAAGTAGATGGTGAGAATATAGTATTATGACTGGTATCCATGCATTCACTCTTTACTGGTATCTCTTTGACTGGTGTCACAATATCTTGAGTATCTTTCTCTTCATTCAAGTCAATTGGGTCATTGGAGGGAACTTCATCTTGTTGTACATATGTATCATTAGTGCACATCTCTTCAGTGCTTACAAATGCTTTGTCGACTTTGTCCATGTCTTTGTTAGATGTTTTCATGGATATCTTGATGTTATCAACCACTATAGTATCTTCTGAGTCTTTTGCTGTATCAGAAGCTATTGTCACTAAGGGCGCTGAAACCTGTGGACCTGTTATAGGTGATATATGAATCACTGGTTTGTAACCTTTTTGGGAGGAGATGGAGTTACCTTTTTAGTAGGTGCCATTGATGGATACATGTTTCTATCCATAAACACTTGTGCAAATGCCTTTTCAGTTTCTTTTCGTATCTGCTCATACTCTTTTTTCATAATCTGAAGAGTCCTTGTCTTGGTTCTGAGATGAGGCTTCACTAGATCTAATAGTATTTCCTTCTCATCATGTGAGCATATAGGGAGAATTATCCAATGATTCTTCTCTTATCCTCATGTCTTCCTCAATTTCATGTCTCTTCATGATCTCCAGTATGTTCCATAACTTATCTGGTATCACTGTTTTGAGTTCAAGAACTGACTTCTTAAACTTAATCATATGAGATATGATCATAGAGTGTATCTAAGTTTTATCAATCTCTTGATACTTGTCATACACTTTAGCAATTTTATCTAGTCTACCTTCATTCACAATCTTGTTCCTTAATAAATTTAGACAAGGTCTAAATCCTACCTCAGGAGGAGCTTGAGTATTCCTTGCTTTGCTCCGTGTGTTCCTTGAGGATGGGTGATTTGTGGGCACTTTCTTCCTTCCTCTAGACTTCTTGCTTGGTATAGAAGGTGGAGACGAGTCTAGGTCAATGGTGGTAGAGGGCGCAGAGGTGCTCTCCTCATTCTTTTTCTTCTTCTTCTTCTTCTGAATGTCGTTAGTCTTCTCAATTTTTACTTGTGCACAAATTTGCTCAAGTTCTTTTGAAATCTTGTCTTCTCTAGCTTTGTCTAAATATTCTTGTGTGATCCCATGAATTTTTAGAGTACTAGACGTAATTCTGGATGCCTTCATTTTGTTATCAGCACCGTGTAAGATAGTATCAACTTCATTTTTCTTCTCTCTGTAGGTGCCCCACCTTGGCTCATTAGGATCTTTTGGTGTGGACAATAGGACTTGTGCATATCCTTCTAACACATGTTCCTCCACTTCATAACCAAGAGGATGAATCCATTTGGTTCTAGGTTCAACTACCTCCATGCAAGTGCAATTTTTTTCTACCATGAAACATATGGTATCCTTATATTTATCAACCATCTTCTCAGATAATCTGAACCTTTTCTACATCTTGATCCTAAATGTCTTGATATCCATATCCATGGCATCCCTCACACTGCTCTCTAAAGTGGCTTTAAGTGAAATCTGAGACATTGTGGGTTTGCTCTTGTCTAGGTAAAGGTTTGCAACCTTTCCAACAATATGGAAGTACAAGTAGATGATCAAAGATCCAAACCTGAATGTCTTGCTCTTGTCATGCTTGATGATTCGAATATTGTCAATCAATTAAGCTCGCAATATCTCACATAGATTGTATTGAGTGTTATCCTTCACCAATTCTGATAGCTGCTAGGACTATTGCTGCAGATACACTATTTAACCTGCTTGCTTGCTAAAACTTATACCCAAGTATCATAGTTAGAAGATTTATGTCATCTTCCTTGATAGGGTCAAATGTCATCCCGCGCTTGTCACTTCTAGATAAGCAAACTTGTTCAACTTGCTTCTTGACATCCTTGCCAGTAGGAAGAACTGGTCCAATTTTAGGAAGTCTAGTTATTTAATGGATTAGATCTATAGTGATGTGAACAGGAACCTCACCAATCCAGTAAAGTTCATCATGTATTATGCTTAGTAAAATCTTCACCCATTCTGTCTCATCAAACTCGTGCGCATTAGAGTATTTGAAGATAGGGTTACCAATCAAGTGCGCGAACTCATCCTTGAATGTATAGTTAGGTTTCATCATAGATCCCATATGAGTGGCTATGTTGATATCTTCTACTATTTTCTTCTTACAATAAATGTACGCACAGATGTCTTCTACGTGAACAACACCTAACGGGGTTTTGGAGAAAGCTCCTTCCACGTCATCCAGTATGGATTTGAATGGATGCTTCTTAAATACAAATCTCTTCCTCTCTATGATATCAAACAAAACTAGAGTCACCATACTTACTTGATGATTGCTTAAATAGGGTTTCATGAAAATCCAAAACGGCGCGACTGCTAGGGTTCCGTTTCAACTTCTTATCCATTTGCTTAACTGCCAAATCTGTTATGCTTCCGTGCTTTGATGCTCAGTGCTCCAGTGCTCTCCAAATTCTATGATCTTGAATGCAAGTGTGAAGAAGATCAAACATTTACATTCTTTTATAAAAGCTACTGCATTTAATGTTTGCAACCGTACACAGTTTTCACAGTGAATCTCAAACTTCATTCAGAATGCATTAAAGATAATGCGTGTATGCATACTTCATCCAACTATGATCATAAACATAATTTCATAGGTGCATACTCAGAGGTGAGTATACCAGCCGTGCAGGGTTTCTGAGCTAGAATAGCTCCCCCTAAGACCAAGAAGGTCTATTCAACCAGAAATAGAGGATGCGTCCACTGTGGATGCATCAACTACTTTGTCAAAATAATTGTCCTTCTTTACTTCAAGCCAAATTTTTCTTGAATCTTCTTTTGCTTGAACAAACTTGACTTCTCCTTCTTCTTCAAATAGTGATTTCTTAGGATCCTCTTGCTTTTGAGTTCTGGATCTACAACACCTTGAGATGTATCCATCCTTTCCACATGTGTGACAAATGATAGGAGGTATGATGTTCTTGTTCATCATGCTACACTGCTTTGCTGTGTGTCCATTGTAGTTACATATCTAACATGTAGTGTTCTACAAATTTCTTTGAGGTTTATTTCTCTGATTGTTTTGATTCATTCTTCTTTGATTTGTTCTGCAATGTATATCCCTATGACCAAAATTATTACAGGAGTAACAATGACCATTGAAAGGTCTTACCTCTTTGCAATCTCTTGCCAAATGACCATGTTTGTTACATGCATAACAAGTTCTGTTAACTTGCTTGATTTCCCCTTTAGGTGGATATGTTTTAATCTCTTCAACATTTTCAACTTTCTTTGCTTCTAAAGATGCTTCATGTGCTTTCTTTCTTTCTTGCAATGAATTGATTTCAATTTGTGCTACACTGTATCCAAGACCAGTAGTGTCGCCTTTTTTATTTTGTGCATTAAGCTGAGATTGAAGTGAATCAAAACTTGTATGGAGTTTATCAATCTTATCCTTTGCTTCTGTTAGTTCAGATTCCATCTTCTTCTTTATGTTCTCTAATTCCAAGACTTTCATGTTTGCTTTCAAGAATTCATCATCTAATTGTTTGCTTTCTTTGATCTTTTCTTCAATAGCATTTTGACTATTTGTTAGCTGTTCATCCAGATTTTCAATTTGATCTTTCAGAGACATATTCTCTTCATTGAGCTTTTTGACCATTTTCCCTAAATCACTTGTAGAACAATCTTTCAAGTCTTTTCTTAATTTTTTGATAATCATTTGTGAGCCATCAACTTTTAGTCTAAGTTCTTCATTTTCTTTTTAAGATCTGTCAAGATATTCAAGAGTTGCTTTAAGATTCTTTTTCAAATATTTTTCTTTTGTTGAGTCCATGATCTTCTCAAGTGGTTAAAATTTCTTTCAGAGGACCAGAACTCTGATACCAATTTGTTAGAAACATTGAGGGGGGGGGTGAATCAGTGTTTGTCTATTTATTACTTTTCAGCAACTTAAACATAAATCAAACATAAATTCAATGAAGCTTAACATAAGAACTCATAACACATGATATGATTATGGGGAAACCTTGATAAGAGGAAAACCCCGCTGGGAATTAGTACCCACAAATATTGTACTAGTCTAATGAACCTGTTAAAGTTCCTTTGCCCTGTTAGAAGCAGTCTTTACAATGCAAGTACAATGACCTGGTTAAAGTTCTGACCCTATTAGGAGTCTTTTACAAAACTCTATTAAAAGTATATGGATCACTGCCTAGGCTCACTGCCCAATAGGATGAAGGCTACAACCTTCTGATAGTTGATATACACTATATCAAAAGTGAACTATTGTGATGACACTGTTGTATAATCAGTTTTGTGTATGCGTGAATGCTCCTACTCTTTTAAAGAGCTTTATCTCATACTGAATTCATCATACTTCTCTTCTATATCTTTCTGTTGCATATTAATCAACACTTGTAACATAACTTTGCATTACATACTTATATGTTCATACCTGAATAGACGCGACCCAAAATAAGACTTATGGTCGGCCCTAAAACATGATACACAACACTTCCGAGAAAGTCAGCTTAAGCGTGTTTACAAAAATACTAATTACATCATTAAAAACATATAATCAAAGGTGCTTGGCCATTACATAACAAAATATTTCACGCTGATCAAAACACTAGTTGGCTTCCATGCTCTGTCTTCTGGACTGCTGGTGTACTAATCTGTCAGTAACTTCTTTGTACTATCATTCCATACCATGTGTGTCTGGAATTAGTATTTAGACATTACATAGAACATATATCTGAACATGCATACTTTGATTCGATGTCTCGCACGTGCGCTGATGTGCTGATCATTGTATTTCTCTGTCTGCCCTGTTTCCATACTTAGTCTTTTTATCTTCTAAGTTATCTTTGACAGAAACTTAATATGACTTTTTTGCCATGATGACAACACAAAAATAGTCATATGTCCTCTAGGAGTCAACTTGCCAACACTTTTGTATTTCAAGTCTTAACCATTTAGATTCAACTAGCTTTTCATAATGTAGTTGGAATGCATTTGGATCGATTGAAATAATTTGTGCACTAGCTTTTAGATCTTCATTTAACTTAGCTATCTGTGTATCATGCTTGGTAGTGAAGTTCTCAATAGTGCACAAATTTTGAGCTAAGGTAACTAATTCTGAAATAAAAGGTTCTAACGTAGTTACCAATTCAGAAAGTTTCACCTTGTTTACTACCACTTCTTGGCTAATTTTCTTTGTGAGTTTGTAGTGATATTTCTCTTCTTCTCTTTCCTCAATGACCTTCTCGGTGTCTACATTTTTTTGTGTGATTTCCTCAGTCAAAATTGCAAGTTGATCAATGATGGGTGCATTTTGATCAATCTATGTGTCAGGAACTACCTATAATAGAATTTCCTTTGTTGTTTCTAGGACTTGTGAACTCCTTTTTTCTTGTCAGAGCTTGTCCTATTGTAATTTTCTTTTGCGTAGTTCCCATACCTTGTCAGTGACTCAGGATCAAGTGTTCTTGGATCATAGTCGAGTATGTCTATGATCTCATCAAGTGTGACAGGGGCTTTAATTTTTTGTTCTTCTTCTTCTTCTTCTTCTTCTTCTTCTTAATGTTGCTTGATGCAGGGGAGTGAGGTACGATAGAAAGAGCCTTTTGTTGCTCGGTTTTTGTCATTGATTTCATAGGAGGTGTGGTGTCGTGGTTAGGTTGCTTAGTTAGTACCTATTGCTCAATTGTAGACATCTCTACATCAACCTTTTATTGACTTGCAACCTTTTCTACATTTCCACTATCCTTGGTGGGTGCATCACTTGCTCTCTCTCCACTATTATCTATCTTTTCCCCTTGCTCATCACCTTTGTCCATCTATTTATCTGCTTCTATCTCAGGTGGTTTCAGTTGTGACTCAGTCATTATATTTATTGCTTGCATCAGTAAAGGCATATTACCTGGTATTTGTGCCTGTGCAACATCAGTACTGTCCTTTTCCTTTGTTTACTCGGTGGCAATATTTAGATCTTCATCAGCCTTTGCATCATTATCAGAATCATCATGAGTTATATATTGTATAGTGATATCTGGTGTTTCCCCTAATGATTGCATTATTTGAGGAATATCATCCATGGCCTTACTTGACTTTGTGGTTAAATCAATGGGATCAACATCCTCTATATCGTTGATGAAAATGTGCTCGGGGTTTGGTGTGGTCTCCTTTTCCTTAGTGTGAGCAGTCTCAGTTAGAGCTAGTACCTGCTCGGGTAGATTAAAGATTTGAGTCCAAATATTATTGCTGTCAATGTCAATATCTTCGAGCTTGTTCTGCAGTACCTTGTATGCTCTGGTTTTTGCAAAAAATTTCTTGGCATACTCCATCATGGTTTATTCAATTTCTTCAACTGGGGAGTTGGGCATTGATGAACTATAACTGATTAAATGTTTGAAGATGAAAAATTTGATGATCATCAAGCTGCAGAAAGTAAATGGAAGACATTAAATCAGTTAATGTATTGTATTGTCATTGATGTCAACTTGATATAGTATGATTTCTCATACACATATTGTCACAACACTCAAATATCTGAAAAGACAATTTTTAATCATTGGTAATCATGTACACCGAGTGATAATAAACCCCAATAGACAGTGTTACCCAAGAAAGCATTAACAAGCTAACTGCAATTGTCACTGAATAGAACTGAAGTTGATGCCCGAGCTATCTATAGTAGTCATCGAGCACAACTGAAGTGCTGACCGAGGAGAACTAAAGTTAGGATACAAAAAAACAACTTAGTTGGCAGGAGCTATATTTAGATTTAACTGATTGTTTACTTTGTTTTCATTGATCAGTTAAAAGCTAAAGATAAGAAGGAGATTTAAAGCATGTTTCATCCCAAAAAATAAGGAGAGATTTGCGGAATAAAACTAAATCAAGCATGACGAGCTTTATGGATCTGGAAGTGATCAACGAAGAAAACAAGAAGGACAAGAAATGGTGAAATCATGTCTATATAAAGAGACAAGAAATTCATTATGAAAAGAGGAATGTTGAAGATAATTATGGTGAAGATAGAAGTCTTCATACAAATCTGATCATACAAGCTAAAGAATAGAGCTAAGATTTCTGCAAACACCGAGCAACAGAGAAGCAAAAAAAATTCACCGAGTAGAAAGAAGTGGAGCAAAGGAATTAAACAGAACATTGATCAGAGAGGTATTATGAGCTTACAATAGATCTGAACATCTACAAGATTAAGTTGTATTTATAAACAGATCATATACTCATTCAGTTTAACCATTGATTCAGAAAATATCTTAATAGAGTAGGATTTAACCATCCCTTATATATTGAGATACATCCCAAGGAGTATCAAAAGGTTTTCATGTTGACAACATAGTGAATGCTAGGTCAAGTGATAAACTGTTAGTTTTAAATCCTCTAACAAGGTCACACTTAACAGTGTGTTTGTAACCTTTAACAGGGTTGGCTCTTCACCGATCTCACTTTAGAAGAGTGAAAATTTTGGGTTACCGGTCCCAAGTGGTTTTTCCATTAATAGGGTTTCCCCGTTAAAAGTCCATGTGTCAAATGTGTATATGGTTCATTTCTTTGATGTTTTTCTTTACACATTATTAAAACAGGATTGATCGGTAAACACTAAGCTATTTACTGTATTTCAGTAAAGGTTAAGAAAAGATAAAATGCTATTCGGTAAAGCTTAAAGAAAGGATAAATAGTATACACACTAAGCAGTATATACATGTTAGATTCACACAAGGCATACATCTTGTAGGAGTAAAGATAACTAGAGGTTTTATATTTGTGGTATAAAGTTTTGGTTGAAGTATTAGATTAATTTTTGAGGCCACTGATTCACCTCGCCCTCTCTAAGTTATTCTAACAATTGGTATCAGAGCTTGTGTACTTGGAAGGGAGTTTTAAGACTCAAGCTAAAGATCACAAGATGAGAAAGGGATGTGCCTAAGTTGAACAAAGACAACTTTGCATCATGGCAAAGCAGGATAAGACTCCACCTATCAGGTATTAGAAATGATGTCACTCAATACTTAGAGATTAATTTTTTTTACCTACTGGATCTCTGACAGTTGATCAATTGAGAGAAAAGCATGAACACAATTCTATGATGATAGAAACTGCTTCCTCACTCTCTGATGCTAAATTTGAAGATGTCAAATAATGCACCACTGCAAAGAAAATGTGGGACCAGTGAAATCTTTAGTGATGATTATTCGCCAATTGGCGAATGTCGCATGTCGGCGGGCGGGGAATTGGCAATTTTTTTTCATATATTAGGTTGACCCTATCGCCTGACAATTATTAATATTGGGACCAATGCCTGGGCCAATCGCCCATTGCTTTATTTAATTTTCTACTTTTCTTAAATAGCATCGCCAATGGAATCTAATTTTTGGTCCCTGTAAATTTTGAAAATTTGCCAATAATTTATACGCAACCCAAATGGACAGCCTATATTCGCCAATAGTTTTATACATTTATATTTATAGGCCGCCCCAAATTTTCCAACTGTATTAATCATACCTTTGTATTGGACAACCCATAATCGCCTTGCAAATAACAAAAGACGTGTTTAAATTACGCGGGCTTCGCCAAATTTGTATACCTTGACCTAATACCTCCCGCTGAATTCACCAAATAAGGATAGTATAAAAACATTTGATTGATAGCAAAGTTTCAGACTGTTGAGTGCAACTGCATACTGCATTAGCGAGTAGTGACTGCAATTTAATTTGAGGCAAAGGTAAGTGATACTTATTCTGCGACTCTATAATTTTGAGTTCATTATTATTTAGTGGTAACTAGTTAGCCAACATTGGTGACCAGGGAGACCTGAGACATGATTTTAGGGCCAATAAATGTAGAATCATATTTATATATATTATATTCTATTGTCACTTCTTCAACAATTTAACATTTTATTTTTTTTTGCAGTGGAAGTCGTTGGAGAATGGAGATGTCGAAAAAAAATAAGGGTAACAAGAATAAGGGTAAGGCTCCTACAAGTGGGGAAAGCCAAGAGAGCCCAGCAAAATGTAGAACCTTATCATCATACTTTGGTCATGGTGTTGGAAATGTTTCTGTCCAAAACCGGGAAGCTGGTTCATCACAAGTAGATTTTGAAGATTCACAACCTGAAACTATACGACATATTAAAGAGTTAGGCGAACCTGATATCTCAGATCATGATGAACTTGAAGAGGATTTTCAGTTAAATACCTAGAGTATCCATAATGATATAATCGACTTGGATGAGACTGAGAATGTCAGAGATGATGATGGTGAAGGGAAAAAGAAAAGAAAAAACAATTCAAAAAATGATCGGAAGTGGGAGTTTTTGAGGAATTTTCAAATAGAATGGGTGTCAAAGTATCCATTCATTGAACCAGTGGACAATCCAATTGAAGGTCAACCTCTGGTAGAATACAGACGTAAGATTTGCACCAAGATAAATAAGAAGGAAAAGAGGTTGCAGTTAAAAATCGACACCGTAGAGAAGCATATGGGTAAAGTTTACGAAAAGAAAACCATAGATGGAGTTGAAAAATTAGTGATAAGATGGAAAACAAAGGATGAATCTCTGCATGTTAGGAATGCAAAATTATATGAATTTCAGCTGAATATACAGACGAAGCCTGCTCAAGTTAAAGGCTCTATTGAAGCTTGTTTTGGAAAAGCATTGGAAGTAGAACTAATAGGAAAAGTTGTTCAGTTAAGTGTTGTTTTTAATATTTTGAGCAGAGGGCATCCTATGAAAGAATACCCATCCTTGAGTACTTTATTACACTTTCTGAAAGTTCCTAACTATCCTAACAGTCATTAGTCAGTAAATAGTGGAGGGGAATGGGCAAGTTGTCTTGCCGATGTTGAAAAAGAGGATCTAAAGGCAAAAATTAAAGAGTCAAATTTTATTGCATTATCTTTAGATGAGGTTACAGTAGTAGATAATACTTCATGGATATGCATGCATGTTTATACTGTACACAATTTTGTCTGCCAAACTCATCTACTAACTGTTTCTAAAATGAAGGATAATGCGATAGCTGAAAATCTATTTGAACTAGTAAAGAGATCTCTAATTGAATATGGAGGTATAAATGACATGACAATTTCCAATAATTTAGTGTGTGTTGGAGCGAATGGAGCTTCAGTAATGCAAGGCCACAGGGGCAGTCTTTGCACAAAGATATAATCTTCTTGTGTGCCCTATGTTACTCGCATTCACTGCATGGCCCACATAATGAATCTAGCTTTTGGATTTATTAGCAAGCATGGTCAAGTACAAAATATTGAAGTTTTAATCAAAGAGCTCTACCAATACTTCTATTGAAGTCTGAAATGATTGAGGGAATTTCAACACTTTGCCGAAGGACTAACCGATGGGAACAAGCTTCTAAAGGATAATGATACTAGATGGATCTCTTTGGATGGACCAACGCATTGAGTGTTTTCAGAATATCAATCGTTGCTTGGTCTAATGAACTCAAGTCATGAAGAAGCAGGGCTATCCAAATTTCCTGAGCTTCTACGAAGGTTATCTAATGTAGAAAAAATCTTAACGTTAGCAGGTATTCTCCCCCTGCTAGAGGAAATGAGAAATATAATGAAAAAGGCCTAGCAAAGAGAAATGTATATTGTAGAATATGTTGCACTTCATAAATTGACATGCATGATGCTAGATAATCTCTATCGATCATGTGATGATGTAAAATTTGCCAGCTGGCTTAAAATCATAGATTTGGACAATCCTGACAACTTTTTAAAGATCGATGTAAACGGGGAGTTATGTGCAGAAGTATGTGGAGTTGAGATACCAATGTACTACTATGGTAGGGTCGAGTTCGAGGAACTAGGAAGGAATAACAGGAAGCGAGTATCAAGTGTTTAAAGGAAATATTTTACCAAGATCATTGAGTCTATAACTACTTCTGTGAAGCGCATTGCCTATGATCTTTCCTCAAAGATTAGAGTAAGATTCCCTTGAGTCAAACTACTTGAATCCATTTCTATTGTCTTTCCTCGATATTGGAGTATGAACAATTCGAAGGATTATTGAAATAAGCTACTAACTTTGATAGATCATTTTTGCAAAACCATAGAGTTAAATGGAGTAACTCTAAACAGAATTTTAGATGAATCTCGTTTAAGAGAACAATCAGGCCATTTTTCACAGAAAATGAGGGAAAAATATAATATTATGGAGAACCCCCACGAAGATGGATCGACAATAAGGCTTTGGAAATATCTAGCTAAGAGCGAAATGTTGATTGATTCAATATCATAAATTTTCAAGCTTGTTGATTTATGTCTGACCATGATATTGGGGTCGGTGGAGGATGAGAGAGTTTTCAGTGCTTTGGGGTTCCTAAAGTCAAAGCTAAGAAACAAACTAGACAAGAATTTGGAAAATTGCTTGAGGCTCTATACATCGAGGTATGAAGTTCATAGTTTTCCTTACGACAAGGCACTGAAATTGTGGAGGAATAAATGTCAGAGAAGAGGGCTGGGCAAAATTTCAAACCAAAGTGGGAGTGCCAGAGACAATGATGTGACTTTCATTGACTCATGTACTGGTACTGGTAATGCTAGTGTTGAACTTGAGTTAAGTGGAGGTATTTATAGAAGTAGCAGGTCCTAGGTATTTATTAAACTTTTTGCTATAGTCTACTATCAGTTTCTGTATCTCATCATCATTCATCAATCATGCATAATATCATATTCCAATGTCAAAATTCAAAAACATGAATGTGGTTGATAATCTCATGAATTCTACAATTAATAATGGTT
>MU227788.1:1724980-1744450 GCA_018584345.1 Thuja plicata
ATTTTCTTGACTGTATTTTTCATTTGGTCATTCAAGTTGTTTTCATAAGTTTTAATTGTCTTTTTTTCCTTCTTTAGGTCTTCTCTCAATTCTGACAACTGGTGTTCACTCTATTTTTTTATTTTCTTTGCTTCCTCTTCCCACTGGTTTTCTTTCTCTTCTCACTAATTTGCTTTTACCCTCTCATCCTCCAATTATTTCTTTAGTTTATTATTTACTTATGCTGCACTCTCCAAGCTTTTGTATAATTTTACTGAAGAGGCTTTTTCATCCTCTAGATTTTTATTGCTCTCTTCCAAATTTTCCCTCACAAATTTCAGTTCTGCCTCCATATGTTCTTGCTGAAAAATTGCTTCTTTAGAGGATGAATTTTTAATCCTTTTCTATAATTCTTTGCACCTGTTATCTGTTGCTTTCTCCTTTGCCTTTTCACTTTCCAGGTCTTCCTGTAACTTTTCTATTCTACCCTGAAGCTTTCCATTTTCTCTCTCAAACTTCATCACTGGACTGTAGACAACTTGGTTGGTCATTTTTGACACATTTATCTTGCCCACATTTTTTATTTTTGATAAATCCATTTGGAGGGTTCTAATTTGAAATTCAGATGCATCTATCTGACTCTCTGGTGGATTGTTATCTCTAGCTGGGGGCATAACAACCATGAAATCCATCATTTCATTTTTTGGGTCATATGTGGGAAATAAACTATTCAATGCAGGTTATGCATCACAAGCTGTGGCAACTGTATCCCTCTTCAATGTCTTAGTATTTTGTCTATTCCTATTTTTTGTTTGTTCAAAGTTCTTTACAAAATCACTATAACAAAAATCAGGGTTTTCTGACACAATTGAATGTTTGAAAGGTGAAATAGAACTTGCAACTATGTACGAGATTCCACCTGTGCTTCTAATAATTGCACCATGAGGATTAGTAGTAGTAACACCCTGACCCATTACAAGCGGATTATTTGGACTGTTCGAAGGGTTTTGTCCTGAAGGTGTGGAAATTGTTGGACTCACAGTCACAGACACCATTGGCATTGTTGTCATAACCTTTTGCTTCTTTACACTGCCTTGATCTCTGGGATCCACTAATTTTGTGTCTAGTTGTAATGTCCTTTTTAGACCACTAGTACTACCCATGCCATCCCCACCAGTGGTTGTGGCACTTGATTCAGATTGAATCTGAGTACTTGGCAAAGATGGAATTGGATTTGAAGCTGGAACAAATGAAGGTGCAAGGGTATGAGACTGAGTAGTACCTTTTTCTGATGAACTTCCAATTACTGGTCCACTACCACATTTTGGTGGAGCGGGTGTGGAAATTGGATACCAATTCCCTTCTCCTATGGGACCCAGACCACCCCTACCTGGAAAACCCATTTTTTCTACCATCTCTGCCCCTTTGCCATATTTTTCTTTTATGGATGCACTGACTCCAATAGCAATTTTCACAGAATCCCACCAATCAAAACCAGTATCTTGATCATCTTAATCACTATGATGTGCTTGACCAGGATGCTCCGCATTCCACAAATCACTAAATATTTCATCCTTGTCCGGATCATAAAGATTTGGAGAGGTCTTTGGCTCACCGATATTCTTCCTCATTTCCCAAAAATCTTTAATTTTGGTTGCAGTCCAATTATCATCTTCACATTGAAGCATTATTTTGTTTGAAATAGTTTTTGTAGATGGCTGAGCAGCTTACTGGTAGAAATTGTAGGATGTCTTTTGCTACACTTTTACTTTCTGCTTGTGCAATGCAATAATTTGTGATGACAATTCCTGTATTGAAATATTATTTTCAGCAGCGTATTTCTCCATCTCTTTTTTGACCTTGTCCCAGGACTCCATGTTTTTAAATTTTTCTATTAATGGCATACTTTCATGTTGACATTTGCTTGCGGAGATCCCATTCGCTCTAAGCTTTGATCCAATTATGTTTAGTGGATCATACTGCCAGTGGCTGTGAACAACAAAGTGAAAATTTTTAAAAAAGCCTCTGCCACTTTGAATCCTCTTCTCTCAAATGTGAACCCTCCCAATGAGAAAGGCAAGGAAGGAAATACCATTTTCTTTTGCTGACCATTAAAGAGTGCATTTGTGCTCTCCATCTGCCAAACATATTCCAATGCAAAAAACCTCTCTGTAACATGTATTGGAAGTTTGTACGGTTCTACCACTAAACCATAAAACCTTAACACAGTGTAGTCTTCCATGAAGTACCAGTCAGCCAATTGTATTTGACTTCCGAGTTGAATGCAATATCTACAAGACACAGGCAATCTAGGCAATGGAGTGCCTGTAATTTTATGATACATAGGTGCAAAAAAGAAGTCTACAAAATTGTTATAGTTCCTTCTGTTATCACTCATCCTTATCTGAGATGTCCATTCATATAGTGCATTTTGGACTTGACTTTGAATTTTTTTTGTCTGAAATATTGCAAGATGCTTTGCTAAAAGAAGATAGCACAAGTAGGTTGTGAACCTAAATGTCTTCTGTGAACCTCTTTTAATCATTAGAAATTTTTATTGCATGCAATGAACAGTGTGTTCAATAAAATTATATTTTACTGGTTCTTTTTCACAATGAATTTGAAAAATCATTTCAAGAATGCTGACACCCACTTCTTTGTTACTATCCAATCCCAAACAAAATGCTAGCAAGGAAATACTATCCTAAACCCATTCCACAAAAATATCATAATCGTAAGGAGGCTTATGATCTAGATCTAGACTAGAATGACTTGTTATTCCTCTGATATATGAATCTTTCCTTTATGCATCTAAATTTTCATAAGTCTCTGTCAGCCTTCCCAGGTCAATGTGCACGTTTGATTTTTGTGCTTCAAACCCTAGGTCCAACAAACTAGCAAATTTAGTCTCTGTTATCGACAAAATTTCCTCCTGAGTATTTTTATTGACAATTGCTTTTCTATTTTCATCATAATTTTGGGCGCAGAGCACGACAGTTTCTGGACAAGGGAATACTTGAGGTAACGCCATGCGTGCTGACCCAACAACCCACAGTGCAATTTTATTTGTCTTTGCCTTTAACGTGTTGTTAAATGGGAAAAATTTTGAATCCTTCATTGGATCTTTACACTTATTTTCAAGTGCAAATCTAATTTCCATGATTCCCTTATTTCCATGGATAACAGGATCAAAAATATCATGGAATTCATCAGTGAAACCTGGTGTTTTAACCAGTTTATGGAAATCTATTATCTCTATTTTCTTTCTTTGCCCTTTACTTGTACTCTTGGTATTTTTTTTCCCATCGTGGACTGTGGTATACTAGTGACAGCTACAATTTACAGGTGTGTTTGAAAATTCAACCCTAATTCTATGACTACAATCTAAACAGTAAACCTCTAGATTTGAAAAATTTAAAGGGCAGGACGTGGGTGTTCAGGATTTTACCCAAAAATTCAATTTGTGCAGACTGTGAGTGGGCAGAGAGCTAAGAGACTCTGTTGCATTCCTCAATCCTCAACCTAGAAGCCGTTACCCATAACCCCTTTCTGAATCTCTGATTCTCCAATACATAAACTAGTAAGAATTGAAAATATAAAAACTTAGATTGAAATTGTACAATAGTGAGTAGCACTAAATTGTCAGTTGTGACTCGTCACTTGTGTTAGCTTTTAGTGTCACTAATGTTAATAGTCGCTGGTTTCTTTTAATATTCCTTTATCTTTCGGTCTTTCGGTCATCACTTGTCATCGAATGACATTGATTGAATGAGTGTACACGTGTTGTTATTTCAAAATAGGATTGCTAAAATGGGATTTCTTTTCCCTTTCAGCCTGAAATAAAATGTACATCGTTGATCTCTTCTCATCCAATGGTCGGTGGTAGTCACCATCATTTGTAATTTTGGTGGGTCCCATTTATTTACATTGAATTATATCTATCGAATGACACCGATTGTGTGAGTGGTCACGTGTCGTCCGATTGAATGAGTGTACACGTGTTTTGATTTTAGAATATGATTGCAAAAATGAGATTTCTTTTCCCTTTCGGCCCAAAATACATCGTACATCGTAATCATTGATCTCTTCTCATCCAACAGTCACTGGCAGTCACTATCATGTGTGGTGGGTCCCATTCATTTACTTTGAATTATATTTATCGGATGACACCAATTGTGTGAGTGGTCACGTCACCACGTGTCGTCCAATTGAATGAGTGTACAAGTGTCATGATTTCAGAATAGGATTGCAGAAATGGGATTTCTTTTCCCTTTTGGCCCGAAACACATCGTACGTCGTTGATCTTTGCTCATCCAACGATCTCTAGAAATATAGTTACATGTAACACCATACGCCACAAATTTAGTAAATTTAAATAATATTAAATATTGAAACTGTCTAATATAAAAATAACTAATTAAATTTAAAATATTGCAAACACAGATAACTGTCTAATACTCTAATTATTTCTTAATTGATTACTAACCATAATTTATAAAAGAATTGAAACTTTTACAATTCCACATTCGCAGTCGCACGTGCATGCCACATAATGATAATTACATTTGTCATTGACATGGAAAAATTAAGTTAATACTCTTAAATAAATCACACACATACATTAAACATTATATTTTTTTGGTTGATAAATTATAATACATATTATATGATATCACAGATTCACACATCGATTTGGCAATGTGAACCACGATTCACTGAATGGGCATTGGGCATATAATTTATTATTTATTATTTATCAAAAGTAAAGTCTAAGGTCTAAGGTCTTTAGATTTATTTACAAAATTACAATTAAACAATATGAAGTCTTTAGATTTCTTTAAAAAATTGCAATTAAAAAATATTACACAGACAATCTGTTATCTCACACACTTGTCACTGATACGAGTCTCGTTTGCGGAGGAAGATAGAAAAATTATAATAATTATTAAGAGTCAAACAAAAAAAATTTCATTAATTATTTCAAAAATTTACATCATTAATATTATAATATACTTTATAATTATAGAGTTGTAAAAGTAACTTTAGACTATAGTCGCTCCATAAACACCTACAAAATGGGAAGTATGTTTACCCACAAAATGGGAAGTATCCAAATAGTTACAAAATATATTGCCACAAGGGCACTGGTTGATCATATCAGAAAAAAAAATAAAAATAAATGCGGAAACCCATTTCAAGAACATAAACACTAAGGGTCTTCATCTCCATCCCTGTCTGAGAAGAATTGTCTGTTGAGGATAATCTCCCCGAATTCATCGAGCTCGTTGTAGTCCATCTCCTTGAAGTCGTCGAGCTGAAACCACTTCCGTAGGAAGTACCTCCCCAGCTGTGCCCACTTTCGATGCCGTTTCAACTGCCTTTCATTAAGGTTCAATAGGAAGGGTTGCCTTTCCACATTGCTGCCTCACTGGATAAGCTTTTCAATTTCATCAGCCCAAGGGATACTCAACCCCAGTTCTGCAAAGACAATGACTTGGATGTCGTCCACTAGAAATTGATCCTTGAAAATATTTCGTAGCAGCATAAGCATGTCTACCTTCTCTCCTCTGAGGTTGAGAAGAGATGCCAGGAAGTGGGACGTAATGTCCGTGCTGATGCGGTATCTCTTCTTGTTGCGAATGAACTCATGGCCGAGCACCATCAACACAACATTGTTAATGAAAGAGCCCACTTCCTTGCAAATGGAAGTGAGTACTTCGTCTAGTATCCTACCCAAAAAGGGATTTTTCTTATCAATCGATGTAGTTCTCAACCTAATTTGTGTGTCCATCTCTGCCTAAACTTAAAACCTAAATCTTTAAACTACACAAAAAATTGAAATTTGAGGGTCGAGGCTGAAAGGAAAAAGCAAATTGAAATTGATGAAGAAGCAAGCAAGAATGTCTATTAATATCCCTGTGAATCCATATCTTCTATATCATTAGGTAAATCATTCCCATTAATGCATTAATGCAAGAGTGTGGGAAATTACTAATATAGTCAGTGGTCACTATACTAATAACTACAGTTTGTACTAGTATAATTTTGGAAACCATGCGAATTGCTTGATGGCTAAAGAATATCACTTTCACTCTGACAAGACATTCATTTCAAGAAATTGTGCTCGAGATAAAATTGTAGCCATTGGTCTACATCAATCAACGGTCTCAAATAATATGTTTACAAATTAGGGTTCTAAATAAATAGGTTTAAGGTACGTGTCGATGGTATCAATGCTCATAGTTGATAGTACAATGTACATACCACGTGCAGTTGCCAAATGTACATAGCACTTGCAGTTTCCAGCGACAGCAGACAACTCTGCTACCAAAGAGGCGATATTAACTCGATGTGACTGGTAGTCCAGAAATTATAGTTATTAGATGTTTTATGAATTGCCATTTGGCATTTGATAATTTTAGATTTTAGTTTTAGTTTAAATTTTAAAGAATAACTACTTTAAAATTTCACAATTCGGCAGTCGCACAGTCATATATGTGACATGATACATGGAAAAGTTAAGTTATATTACTGTTAAATCAATAACATGCTATCATACATTAATAATTTAACATTTTTTTGGTTCATTTTCAATTTCAAAAATTATAAAATCACACATTTTACGAGTCACGACTCACACATACACATTTTACAATTAAATCCATAAAAAAAAAACTGAAATGAAGTTGAAAAATTTTCATTAATATTTTCTATAAATTTACAATATTCAGAATTTCTCAGAAATTTAGAATTTTGGACTTGGAGAATTTCACTTGAAGTCCTTACAAAACTTTAAAGACAAAACCTACTATAGTGAAAATTTCAAAATTTTCAGGCGGAGGCCATAGGGACACAACACTAAGGATTTTCCCCTCCGTCTAAGTAGAACTTTCCAGAGATGACAAGCTCTGTGAATTCATACCATCATTCATAGTCCACCAAGTCATCCAAAAAAAACCATTTGCGAAGAAAATCCCTACCAATTTGTGCCCATTTCCTATGGCGCATCAACTGCCGAACATCCAGGTTCAAAAGAAAAAGGTTGAATGGCCACATCTTTGTCTGACTTGAAAATATTGCGTATATCACTTGCCCAAGGGATCCCCACCCCTAATTTTGCATAAAAAACAACCTCAATAATGTCACTCGGGAATTTAGGTTTGAATAGCTTCCTTAACAGAAGGAGCATATCCACCTTCTCTCCCTCGAGGTCCAAAAGAGATGCCAAAAAATGAGATGTAATGTCCGTGTTAACTCGGTACCTATCGACATTTTCCAAAAATTGACGACCCAACACCATCCTCACAGCCTCATTTGTGAAGGCTCCAAACTCCTTGCAAACTGATTCAAGGGTTTGGTTTGAGACCAAGCCCAAAAATGCCTTCTGTTCCTCCGCAGACGTGCTTATCAAATGGATAGGAGTGTCCATCTTCACAAAACAACTACCACAATATCTAAAATTATACTGATACAACTTAAATATCAAAACCAGAGGCAATCTTTCAAGCACTAGCATTGAAGAAGAAGGAAGCGTAGATCATCTATAAATAGCCCTTAATTCTTTCTCTAACCTTATTAATTCATTTGTCCTTCAAAATTTTGTAAATCTTTCATATTAAAAGCATGAGTGTTTTAAATTAGAAATAGCCAGATTTAGTGTTAGTGATAAAACATTTCTTTTATTAATGACAACTGTGATACATTATCAACCGTCCACCTAAATAGATGTAAGACTTGATACGTGTAAATAATGATGTCATTATGTGATGTTGCATTAATTAGATAATAGTTATGGTGTAGATTAATTAAACTTCAGCATTCATCTAGGATCATCAAACGGTCTCAAATAAGACATTTAACATTATAAAATGATGGATGTTACTGTTAGGTTGTGTGTCGATATAAATTTTTGTGCTTATGGATACCAACATGTGTTTAATCTGCAAACAAATTAGTTGGCGTTGGCCCACATGACGTATTGACGCATTGACAAGTCCCATCTTTTGAAAATTTCCAATCAAATATTTATTCTTCCCATACTTAATGATAGATTAGCCAAAAATATATATATTTTTTCAAAAGGCACATAAAATTCGCTAGCACAATTATTTTTTACCCTTCAACAAAAAATCATTTGCCTCATATATTATAATGTATTTACTTCAAAAGAAAAAAAATCACCTCACACAATATATATTTTCCCCACATTAATGTATTATTCGTTAGGATTTTATGGAATTTTCATTGGGTAGGGAAAAATTTGCCTTCGCCTTTATATTATTTTGCTAATTTGGAAAAAAAAATCACCATCATCAAGAAAAAATTTCCCCTAAATTTATGTGCGATTCGCCAGGATTTTACACTTTTTCCTAGGAGGGGGTTTCTTAAAGTTACCCCTGTGTGGGACAATTGAAGCTAGTACATGGAGGAGATAAAAATGTGCTAAGGGCTAAGGCATAAAGCCTAAGAGGAAATTTTGATGACCTAAGAATGAAAGAAGGAGAAAACATCACTCAATACAGCTGCAGAATCAAAGTTGTCAATACTATCCAAGGAGTTGGAGGTGTACATGAAGAAGAAACAATGGTAAGTAAAATTCTAAGAACCTTACTGCCTATTTATGCTATTAGAGTATCTACTATACAATAAATGAGAGTAGTATAAAATAACAATGTTACTCTAGATAGTTTAATTGGTAGACATATTTCATTTGAGATGAATAACTTTGACAACCGTGTCTTACCAACTATTGAGTCTACATTCAAATATTCTTTGAAATTAAGTAAATCAAGTCATAAAGACGCTATGAGAAATGATAGTGAAAGTGATAATGATGACCAAGAACTTGATGAGATTGAAGCACTAATGACTAGAAGATTGCAGAGAGGCAAAGGTAGATACAAAAGTAAATTACCATTGGTATGTTTTAATTCTAAAGAGATTGGGCACTTTTCGGCTAGATGTCCTAACAAAAGAAAGATGATAGAAGCAATGACAAAATTTATGAAAAGAAGTTTGATAGAGGTGATGACTAGGATTACTGAAGCAACCAACAATATGACATAAGAGATAACCAAGACTACAAGGACAAGGGAAAGAAGGCTTGTTACCTGGCTGAGAACAAAGCTAAGAATACTGACACCAAATTTGATGAAGATATTGAGGTGATATTTGTTGCTATGAAGGATGATTCAGACGAAGAAGAAAGGTATGTTGAGACTACACTCATATCTAAGGTTAGTAAAAATGATGTTGAATAATACGATCAGATGTGAAAATGCATATTGGGTGAAAGAACTTAACTGTAATCTATTGAGTGTTTCACAGTTGGATAACACAGGTCACCGAAGTGCATTTAAAAATAAAAAGGCAAAGATATTTAATGAATCAGGAAGGTTGATCAGAACAGGTGAACAAACAAAAGGTAACCTATTCTATCTTGATGATATTAATACCGCTTGTTTAATGGCTAGAAATGAAGACATATGGTTGTGGGATAAAAGGTTATGTCATGTGAATTTTGACAACATGGTTAGGATAAGCAATAAAAGAAAATTAAGAGGCTTACCGAGCATGTCAAAACCCGACCATGTCATGTGTAAGAATTGTTAAAAATGTAAAATGAAAAATTCTAGTTTCAAGAGAAAAATCTACACATCTAATGCTATTCTAGAATTAGTCCATACTGATTTATGTGGACCAATGAGAACAAAGAGATACTATGGTGATATATACTTCATTCTCTTTGTTGATGATTATTCTAGAATGATGACTGTTATGTTCTTAAAAGAGAAATCAAAAGTATTTAAGATGTTTAAATGGTATAAAGCTATAGTTGAAAAACAAATTGGAAAGGAACTAAAATGTCTAAGATCAGATAGAGGACAAGAATTTATTTCTAATGAATTCACTAACTTTTGTAATGAGAATGGAATTAAAAGACAGGTCTCTACATCGAGAACACCACACCAGAATGGGATTGCTGAAAGAAGGAATAGATCAATTGTTGATTGTGCCATAACACTGATGATTGAGAAAGGCATCACACAAACATTCTAGAGAGAAGTTGTCAGTACTATTGTCTACACATTGAACAAAGTTCAACTGAAGAAAGACACCAATAAGACACCTTATGAGCTATGGTATGTATACACACCCAATGCAAGTTACTTTAGAATTTTTGGAAGTCAATGTTATATTTTGAAAGATGAAAGAAATGGAAAGCTTGATTCCAAGGGTGATGAAGGACTATTTCTAAGTTATTCTACCAAAAGAAAGGCTTATAAACGTCTTAACCAATCCTCTAACAAAATCATTGAAAGTGAAAATGTCAAAGTGGATGAATTTGATGAGAAAAATGATGAGGAAATAAGAAAGGAGATGGAAGACTATTAACAAGTTTTTATATAGTGAAGAACCTGACACTCTACTCAAGCAACAATGTATCACTGCCGAGCAAAAGAACAATGCACTCGAGCATCAGGTTGTAAACACCAAAAATTAGGAAATTGCTCACAATGATGTACTGGGCAATGAAGATCAAAATGAAGGTCAAGATGATGATCAGAATGATGAACAAAGTGTTGAAATGGTACTTGCCAAGTATGTCAGAAGACACCATCCACATAACCATATCATAGGAGAAAAAAAGGATGGAATGAGAACAAGAAGTAAGTAACTGAACACTAGATGTTTGATTTTTGATTTTGAGCCTAAATTTGTTAATACTACACTTGAAAATCAAGAATGGGTTAGTTCTATGAATGAAGAGATTGAGAAGCTTGAAAAGAACAGAACATGGACATTAGTACCTAGACCGGATGAAAAGAATGTCATTGGTACCAAATGGATATTCAAAAACAAGTTGAATGAGAATGGAGAAGTCACAAGGAAAAAAGAAAGATTAGTATGCAAAGGGTATGCACAAGAAGAAGGTATTAACTATGGAACAACCAGAAGTGTTTGTTGATCCTAACAAGAGAAACATGGTTTTTAGACTACACAAATCTTTGTATAGATTGAAACAAGCACCCAGAGCATGGTATGAAATACTTCACTCCTATCTCATGAGTATTGGATTTGTAATAATTAGTGATAACAATAATCTGTATTTAAAAGAAGATACTGATGATAACATTTGGATTGCTGAAATATTTGTTGATGATATCATATTTGGAGGTAATGATATGTTATGTAAATCATTTGCTGTTGAAATGAAAAAAGAGTTTGAGATGTCAATATTTGGAGAGATCAATTTTTTTCTTGGTCTACAAATTCTTCAACAGGAAGCATGCATCTACATCACACAATCCAAATACATCAAGGAAGTTCTGGAGATATTCAAGATGGAGGAAAATTTGAGCTTCAAGTCTATACAGGTGTTGATTGGGCTGGAAACATAGATGATAGAAAGAGCACAACAGGATGAGCATTCTTTATGGGTGACAGACTTGTCACATGGATAAGTAAAAAGAAAGGATGCATCTCATAATCCACTACAGAAGCAGAATATGTGGCTCCTGCTACAAATTTCTCTAACATTTCATGGATTAAGCAATTACTAAAAGGTATGAATATGGAAATACTTGATTGAGTGATTATCTATTGTGATAATACTAGTGCAATAAACATTTTAAAGAACCCTGTCATGCATGCTAAGACAAAGCACATCGCTATCAAGTATCATTAGTTAAGGGAACAAGTGCAAGAGAAAGAGGTGATACTGGAATATGTTCAATCCAAAGAACAATTAGTAGACATATTCACAAATCCATTGCATAAAGATACATTTGAGTACCTGAGGAAGAGACTAGGGGTCTGACCCTTGTCTACTGGTCACTAAGCTGACTAGGAGGCAGCATCAGCCTACACATTATCAGAAGATCAATCATGTTGATGCAAGCAAAGAGATGGACTGCAAAGATATATCAATACAGAGCAAGGTACTTATATGCACCGAACACCAGAGAAATTGTTGGCTTCTATAGAGATAAATTGTTGATGGAGAGGAAGTTCAAGGAATATATTAAGAAGAGTGATATATTTTTATTTGGCATAGGGAGAGAGAGATCCAATTATGAAATATATATCATGATCATCCAAAGGGAGAGAAAAGGGAGAGAAAAGAAAGAAATATCCATCAAGGAGAGGAACAGTCAAAGGGAGAGAAAACATCAGAGAAAGATTCAAAGAAACAATCATCCATCCAAGGGAGAGAATTGGAAAAGTTAACACTACATATCTATCCAGAAAAGGGAGAAGAGATTCTACAAAAAAGGGAGAGACAGAATCAGAATTTGCTACATCTATCCAGTGAAGGGAATAAAGAATGAAGAGAGTACTCTGCATGAATCAAATCTAAGCTAAAAGAGCTTACCGAGAGTCAGACATTTGTATTGGTTATAGAACAATAAATTTAGAAGAAATTGATGAGCTACAACTGATATATTTCATATCGTATTAGTATTATGTAGTATGTTGCCATCAATGCCAAAGGGAGAGATTGATGAACTATAACTGATTGAATGTTTGAAGATGACAAAGTTGATGATTGTATGCACCCTAAAATGGTCGCCTAGACTATGGGCCCCATTTATCATTTTATCATTTTATCAAATTCCTGAATCAATGCTTTTCAAAACTTTCAATTCAAATCAATTTCCTTGATCAAATCATAATTAATTCAATTATTTCAATATTTCCTAAGGTTTGATCATTTCATCAATTATCTTATTTAATTAAAAGAAAACGATTCCTTTTTATTAAATAAAATAATCTTATTTAATTAAAATTCATTTTTAATTAAATAATCTTATCTTATTTAATTAAGATCTCTCTTAATTAAATAATATTATTTCATTTAATTAAAATCTCCCTTTTAATTAAATTAAATAATCTTATTTAATTAAAAAAAATCCCTCTTTTAATTAAATAAAACCCCCACTTAAAACCCTCTTTGTTGAAAAAGTAAATAAATTAAATAAAAATAAATAAAGTTCCTTTTCTTCACACATCTTCCTAAGTGGTGGAATTTTTGCCTCTTAATCATAGCCTTTGATTTTTGCCTCTTAATCTCCACCGTCCATTTTTCTTTATAAGGAGCCCTCTCCTTCTCATTTAGCATCCCACTTTTTTGTATTGTTATGCTGCAGGTTTGGAGAGCAATTTTGGAGGAGAATTTGAGCACTCAAACTTGGATATTGCAACTTCTCTCTTCTTATCTTCTTCTTGCATCCATGACTATTCATGTAGATTAGATTCATATTAGATTAAATTCATATTTCCTTTCATAGAATAATCTTGCATCGTTATCATTTAGATTAATTTCCTTTCATGCATTGTTATCATATAGAATAGCTTCCATTTTCTTTTGCATGCATACTTGATGAATCATGGAGAATAGCACTCTTGCTTTTCCTCTTTGAATCTCTCATTTTATGGTGTACTTGCAGGGGCACAACTAGGTCAATCTGGGTGCCTCCATTACAAACCCTTGCACTCCATGAATAGAGACCTATGAGTCGCCATTCAAGATCTCATTCTTGAGCAATCTTGGATACAATGATCCATAAAAGTGTGACACATTTTTAGCACACATTTTTGGCGCCCACCGTGGGGCATGATACTCCTAATTTTCTTTCATTTTATTCAGATTTTTAGATTTTCTAATCTTTACATGGTTATTTTATTAAAGTTTTTCAAGCCTAACCCTTGTGTAGGATGAGTTGAAGACAAAACCTAGGGTTTTTTGAAATATTTGATCATATCTCCCAAACGGCTTGGAGTTTTGGTCTGAATATTTTTTTGTAGGTTGGCATTGGGTCAAAGGTGTCTCAGTTTGAAAATCAGATTTTTCAGATCATTTTTCGCGATTTATAATTTTTTTATGATTTTTCATGAAAATTCATTTCTAGTGTCAAATCAGTGAATTTTTTAGAAAAATTTACATTTTTGGAAAGCTCTTGGAATTCTACAGTGGGTATGTTCTCTGTGTTTTTTGTTTTGATGACAAATAATGGCTTAAATATATGATCTTTAAAAACTGGTATGTTTTGATAAATAGGGTCCCTAAGGCACAAATTATAAAATATTGCTAAAACATTTTCATTTTTAGAAATCTCTCTATTTTTTAATAGGGATCTCTTTTCTACATTTAGGGTTTGGGATCTTAATTCATGTCATATAGGTCCAATCTTGTTGACTAGGTCAAAAATCAAAATTTAAAAAAGGGCATTTAATGATTAGCTTGCACTTATTTTTCACATGGTTCAATGCATGATGTGAGTTGTCATTTGGATTATTTGCTAGTTATTATTTCTCCTAACAATTGATTTTCAGATCTAACCCTAGGGTTTTCATAAGTTGAATATACATTGCATATCTTGTTTGCTTGTTTGCTTGTTGGAGAGTTTGTGGCTTGCTTTCGCGGAAAAGCTCAACAAAAGAAACAATAAGGTAAAATATACTAAGCACATTGCTTTGGACTTGAGGTATTTTTTTGCATCTCTAGAACATTTGGATTTTGGAAATAAAATGAACCTCTCATGTGTTTAGCTTGAGTGTTTCTTGCTTTCATAGATCACATTTCCAATTGGTGCTATAAAATTTGAACCTAGATTTGCTTCCTTGCATATATGTTTCACATAGTAATTAGGGCCTATGAACACTATTTGTGGTGATCTTGAGAGAGTGAGATTCATTCGCTTATCTTACATGTGAAGCTCTTCTTGACGATAGATCCCCTTGTAGGTAGGGAAGGATTTGTCATTACTTCAAACTTGGTTTAATCTTCAACTTTGATTGGTACTTTTTCTCTTGAGATTGGTGGTCATTGTTGTTGATATACAAACCTTGGGTGAGGTGATTTCAAATTAGTGGGTCAATTAATCTTGTTTTCTATGTTTTGGTGAGGTGAAGAGGCTAGAGGATTATGCTCTTTTCCCTTTTGGGAGAATCAAAAACTTGGAACACTTGAATCTGAACTAAGTACCCATGTGGTTCATATTGTGAGTCTTCCTTGTTAGAGAGGGTTAACCATAGTGGACAGTCCCTTTATTGGGTAAACCATGTGGACGGAACCTCAAGCGGTAATAGCCATTTTTTCCATGGTAGCAACAATCGCTATATAAATGTCCTTGTGGAAGAAATATCCACGGGTGTGGTCTCTTGTCAGGTTGTCAGATCTCCTCAGCAGCTCTTGATTGATTAAATTCTTGGACTGTGTCAAAAAATCAGTGCACCAGGATTGGATTTTACCCACTTGAGATTGCAAAAGTTGCAGAGTCAAACCATTACTAAGAACCATAATGCAACCAACTTTTTATTCTCTAGGACTATGTGCGTGATTGAAAAACATTTTGAGAACATACACAAGCAGAATCTTTAGGGAGTATAAATACTACGACACTATTCTTGTTCATTCACGAGGTTTCTTTGTCCCTTTCTCATTGTTTGAAGACATTTGTTTGCTTGAACTCCCTGATTGCTATCTTGCATGCCTGATTGATGATAAAAATTTGTTAATGCATCTAGTTGGTCAATTAAAATGAACAAATCTGAGTTCCCGAGTGATAAAAACTTCAATAGATCTCCCCAAAAGTGCTATGACATGTTTCTCAACATCCAAATGAATTTAAATGGTATCAAGATGCACAAAATGACTCTTGGTCTTCTTTCTTCCACATCTCCCATGTCTTCCTAGTCTTCCATTTCCATCCTTTCTCTTCTTCCTTCACGCTTCTTCCTCTTCTTCCTAAGATCTTCATGTTTTCTGATTCTTTTCCTCTTATTATCTAGTCTACCTTCTTATATTCATCTATTCTATCACTCCCATGCTTGATTCTTCCTCTTCCTGAACCATGAATTTTAACTATCTTGTTATGGAACCTCTCTTAAGAATAGATGATCTCAAACTCATTTTTCAATTTGAAGCATATTATTTCTCCAATGACCCTTCTAGGTATTGCATGAGTGATAAATTTATGGAAAAAATAAAATAAAAATTGGTTGAATCAGATGCCTTTTCCAGGATCATACACATGATCTTTTCACGACCTCCTTCTTCCAAACATCTTTCATCTGCTAAGTCTTCTCATCTTTCCTCATCATCCAAGTCTTCTTCCTCCACTAGGTCTTCACTTTCCTCTTCTCCATGATCTCATTATTCTTCTACTTCTCCCAAGAGTCATACTTCTCATTTCAAGACATACCATAATGAGCAACGTGACAATCCTTGTGATACCTCTTCCACGAAGAGTGACACACCCATCTTTGATGACTATGATGATGGACAATGTAGTGATACCTATGACACCTCTATTCCTAAGAATCCTCCTAGTCGTGTGCTCATTCTTACTGGTAATGGTTTGTCACATTGGATAGATTGTGATGGTGATCCATATGACTCTGATTTTGAAAGAGACTTTGATGATTTTTGTGAACAATACCTGGATGATACATTTACTTCTATTGAGGAAGAGAAAGCTTTCTGCACTGATTATAAATGTAAATACTATAAGAATATCTCCTCTAAGATCTCTCATACTGAAAATAAAGATTACACTCTCAAGCAAGATCATGTTAATGATGAACCATTGTTTTGTGATGATTCCCTTCCATCCTCTACTTCCTCCAATACCCATATATCTCCTAAAGCTTCCAAGCTTTTCAAATCTTTCACAAATCCTTCATCCAACAATAGTTCTAACGCTTTTCATGCAATTTCCTATAGTTTTCCTCAAGGGCTACCTCTTAAAGAAACTCAAGCTAACCTTCACTTGGTTGCAAATACTTTCAATAATTCTAAACCTAAAGAGCCTAAGCCTTTATATGCTATAATTCCTACTTTAGTTAATCCTTCCCCATCTCTTCCCAAGTCTCCCATACAATTCCAACATGCTTCCTTGTCCTTAGAAGTGGCTCCATGTCAAGAGGACTCTAAAAATGATAAAGAAAAGAACATAAAGAAAGATCAAGATCAAGAAACCTCCATGTCATCCAATCCTTTTCATGATGTCTCTTACCCATTTCATGGTTCTTTTGATCCTGCACGCCCTTTCTCATTCATTCCATACTGTCTTAAGTCTTCTCCTAAGCAAGATCAAGTTACTACTTACACTGTTGAGCTTATTGACAATCAAAATAACCCTACCCCACTTGCACTTTTCAAAGATGATACTTCCATTAAGGTTATTAAAAATGGTATTGTTACTTCCAATGTTGAGCCTATTGAAAATCAAGATCAAAATTATGCGCTTATGCTATCCAAAGATCCTTGTCAAGATCAAAGTCTTTCATCTTCTTGTTCTACCACTCCATGTTCGCTTCCACTTTCTACTCTTCCTAAGTCTTTCCAAGATTCAAAAAATCTTATCAAAGAAGGTGCTCCTATTCAAGATGTTCACGATCCTATTGAAAATCCTAATGCTCACTCTAAAGACGCTGATGTCCTTGGTTGTCATATACACATTGATGAACTTATTGATTATCTTTTTGTGTCTTCCACGTCCATCCTTGGACCTCATCCACCAATACTAAGGGCTTCATGTTTTCCTTCCATCTTGGGTCCTTATGTCCCTTCACTTTCCCCTCCTAAATCTCCTAATTCGCCATCCATCTTGGGTCTTTACCTCCCTCTATGTCCTATCTTTCCTCAAGATCAACATAGATGCATACCCTTGAATATTTTTCATCCATCCACCCATCTAAACCAGTCATATTCTTCTTCCTCCACAAGTTCCAAGTCTTTTGGAAGAAACTTGAATGTTCAATACAAGAAAAAGAAGCAATACAAGAATCCATTTAAAAAATAAGATCACCATGTCTCCTCTATTCGACATGGGGGCATAAATTCAAAAGAGATATCTAAGAAGAAAACTACAAGACAAGTATGGGTTCCAAAATCCATCATTGAATATATTCTCTCTAAATCATCAAAAAGAAATGAAAAGTCTATGACTATATGGATTCCAAATTCTCTCTTTAAAGAGTCTCATGTTGAGCAACAAGTGAAGTTGACATTCAAGCTTCCAAAGGCTTCCACTTCATCTTCTTCCAAAAACATTATTTCATTCCATGGGCTAAATCCGCAACCTCTGTTATCCATTCACCATATTTATTCACATATTCCTTCATTTACATTTCCTCCATCCTCTCACCACCCTTCAATGTGTGTATTTATGTTGATCTTTCCTTTCTTTCCATCTACCCTTTCACAATCCTTCCATTCACTATCCTTCTACCTTATATCATTTTTCCTCATTTGTCTATTCCTCCTATCTTCCAACCTTACTCACTTTGCATAAAATCTTATCCTCTATTTTTCTCTTTCATCTTCCTTTCCCTATCGACATCTTTGAGCATATAATTTTGAATACTTTGCATATCATGGTTTATCCTTTCAAGGAGCATTATATAAAAAGCTTGCCTTCTTCCAAAAAATTCAAAAAATTCAAAAAAATTAAAAATTAAAAAATTAAAAAAAAAATTAAAGAGAAAATAATTTTTCGTCCTATGGTGAAAACCACTCCCTTGTGGCACCTTGGATAGGTACCATGATGAAAACCTAGCAATCAGGCATCATACGTAGTTCTTCTACATCTTTCATCCATTCTGTATTCTCTCTTTGATCTTGACAATGTTGACCTATACACAAACATTTGGGCTATCTTGTGAGCTATCATACGATGATCTTGATTTCATTCCTTTCATGTTTAGCCTTCATATATATCTTCCTCCATTCATTTTCACCTATAGATATCCTTTTCCCCTTTGGTCTTGATCTAATAAAAAAATAGAAAGAGTAAAACACGATGCTATGAAGCCTCTTGACATGTCTACGCCTTTGGACTGCATCCTTTCCTGCTATTGCATTATGATTTTGTGACTTATCTTATGATGGACTTTCATTGCTTGTCCAAATTTTCTTTACATGATGTATCTTTCTTTTCCCTAGCTTGGGTACTCTTAAGGAGTTTGCCTTTGAGGATTTCTTCCATTCATTCTCCTTCATTCTCATGTCTTCCATCTCTTCCACCAGATTGCTTATCCCTCCTATCCTCCACCTTACTGAACATTGGGATTGCACAATGTGATCTTTCTTGGAAGTTTGATGCCCATTCTGTCTGGGGGCATCCTTTGTACATAATTATTGATCCTGAAAAAATCCAAAAAAGGATATATTGTCAAAAAATTCTAAAAATTAAAAAATGTCCTAAAAAAATGATCATCTTAGTGAAAACCTAGCAATATGCACTTTGATGTATCTCAAAAAAATTCTATATTCCAAAAAAAACAAAAAAAATTCAAAAATTTAAAAAAAATATAGAAAAAGTGCCTTGGTGAAAACCTGGAAACAGGCGCCTTGGTAGCAAAAAATTATAAAAATTCTTGAAAAAAAAAGAAGAATTGTTTTTTTAATAAAATCTAAGTGGTGAAAACCTGGAAACGGGCGCTACTTGAGGCCTTTGCACCCCTGTTTCTTAGCGCGTGTCT
>MU227788.1:1746714-1781443 GCA_018584345.1 Thuja plicata
ATTACAATCATATAGAATAGTTTTCATTTCATTGCATATTGGATGATTATGGAGACTAGCATCTTTTTTTTTCTCTTTGAATCTCCCATTTCATGGTGTACTTGCAGGGGCACAACTAGGTCAATCTAAGGGCCTCCATCACAAACCTTTGCACTCCATGACTAGGGAGCTATGAGTCAATATTTAAGGCCTCATTCTTGACCAACCTTGAATGAAATGACCCATAGAAGTGTGACACATTTTAAGCACACAATGATCACCGAGATGTAGAAAGTAAATGAAAGACATTAAATCAGTTAATGTATTGTACTGCCATTGATGTCAACTTGATATAGTATGATTTCTCATACACATATTGTCACACACACTCAAAGATCTGAAAAGACAAAATTTTGTTGTCGGTAATCATGTACACTGAGTGACAGTAAACCCTGACTGACAGTGTTACCCGAGAAAGTGATACTTGAGAAAGCATTACCAAGCTAACTGTAATTGTCACTGAACAAAACTGAAGTTGATGCCTGAGCTATCTGCAGTAGTCACCGAGCACAACTGAAGTGTTGACCAATGAAAACTGAAGTTAGGATACGAAAAAACAACTTAGCTGGCAGGAGCTATATTTAGAGTTAACTGATTGTTTACTTTCTTTTCATCGTTCAGTTGAAAGCTAAAGATAAGAAGGAGATTTAAAGCATGTTTTATTCCATAAAATAAGGAGATATTTGTGGAATAAAACTAAAGCAAGCATGGAAAGCTTTACGGATCAAGAAGTGATCAACGAAGAAAACAAGAAGGACAAGAAATGGTGAAATCATGTCTATATAAAGAGACAAGCAATTCATTATGAAAAGATGAAATCTGAAGAGAATTCTAGTGAAGATAGAAGTCTTCATACATATCTGATCATACAAACTAAAGAACAAAGCTAAGACTTGTGTAGACATCGAGCAACAAAGAAGCAAACAACATTCACTGAGTAGAAAGAAGTGAAGCAAAGGAATTGAAGAGAACATTGATCAAAGAGGTATTATGAGCTTACAATAGAACTGAACATCTGCAAGATTAAGTTGTATTTATGAACAGATCATATATTGATTCAATTTAACCATTGATTCATAAAATCTCTTAACAGAGTAGGATTTAACCATCCTTTATATATTGAGATACATCCCAAGGAGTATCAAAAGGTTTTCATGTTGACAACATAGTGAATGATAGGTCAAGTGATAAACTGTTAGTTTTAAATCCTCTAACAAGGTCACACTTAACAGTGTGTTTGTAACCTTTAACAGGGTTGGCTCTTAATCGAGCTCACTTTAGAAGAGTGAAAATTTTGGGTTACCGGTCCCAAGTGGTTTTTCCCTTAATAGGGTTTCCATGTTAAAAATCCATGTGTCAAATGTGTATATGGTTCATTGCTTTGATGTTTTTCTTTACACATTACTAAAATAGGATTGATTAGTAACACTAAGCTATTTACTGTATTTCGTTAAAGGTTAAGAAAAGATAAACTTCTATTCAGTAAAGCTTAAACAAAGGATAAATAATATACACACCAAGTAATATATACATGTTAGGTTCACACAAGGCATACATCTTGTAGGAATGAAAATAACTAGAGGTTTTATATTTGTGGTATAACTTTTTGGTTGAATTATTGGATTAATTTTTTAGGCCATTGATTCACCCCCCCTCTCATTTATTCTAAAGGGCATGAATGCAACTAGGTATTTCTCCCTCATCTGCTTCTCCATATGTAATGCATATGTCCACCTAGCTGATATTTTGTCTTGTAGCTCCTATGGAATATGATTGCCAAATTGTAGAGGTACATATTTGTAATTTACCATCATTTTAATGATTGATTCTTCTATTTTTTTCTGATCCTCAGTAGACATATTTACTCATTGTCTAATCTTATGATGTTGTATACTTCCTGTGTTGATGATTGACTCTGTAATTTCATCAATTGTCTTTGGTATTTTGGCCTTTTCAGCTTGGACTCTCTGTTCTCTTTCTTCCTCTTCAGTATCATCCTTGTCTTCTCTACCTCTTATATATTTATTTTGTTGTCTCGGCTCAGTAGAGGCTTTAGGCTTTCTTTTCATATATGTTCTTACTGTTCCTTTCTTCAATGGTTGTGAGTCTACCTTAGTTTTTTGCTTCTTGTCCTAGATGCACTTGTTACATCTGTAAATTTTGTTTTCTTGGACTTTGGAGGCTCTACGTCTGATTCGGTAGACTCTAAATCACTTAACTCTTTACCTTCACTGATGGGTGACTGTTCCTCGGTGATATATGTTGATTGCTCCAACTATTCATTAGTTACCAAGAGTTTCTTCTTAAGTGTTTTCACCATTTGTGTTTGCTTCTTCCCTTTTTCTTGACTACTAAGCCAGACTTTATTCTTGACTTAGCTTCCTCATAAGTGCCAAATCTGCTTATAGACTTGTCAACTGGTTCATTTAGTAGGGCTTCAATGGCTTTTGTAGCTAGATCTATGTCAATTTCATAGTCCAATGGTGGTAACCATGTTGTTCTTGGGTTGGCATCTTTGATAACTGTGGTGTTGGTGTCAACTACAAAGCATATCTCATCTTTGTATTGTTCAACCAACTATGCAAGAATTCTAATCCTCTTCTGCATCCTATTCTTAAATGTTGTGAAGTAGACATCCAACAATGGTATGATATTATCTCCTAGTGATTTAATGTAATCACTAATCTGTGTTGTGATTGGTCGGTTGGTGTACCAAGTGACATTACCAACTAAAGGAAAGAAGTTTTGAAAGTAAAAGAATGTGCACATTAATAGAGAACCAAACTTACATGTATTAGATCGCGCTGGTCTAATTTTTCTCATGTTTTCTTCAATTTGCTTCAGTAACAACTCGGCTAGGTCTAGTTGCACTCCTTTCTTTACTATATTGTATGCAGCGTCAACAGCTCCACAAGCAACGTTGTTAATTCTACTTTATTGAAAGATCTTGTATCCAATCACATATGCACTAAATTTCATTTTAGGATCGGTGATTGAATTCACTTTCAGACCTCTATCATCCCATTCGGCTCCAGTTACCTTTTCAATATCAGGGCGTCTAGGGTGCCTTAGGGATTTTTCTTTCTCGGTGATCGAGTAACTAGTCACTACATGAATCACATCCTTTGTGATTTCCTAAGGTTCATCTAACCACCTTTTACTGTCATGCACTCGGCTGAGAACAATGTGAAACCATTCTATCTTGAATTCTTTCAGGAACAGTAGGGCATTGGTTAATCCTTTCACTTCAATGTGTTTGTACTCATCCTTTAGGTTTCTATCCTTGCATATCTTCTAATAAGATTCTTCAAGTTCAACATCTCCAATCTCTGCAACTTTGTAGTGAATGTATGCTTAGATGTCTTCGACCAGAAAAACCCTAGGTGGGATACTAAAAAATGCTCCCTTATTGTTGGGTTGAGCAACAACCTTAGGGAAAAACTTTTAGTTTGGTTCCTCATGGCTTGAGTTCTTTATTAGAAAGACCTTCTTATCCTTTTCCATCTTGATCTTTGAGGTTTGTGAAGTGGTTGTTATTGTTCGCTAAATTAGGGCTTCTTTGCAAAATAACTTGTTAGCTCGGTAAGTCTAGATACTCACTGGATGCTTGCTGAGAATGCTCAAGATTTGTTGGAGTTTCTTTAAAGGTGCTGTGAATCGCTCTGCAATGTGATCGCTTTGAATCATTTCTTCACTTCTACAATCTTCTCTTTAACGTCGGGTGAATGAATGAGTTCACGTTTTCCCTTTTTATTGAAAAATATAACCTAAGTGATGCATTAAATGCTTCACCTACCATTTGGTTGAAAAATCATAAATGCTCAGTTAACACACCAAAGTCTTTAGCTCGATGAGTATACAATACTCAGTACAAAGTGTCAACTTGGTTGTCTTCCATAAGTTTACCGATAATGCTCGGTATATAGTGTCAACTCGGTTATCTTTCATATGTTTACCGACATGTAGTTTATGCTTAGTTCATATTGACCGACCATACTAGATTCACAAAACATAACATGCAATGCCATAGTGCATCTTTATTCATGCTAATTTGGCATATTCTCAATGAATATAGGAACTGATGTAAAATACATCTTTGTAGAGTGTTGTTCTATACTTACTTGTATTGCTTAGGTGGGGGTGGTGGAATCACCTGATCCATTAGATGAGGTGCCACCAACTCTAGTGCTAGGTCCAACATTATCATTCTTTTAAGGTCTCCTCCACATTTGATTTCTCATTCTCCTGATGTCTTCAATAGTATTTCTATTTGCAAAAGTGCTTGACTCTGTCACTCGATCTTTGCAGTCCTTGCTTAAGTGACCGACCTTATGACAGTGTAAGCATGCCATTCTAGGGTTAGTTGAGTTTCTAGATCTTCTTATCCATTTTCTCATATAGTTAGCAGTTATATGTCCATATCTACCATATTCTGTGCAATTTACCCAAGTGTTGTAATCCCAAGCATATGTATTACCGACTCTTCTTGGTTGACATGCATTTTCTTGTTCTTTGCGTTTCCAGACTTACTTTATCTTTTTCTTGCATTCATGAAATGTGTGGCCATGCATGTTGCAAGTAGAGAAATTTTTTTCCATGTAAGATTTATTATTTGGTTTGTTCAGCTTATATCTACATTCATGTGCTTTGTGTCCATGTTTGTTACAGTTATAACAATTACCTATGAATGTAGAAGTAGTTTTAGGAATACCTTTTTCTTTGCTCTTGCAAACATTTGATGAGTGGCCTGGTATTCCACAGTGATTACATGAACGCTTCTTTGGTCTTGGATTAGTGTAGACATTCTTTTGATCAGCTCGGTTTGATGATTCTCCATGCTCGGTATACCCTAAACCAGTATTTTCATTGAGTCTTCTTTGTCCATTTAGAAATTCATCCATTCTTTTTGTACTGTCTTCAGCATTCTTGATCATATCATTATGATATTGTTGAATCTTTTCTTCATGCTTCAGTTTCTCATTTTCTTCTTTTATTTCACCAATAACTTCCAATTTTCTAGTAAGTTCCATGTTCAATCGGATGGCCTCGTGACTCATAAGAACTATTTGATTGGTGATCTCAAAGTGATGTTCAGTAAGTCTCAGAATCACAGATTCTTTCTCTTGTAATTTTTTAGTAATCTTTCTCCTATCATCAATAGCCAAAGTTCTTTCTTGTTCATCTTGTCTTGCGTTATTCATAACATCAATCATTCTTACCATCTATGTCTCTTGACCGATTTGCAGTACTTTCACTTTTTCAGTCAGATGTTGATTGATTTCATTTAGATTTGTATTGCTTCCTTCAGATGTGTCAGATGTACTACCAGATCCAAATCCAGATGAATCAAATAGGTCATGTATCTTTTCTTCATGATAGTCAGTTTCATTGTAGCGAAAAACCATGACTTTTCTTTCAGCCAATAACTCTTTCATTTTGTTTCTTTCCTCTTTGTATTGCTCAAAGAAAATTTGTATTTGCAACTTCTGATTCTCAATATTTTTATCAAGCTTATACCTTTCTATTGTATGATATTTTCTCTCAAGTGATTTAAACTTTTCCAAATAAGAGATCTAGCTCTGACACCAATTGTTGGAATAATAGAAGGGTGTGTACTGAGAGGGGAGGGGTGAATTAGTACCCTTAAAAACTTTTTCAATTAACTTTAGTACTCATTACTTGCATAACCGACCATTGTATCTTTTCTACTTCATGCATGCAATATCCTAACATAAATTTAAATGCATGTGAACAAACATTGAAACATTCATAAAAATCATATACTCGTGACACAAGTATTTGATAACGCACAAACCCTTCTTAGAAGGTAAAAACGGTGGTGGGGATGAAACCCACAAAGCTTCACTATCTACAAAATGGAAGGTGCCATTTAGGGCTACAAGTTGTGATCACTTCTGATGATCTTACCATGTTAGGGGTAACATGTCAGACTTGTGAAGTCTACTCGATTAGAAGATTTTAGCAACACAATGTATATGTGCACTCGGTTAAGAGATTTACATAAAAACTATTAAGTCCACCTTTTTAAAGATTTTACTGCTTGCTACAATTGTTAGAGAGTAAAAAAATATATATGACCTCATAGCTTGCAATATTTAGTTGCTGATTACATATCCATTAAGTTCACAAATTATATATCACCTATTATGATGGATAATACCTTTGTTCTACTTGGTAGCCTTGAATGTAGTTCTTGATAACTAAATTATTCTTTATATGTCCTTCTGCATGAAAACCTCTGTCTGATCCAAAGATGTCCTTGGCAACTACAATCATCATTTTCTTGATATATATATATATATATATATATATATATATATATAAGATTTTGACATAATTAGGTTTCATGCTTTTCTTGAAAAACTCTAAGCTCAAAGGTTTACAACTTGACCTTGATCTCCTAGTTTGCATGAACACAATTAGTTAACTAATTAAATCCATCATTTATGCTTTTCTTGATCCACAAGAAATGGTCATCCAACTAAGAAAAAAACTATTTAAAGACTAAAGTGCTTTAGCTGACGTGTTGTTTGAGATCCTCTTTTTCTGGTGAAATGGTGTCTCTCGGTGTAGACTGGTGCTTGGTGATGTCTTTATGTACTAGTGCTCGGTGATGTCTCTATAGACTGGTGCTCAGTTGATATACTATTCAGTGTTCAAATTATTTCGGTGACCACTACACTCGGTGAATGTTGTTGCTCGGTGAGTGTTGTTGCTCGATGATCATGACCGAATGAAATTGTATGCTTGTATACTAATGACAACTTCTGATCCTTTAAGGATTATCAACATAACACTCATATTTTTATCATGTAAACCCTTGGTTAGATGGAAAAACCATGGTGGGGATGAAACTCACAATCTTCTCACCGCAGTAGAAAAATAGTGCTCTGTTAGGAGCTTACAATATGTCACTTTCTAGGTGACACCCTATTAGAAGTGACCAATACCTTGTTAGAAGTATCTAAAGTCATATTATAGACTACCTTGTTAGAGGATTTAATCCCACTATTACAGTATTCACCCTGTTAAGGGATTTACAATAAAATCTTGTAAGAGACTACCATGTTAAAGGATTTTGACTTGTTGAAACTATTAGGAAAATAAAAATAGTAATTGACCTATGATATGAAATCCTGAATGCTAATCAAATCCTTTGATGCTCTATTCTTGTTCTAAACCTAATCCTGAATCTTCTCTGAAAATGGCTCTGTAATCGTTGTCCAAGATCTTACTTTTCAATAATAATTTCACTGCTTCTCTCTCTTAAATAATTCAGTCAGCAACTATCATCTTATAGCCTTTTACCTTTGACTATAAACCTAATTAGGGTTTCTAATTCCTTCCAAAATAGCTTTATAAATCATAATTAACTCGTAGAAACTTGAAATCCTTACCACGTCATCCATAACAAATTTCAAGTTGTTATCTTCAATGTATAATATTCCTTCAATACTATTGGCCAAAATATACCTTGGATTCATACATAAATCCATGAACAACTACCTAAGAATTGACTCATTCAACTCCTTAAACAATGTACTATGTTTACCATATTGTCCAGATTCATTGAATCATCCACATTCATAATGGATTTGGCCAAGTAATCAAACATGTTCAATAACCTTTAGTTTTACCTATTCACTAAACTGATCGTTTGGTGTTATCTTCACTTATGCCTTTACCTGTGTGATATAAGTGGCACAGTCACAAATTATAGTATACTTGTTGTCTTTACACCTTCCAATGTACTAATACAAAACTTGTCTTCCTTAATCAATTTCTTCTTCACATGTTCTCCTGTTCACCGGTTACCTTTCTGGCTTAAATTCTCCTTACTGATTGGTTATTACTGTGTATCGATTGGTTTAACTTCTCATACTTACACAAAAATTTCTTCACTATGTAATAGTTTTCCAGCAATGGCAACCATACTCTGTAAGATCATCATCAATGTCATCTATCAACATTCTACAATCAACACACTATTCCAAAGAAGGTGTAAGAAAACCCCCACCACCAGAGTAGCAACAATGCAAGCCAAAGGTAAGTAAACCCTCTTTAGGATATTTTCCACAACATGGCTTATCTTCTTCATATTCTTCATCAAATTATAATTAGATAGCTATAACTTCCAAAACCTTGTTTCTCATGATAGGAAATTAGTAATACGATCATTGGAAAATTGAAAAATCGGATGATGACCCAAATCAACCAAAAAATACATAACTTAAAAATTTGAGAGAACTTGGAAAAGATCCAAGAACCATAGAAAAATAAATTAAAAACAAGATTTTTAAGGTAGATGATTGAATTTGGGTGGTCATACAAAGACCAATAACAAAGTATAAACCATTATGAACAATTAGAACAACAAGTCACACCAATAAATAAATTTGCATGTTGTATTTACACGTTAACAAAAGAAGTGTTTTTTTCTCTCTGCAAACTAAACCCTCTCTCTTCTCTGCTTATGGTTGTGGATTCATGTGGGGGAAGCTTCTCAAAATTGGGGGAATCACATGGATTCACAACACACACTTTGGGCTTGAAAAGCTATCGAACTAATTGGAAGAATACTCTAGTAGATTGTGACCAAATTGTTGAACATCCCAAGTTGAACTTCCTTCAAAATGAGGAAGGGTTTGAACTTGCAATCCCAGAAACTTTGTTGGATTATGTTGTTGAGTCATGGATTGAGGTCCTCGTGGAGAGATTTTACTATTTTAGACCATCTTTAGATATGGTCTGAAAGTGGATTGCTTCAACATGGAAGCTAAGGGGGAGTGTTTCTCCTAGTGTGATGCTAAAAGGCTTGTTTCTCTTCAAATTTACATCCATGGAGGATCTCAAGACTATCCCCTCCAAACCTGGGATGATTGGAAAGCACAACCTTTCCCTGTGTAAATGGAAGCCAATCTTTGACCCAAATGCAAATTTTAACAGGATAGCATGAGTGTGGGTAAGAATGTCAGGTCTTCCATTAGAATTTTGGGACAAGAAAGTGTTCTAGTGGGTAGGGAATCCCTTTGGGAAATACTTATGCCCTGATGAGATATCTAAGTCCAAAAATAGGTTATTTTTTGTATTTTTTTATATCAGTGTCTCTATTCTAAAATCTCTCCCCAACTTTATTATTTTGCATCCCAAAGTAGGAAATATAAACCAAGCACTCATTTACGAGAATGTCACTATCTATTGTCAAACCTATGCCAAACCTAGACACTTGTGTTCTGACTGTAGGGGCCTCTTGGGAAATCCACCTGGTAGGGCCATAAGGTTGTCAAATTCCTATCCAACTCCTTCATCAGGGTCACCTATGTTGAAGATTGGGAAGCTTTCCTCCTCGGGTGGGAAGGTTGCTTCTGACACTACCTCTCATCTGGAGGTTGGTGATGGTGTAAAGAATAAACCGTTTACTATGCCTCAAGTGTATGCTGATGATCTCAACATGGGATCAATGTTGGTTACCCCTGTGTGCAAGATGGCTATGATTAAATGAAATTTTATGGGCGTAGCAACTAAAGGAGCTACACAGGATGAGTGCAATGAAAAGGAAGAAGTTGTTAGACTTGTAACATAGGTTGATGGCTCTCCCCCTAGGAGTCTTCATGGTGACTCATTGAACATCAATGGGGGGAATTAAAACACACTTGAAAACATAACTATTCCTATCCAGCCAACTAATTATACCAACCTACTCCATTTGGTGGAGAAGGAACGAAGTAATCAGAGAAAAACAAGGAGCATGATGACTGATGCCCATAATGAACTAGAACCAGTGATGGGAGGATCCTCAATAAGACTATCCAAAAATAAGGAAATTGAAAAGGGAGTGGCCAACATAAGAAAGGTTACCCTTGGAGCCAATAAATGATGTAAGAAATGAGAATACTCACGTGAAACATGAGAGGGTAAAACAACCCTCGAAAACAACATGATCTAAGGTTTTGCATTTTGGAGAAAAAGGTTGTCATTCTCCTCTTACAAGATATGAGGATGACCCAATAGTATTTTAACACTATTGAAGATTACATTTGGTCGGGTATCCCTTATGTCATTAAAGTGATGCCCATGGTGCTTCGGGTGGGCTTGTTATCATGCGGAATCCCTTGAAGACTAAGGGTCAACTAATAATCTTCGCAACTATGTTTTTGGTGGTCAATATGGTTGTTGGTGATACTATTTGGAAATTAGTTAATGTGTATACTCCAAATACCCATTCAAGAAGACATGTTGTTTGGGAAGACATCTAAAAGTTAATCCTAAAGAATGAGAATGCTAATTGGATGGTGGTTGGTGATTTCAACACACCTTAATACCCATCGGTTAAATCTAGTAGTTTCTTGGACCATTCAGATAGTATCATTGACTTGGCTAGTTTCATCACCAAGACTGGCCTCCTAGATATAGATTTACATGGACAAAATTATACCTGGTCCAATAAAAGAAAGGTAGCATCCATATCCGGGTTAGGTTGGACAAATTTCTAGTTTCAGGGAACTGTGATGTGGATATTAATGCTACCCTGGTGGCCCCCCTAGAACTATTTCAGACCCTAGTGCAATTCTCTTAAACCGGAGGGAAAAAATATCCAAAGATCGGCTCCTTTCAAGTATGAGATAATGTGGAATCTACATACTGACTTTTCTAATTGCATTAAGGAATGGTGGAATACCCCATTAATGGGTTTTTCAATGTTTAGAGTTAGTAGGAAATTGGAAATCATTAGAACAAATGTGTAGGATGGAAGAAATGGACATTTGGGGATATATTTTTGCAAAATAAGGATATTGGTGTAATCTTGAAGTCTATATAAGAAAAGATGGAAAGTGGGGAAAACTCCAACGAAATCTGCAATGAGGAAGATATTCTAAGAGAAAAATGAAGGGTATTCTAAAAAAAAGATCTTTTGGAAACAATGATCGAGGATCCAATGGTTAAAGGAAGACAAGAAATCCTCCTTATCCCATAAATCAGCAAGCAGACATAGGAGGAGAAACATAATATAAAATATAAAGGATGATTGGAACCAAGAAATCACATATGACCTACAGATTGGTGTATTGGCTAATAACTACTTTAGCAATGCTTTTAGAGGAAACAACTATATTGATGGCTCTATTGAAGAAGAACTTCTTCAATGCCTACAACCTACTCTCACCCCATTGGATAATGCCTTAATTTTGGCCTCTATCTCTGAGGATGAGGTGAAATATCTTGTATTTTCTATGGGATCCTACAAAGCCTTGGGACCCAATGGTTTCCCTCTGACATTCTTTCAGTATTTTTGAGAAATTATAAAATTTTACATCACAAGGGCTACAATGGATTTCTTAAGAACATGGAGACTATTGAGAAAGATGGATAATACCTTCATAGCATTGGTTCCTAAGGTTTTGAACCCAAGTAAGATTGAGTAATATAGAACAATAAGTTTATTCAACACCATTTATAAGATCTCATCTAATGTTTTGGTTAACAGGATCAAACCATTCCTTGGTAATATGATCAACACTAATAAAAAAGTATTCGTGTCGGATGGACAAATCCTCGATGTTGTAATCAATACTCATGAAATTATCAATTCAATGGATAAAATTGGCTATCCAGGTATAGTTTTAAAGCTTGATATTTTTAAGGCTTATCACGGATTAGATGGGATTTCCTCTACAAAGTGCTGAAGAAATTAGGCTTTAGTAATAGACTTATTCAGATCAACAATACTTGTGTAGAGATGGTCAAATACTTTGTTATGGTCAATGGCATCCCTAGTGGGAAGTTTGGTGCTAGGAAGGGATTAAGGTAGGGGGATCCAATGTCCCCCTATCTCTTTCTTATCTTAGCCAAAGTTCTAGGTAGGAACCTCTTAAGTTAGTAAACATGGGAAAACTGAAAGGTATTAAGGCGGCCTCCACCTTACCTGCTAGTGTCATACAACATTTTGTGGAAAAAAATATCCTTTTTGGGAGTGCCTCAGTTGTTGTCACAAGAATCTAGAAGACTTTCCTCAATAATTATGCCACTATTTCTGGACAATATATCAATTACCATAAAAGTAACCTCTATTTTTTCAACACCAAACAAGATCTATTATTGACCTCCCAAGGCACTACTTGGGTCTCCCTCTAACTATTAAGGAAGTCTCTATAGCCTTTTGGAATTCCATCATTAAACAAATTCAAGGAAAACTAGCGGGTTGGAAAGGGAAACTCTTCAGAAATGTTGGGAAGCTTCAACTCCTGGCCTCTTCTTTGCAAGGTATTCTGCTTTACTTCCTCCCACTTTGAAAATTTAAGGGGTCAATTGCTGAAAAAAAGAGAAAATACAAAGAACATCCTTGTAGACAGGAATGGAGGAAAAGAAGACAATGGCCTCAGTGAGTTGGAATATAGTATGCAAGCCTAAAAAGGAAGGTGGATTAAGTATCATGAAGATTGTTCCTATAAAAAAAGCTCTTACAAAAAAAAAATGGGATGGAAATTGGCTCTCCACCATACCAACTAGTGTGAGGTAATTAGTGCAAAATATCTAAATTCTGAGGGATTTGTTTATAGCCTCTCTAATCAGGCTTACTTGAGAGGCTCCAAAATCTGGAATAATATCATCAAAGGAAGAAGTATAATTCAGTCAGGGTTAAAATGGATAATTGGAAATGGTAAAAACATGATTTTATAGGAAGATGTTTGGGTTAAGGAAACCCCTCTTTCATATAATTTTCTAAATCTCAGATGTCTTAGGAATTCACCGGTAACTTCTTTGGCTCCAAGGTAGCGAACTATATCTTAACCGCAAAACAATGGAAGGACCTTTCACTTTTCTATCATACTCAGCTAAATATTCTTAGCATTGCTCAACTTCTTCATAATGATATCCATAAAATTAGAATACTGATGTTTGGTAGGGAGGACCATTTCTTCTAGTGCAAAACCTCTAGTGGAGACTTCTCGGTGAAATATGTTTATGATATGTTGGAAACTAAGGATAATTTTCCATCTTGGGGAAGCATGATTTGGAACCCATGCTTGATACCTAAAATCATCATCTTTTGGTGGATAGTTATGCATGGCATAATTCTTACTCAAGACAACCTTATTAGGAGGGGCTTCTAGCTTTCTAATAGATGTCCCTTTCATAGAAAGGAGGAGGAATCCATTCCTCATATATTTCTACATTATTTATTCACGTGGGACTTATGGACTAAAGGTTTGAGAAAACTTGATTTTCCATGGGTTACTAATAGTAACATGCAACAACTTCTCTTTGAATGGAGATGACCTACTCATATCCCTCACATCAAAAAATTCAAAAACTCACCCCCCCTCACCTTGCTTGGAGAATTTGGAAGGAAATGAACAATAGAATATTCAAAGATACTGTGAATTCAATGGATGTTTTTTTTCAGTCATTCTGCATGTTAATTTTAGAAAATATGAAAGTGAAAAAATTAAAGCTTATTGTCTATCCCCTTACCCTCTTTAAGGCAAACCCTGCTTCTAATTGGTGTCTTCCTACAGACTTTGCCTCTGTTGACAACTCCAATCTCATCAAAGGAAAGGTACAAGATGGAAACCCCCAAGGAAGGGATTGTATAAATTGATTTTCGATGGTGCTGCTAGAGGCAAGAAAGTTTCTATTGGTGGCATTGTGAGTACTGAATTAGGCATGATGATATTTGAATATTCTAAAAACCTAGATAGTTATACAAACAACTAAGCTAAACGTATGGTTCTTATTTGGGGGATTAAATTGGATTTATCCATTTGCATCAACACACTAGAAATTGTTGATGACTCTAAATATATTATTGATTCAAAACTAGTTGGTCCACAGAGGCAATATTAAGGGATGTCAGAAGGCTCCTTCCGGGTCTAGACTTGTTCACTATAAAACACACATATAGAGAAGTCAATAAAGCAGTTGATACTTTTTTTGCACTAGGATTGGACACTGTGAGTCTTTGTTGTTGGAAAAGGATAGAAATGTTACCACTGCAGACTATGCACATTATCAAAGAGGAAAGCCAGAACCATCTTTAGCTTCCAATGAATTTGTGGCAGGTTCATTCTTTGTTCATCACTACCTTTGGTTGGACCATGGTTTATTTTAATATGGTTATTCTTATGTTTAATTTAGCTTATGTAAATTCAAGGTCCGTAATATGGACCTATAGTAACACTCCCCTTGAGTTACTGAGGGTCGTTGAGGTCCTTCACACTAAGTTCAAGTATATTAACATTTATCCACTCAAAAATATTTGGCACGTGTTGGCTATGGTGGCTCATACTATCCCACCCAAATAGAATTCAAATGTTTGGCTTGCCACCCAAGAGTTTCAAATCAATGAAAAGGGGAATAACAATGGCTATGTTGAGCAGAACCTTAGACATTTTTTCAGGCATTACAATGCAACTATTGTTAATCAGCTGTCACATGATATGGACAAAGAGGCGGGTATATTTCCTATTGAAATGGATGATGGAAAAAATAAAGAAGTTAATGTGGGTTAGGGTTGTCACCTAGTCACTACCAAATATTTAGTCGATGACTATGCCAACTAGAGAATGGATCAGGGATATCATGGTCCCATGCTTATAAAGAAAAGGAATCCCATTAAGATTGATGGTGGTTTTTTCAATGCATCTTTGAAAACAAGGTTGAAGAGGGTGTATTGGAGGGATGAGCTCTAGAAGGAATCTAACAACACTCAGAGCGCTTCACATGCCTCTGACAACCTCAAGTTGAACCATCAGACTAAGAATTTGAAAGATGATGCTTACTCCCCTCTTAAGGATTATTTGAACCATTGGATACTCTTAGAAATGATTGATGCCCTAAATAGCAGGGTGAATTTTTATTCGATGAGGGCATTGGGCTTCGAGCGTGATCTGTAGGATGTTAATAGCAAGTTTGAGGAGATGTTGACCAAGTTCTCCGAGTCTAAGAGGGAAATGTAGAACATTGCCAAGTTTGGTTGCAAAATTATGTATAGTGATGCCACTACCTTTTGTCTTCTGTAGTCAGACCTACAAGACAATGATGGGGTCGATAACAAAGAGCTCATGATTTTCCTATGCGAAGAATGGCTTAAGACACTAAGGAGTGGTATGAGTGACCCTAGGGCCTAACTGGCCTCCTTTCTTCTCTTTACTATCTCCTTTGTTTATTGTTTGTCCTCCTTTGACCTCCTTTCTGTCTTATTCATGTGTTGTTTGTCCTTGATCTTGTGTCATTTTTGCGTCGTTCTAGGGGTCTTTCTTAGTTCGTTTCTCTCACTGGCTTGCCCAATTGTACAGTTGTTTAGTTGTTGGTTGTAAGGGACAACACCCATATTTTTTTGTTTTCTTAATTCAAAAACAAGTCATGCAAAAGCTAAAAATAGTCACCATACCTCAAGCCCTCCCTTAGCACTTTCTCAACCCTTGCTTGGCTCTTTCTCAGCTCTTGCTCAAACAAGAGTAGAATAATGGGAGTTGAATCCCATCAAATCTAATTCTGGTGGCGATAATGAAATGTTACATTAAAAATGATGTATTGCATGTATTTGTGATATTACGAAGACTATACGTAGACACTTTTTTCCCCAATTTTCATATTAAAAAAGAGATAAAAACCACAAGAAAAATAGAACAAGTCAATCGAAAAAAACAAACTAAAAATCATCTGAAATTCTATCTATAATATTTGAATGTTTCAAACTATAGACAAAAGCAAAAATAAATTATCTTTGACTTACACAAATTAATAGACAAAATTTATCTTTGACTTACACAAATTAATAGACAAGGCTCAACCAAAAACATTAATTTCGTGCATATTTAGAGACAGGGACTATTAACACAAATGCATTGAAGGGGAAGAGCAAAACTACTTCTTCCTATAAAAAATGAAATAGAGAGGTCTGAACTTTGATTTGCAGATAGAAAGAGAAGGTGATCCAATGCAATGAATACTTTTTATAGTTCAAGGCCATGACTTCCATAGCACAAACCAACTGACCAATGTTGTCACTAGCATTGTATTTGTATTATTTTCCTCTTTTGAAAGCACTGTATTTGTATTATTTTTCATGACATCATGGGAATTTCCTTTCTTCTCATCCTTATTATGGAAATACATGACAATACTGAAAATGAGTACCTTCCTCATCTTAATAGTGTTGCTCACTGTCTTTCTTTACCACTGTATAGTTTACACCTCATTGTCCTTGCCCTTGCAAATACTTCTCTTTTGCTACAAACAACTTCTTTTTAAACAAAACACTGAAGTTCAAATATTCATAATTGTTTCTCAACCTTTTCCTCTCATACATTTGGCACTCACGCCTCAAAACTACTACTTTTTGATGATGAATCCGTTGTCATTTCTAGACTTCATTCTCTTTCTTCTATTTCCACAACTCACCATACTATCATAATAGCAGGATACCCTTGATAAAATGAAAATATTTCTACCAAAATAGTCCAAACTTATAGGTCGTTTGGATGCTTTTGTGTTACATTTACTTGTTAGTGTTGCTTTTGGTATGTTTCTATCAACCATTAATCCACTTCTTATATATATCCTTTCCCGATTCATAGTTGCATCACAACGATCATGATGATAACTTGTTGCAATGAATACATCGATATATGAATATAATCGTTTCTCATTGATACACTTGCCATCACTAATCTTCATGTATCGAGCGACCCAAGGTGGACTCCATTATTTGAATCTTCTTAACCTGGCTCTGATATCATGCAAAAGTAATTAAATTTATAATAGACTTATGCAATAGTTCATGATTTTCTTCTTTCTTGATTGTAGGATAACTTCAGAATTTATATTTAACAAATTTGAATATCAATAATGATATAGTATGATGTTGAATGTAGTCGCCAATGTTCATTTCTTGATACATGGAGAGAGAAGATGAAGAATTGATGGTGAGCGATGAAGAATTGATTCGCCTTAAAGATACATAACGTTCCAGTGATGAATAAGTATGTGGAACCTTTTGTATCTTTAAGGGAAACATTTTTTCATCGATACCAAGCAAAAATGCAGCGCTCTGAGTTCAATAGATAGGATTGGCTAGTTGTAGAGTCGTGGCTCAATGGATCCACGAATTGAGTGCGCAAGGTTCTATTGATGGATCCATCACAGAGGTCATTAATGTATTATTCTTCAGGTCATGTCAATTATTCTTCAAGTCATGTCAATGGTCCTGTGCAAATGGTGCCTCATTCCAGGTCAACCCCAGCTGCATTGCCGAATGCAATGTCGAAAACACCCAGCATGCAGACATCCTCTACTGCACATCATATCGGTAGATCCCTATTTTTCTCTCTTTTTTTATGTGTTTATCTCCCTTGAAATGTTCTTTCTTCCGGGCGTTTTATAGTGTTATCATTTTCTGTAGAAAGTGATGCACATGAGGATGCAAGAGAGGCCACTACTAGTGATAACATACCATCATTTCCTAGATCTTCCTGTATTGCTAGTATCAGCAATGTGGACTATAATGTTACCGTACTAGCAATACGGGAAGATCTAGGAAATGATGATATGTTATCACCAGTAGTTGCCTCTAGCGCATCCTCATGTGCATCTCTTAGCTATAGAAAGTGATAACACTATGAAATGCCAACAAGAAAGAACACTTCAAGGGAGATAAACACATAACAAAAGAGAGAGAAAAAGAGGGATCTACCAATATGATGTGCAATAGAGGATGTTGGGTGTTTTCGACATTGCAGTCGGTAATGTAGGCGGGGTTGACCTGGAATGAGGTTCCATTTGCACAGGATCATTGTCATGATACTAGATAACCGTCGGTATTGCGACATGCATGCTATAATTCTAATGCCCATTTTTGACGGGGATGCTATACTAACGATGAGATTTATGTTAGAACTGATACTGGATAATCGTCGGTATTGCGACATGCATGTTATAATTCCGACGTCCATTTTCCACAAGGATGCTACACTAACGACGGGATTTCCCTCGGAAATGATACTCCATAACCGCCGGTATTGCGACATGGATGCTATAATTTTGACGCCCATTTTGCGACGGGGATGCTAGACTTCCAACGGTGTAACCATCAAAAATACGATAATACTATAATGTCTTTGTGTGGTTAATTCTGATGGTTTAGTCGTCGGAATGGCAATGGTTACCATCTCTGTTGTAAGCTTTGACGAAATAACTTCGACGGTGCCTTGTGTCAAATATTCAACGCATAGACGTTGAATATCTGACAAATAGTCATCGAAATGAGGCCTCAAATGTATTAGTGGGTGTATTGGAGGGATGAGTTCTAGAAGGAATTTGACAGCACTCAGAGCGCTTCACACGCCTTTGAAAACCTCAAGTTGAACCGTGAGACTAAGAATGTGAAAGATGATGCTTACTCCCCTCTTGAGGATTGTTCGAACCATCAGGTACTCTTAGAAATGATTGATGCCCTAAATAGAAGGGTGAATTTTATTTGATGAGGGCATTGGGTTTTGAGAGTGATCTATAGCATGTTAATAGCAAGTTTGAGGAGATGTTGACCAAGTTCTCTGAGTCTGAGAGGGCAATCTAGAACATTGCCAAGTTTGGCTGCAAATTTATGTATAGTGACGCCACTACTTTCTGCCTTCTGTAGTCATACCTACAAGACAACGATGGGGTCGATAACAAAGAGCTCTTGAATTTCCTATGCAAAGAATGGCTTAAGACACTAAGGAGTGGTAGGAGCGATCCTAGGGCCTAACTGACCTCCTTTGTTCTCTTTACTATCTCCTTCGTGTGTTGTTTGTTGTCCTTTGATCTCCTTTCTGTCTCATTCGTTTGTTGTTTGTCCTTGATCTTGTGTCAGTTTTGTGCCGGTCTAGGGGTCTTTCTTAATTCGTTTCTCTCATTGGCTTTCCTAATTGTACAGTTGCTCAGTTGTTGGTTGTAAGGGACAACACCCTTGTTTTGTTGTTTTCTTAATTCAAAAACAAGTCATGCAAAAGCTAAAAATAGTCACCATACCTCAAGCCCTCCCTTAGCACTTGCTCAACCCTTGCTTGGCTCTTTCTCAGCCCTTGCTCAAACAAGAGTCAAATAATGGTAGTTGAATCCCATCAAATCTAACTCTAGCTGCGATAATACAATGTTACATTAAAAATGATATATTGCCTATATTTGTACTATAACGAAGACAATATGTAGACAACTTTTTTTCCCAATTTTCATAATAAAAAAGAGAAAAAACCACAAGAAAAATAGAACAAGTAAAAAAAAAACTAAAAATCATCCAAAATTCTATCTATAATATCTGAATGTTTCAAACTATAGAAAAAAGCACCCAAAAAAAAAAAAAAAAAACTTTGACTTCACAAATTAGTAGACAAAATTTATCTTTGACTTAGACAAATGAATAGACAAGGCTCAACTGAAAACACTAATTCCGTGCATATTTAGAGACAGGGACTATTAACAACAAATAAGTCTTATACGAAACGGTGTACTTGCACTCGAAACTGTCGGGAATGAATTTACACTTCAACTTCCCGGTAATTGAAGTGTTTAAAATCACGCCCTTTTAACTAAAATTAAAAGAGACGAAATGTATATTTATGGCCGACACTAATTTTGTTTGTGTAACGCAGATAAATATGAGTACACTTTTGCTGCAACCATAAAAGTTATATGATATAGAAAACTCTCTCTGATATATGCGAGTAAGAGCTTCCAACACAGATTAGCTCGTTTGCATATTTCAGATTATTCACCATTGTCTTCAAACTAACATCAGCCCATCATTTATTTCAGATAATTCATTACTGTCTTCCAAATAAGATCAACCTATCTGCATAATTCAGATAAGTTTTTAAAACAAGATCAGCCCACCTGCACACTTCTGAAAACTGACTATTCCTCTTTCTGATGATGAATTACTGAAAGTAATTTCGAAATTCAAATAAAAACACACAATTTCATCTAGAAGATTATTATCTGCATTTGATGATCTTCCTGCCAAATTCAGGTAACTGACTATTCTCTTCAAACCAAGATCAACCCACCTGCAGATTTCAGTGAAGGGACAATTCTCTTGTAATTAAGATCAGCCCAATTGTCGTAGATACAGCTCCTCCAGAGCACTAAATTCAGGTTCAGTATACTCAAAAAAAGGGAAACAACAAGTATGGGGAAGTACAGTCTTATTCAGAAGTTAGGGCAAGGAACATTTGGATGTGTTTGGAAGGCCATTAAGAGGCCAACTCAGGAAGTGGTGGCTGTAAAGAAACTGAGAGATGTAATGCACAATGATTGGAACAGGCATTTGTTTAGGAAAGAAGCAGAGTGTTTAAGATCCTTCAACCACCCAAACATTCTGAAGCTGCATGACACTTACAAGGAAGGTGGGCATCTTCATATGGTGTTGGAACACATGGAAACAGATGTGTTCAACATGATTAGCAGAAGACTGAAACCATTTCCTGAAACAAAAGTAAGAAGGCTCTGTTATCAGGTCTTAAAAGGCCTGTCATACATGCATGGGCAGGGGTACTGTCACTGTGATCTGAAGCCTGAAAATCTGCTGTTTAGTAAGAACAATGTGAAAATTGCAGACATGGGTCATGCAATCAACATGAGGGAGAGTAAAAACAGGGGAGATCCCCTGCATCCATATGTTGTTTCAAGGCCATACAGAGCCCCTGAGCTCCTGCTTAAATCCTCTTCCTATGACTTTGCCATTGATATGTGGTCTGTGGGGGTTATTATGGCTCAGCTTTATAGTGTCCATCCAATCTTTTCAGATTCTTCTGACCCACAAGATCAACTTTACAACATATGCTCTGTTATAGGATGCCCAACTCCTGAGACCTGGCCTCAAGGGCTAAAACTGGCAGATTCAATGGGTTTCAAATTTCCAAAGGAATTTGAAGGCATTGATTGTCATCGTAATCTGCAGAAGTTGATGCCCAATGCAAGTGATGAGGCCATTGATCTGGTTAAACGTTTGTGTTCTTGGGATCCCAAGCTCAGACCCACTGCAGATGAAGCACTGAATCATCCTTTTTTCAACATTTTTAAGGTTCATGCAAATACAAAATATTTTGTGGGTCTGAAGAATGACAAGAGTCGGCAGAGTTTGTTGGCATCTGATTGCTTGAGAAGTTGTGAGAGTGGGAAGAATGGCAAGAGAAGGCAGAGTTTGTTGGCATCTGATTGCTTGAGAAGTTGTCAGAGTGGGAAGAATGGGAAGAATAGGCAGAGTTTGGCATCTGATTGCTTCAGAAGTTGTCATCAACAGCTCAGAGGGAAAGGTTTCGGTAGCATTTTAACAGATTGCAGTCGACCGGTTTGGAGGCCATGATTAGGTCAATTTGTATCAATGTTAATTGAGCATCTAAGGGAAATGGCTCATTTCAGTGTGTTAAATGTCTGTCAGTGTGATTTCAAATGTCTGTCAGTGTGATTTCAAATGAGATACTTAAATAAGTCAAATCTTGATACTGTTTATACCTAAATTTAATTGAAAAATAAAAATAAAAGTGTTGTTTATTGTAGAGAGTAACTTGTAAGCTATATGTATGTTTACACCATTTTTTATGAGATTTATAAGTTTTCTCTGTCTTTTCTCATGATAAGTATTGAAGATAAAATGGGTATGTTTACACATTTTTTTTATGAGATTTATATATTTTCGATCTCTTTTCTCATGATAAGTATTGAAGATAAAATAGGTATAAAAAGAGAGTTTAAATTGATAAATTAGAAAATATGATACTATTTATTTTATATTAGGTAGTGTGATGTAGTCTAAAATTAGGTAGATGACTAGGATCTCATTTTTTTAAGGTGTCTAAGTTTTGCATTCAGGTAGATTTGATTTTGGTAAGCTTATTAAGAATGATTCAACTTCACTAACAGACAAAAGATTCATTAGCATGCTATAGTTTTATATTCAACAATACTTTTTAAAAAAAAAAATTATTACATCTTTTTATTTATTAATGTGTATTTAGATTTCACATTCTAATTTTATATACAAACAAATGTCTTTCTCAATTATTTAATATTCAGTTCTTATTTATCTAATTTATATTATATACAGAAATATAAACTTACAATCTTCTCCCTTAACATTCATTTCCTCAAAACATACACGTTCTTTATATTATTTTATCTTAATATTTTAGCACTACAAGTTTTTAGGTGTAATTATAACCAAGATTTCATTTTCAAAGTAGCAACGAACTATGGAGAGAGACTAGGATATAATTACTTTCTTTAAATATTTCAGTCTTATGAGATATGACAATGTATTGAAGTGTTAAAATAGATCCTTTCTAGTGAATAAGAATCATAGACAACAAAAGATAGATAAATGTTATTCATGTTCTTCTGGTTTTAAAATTATTTCTAATCAATGATGAGAAGTAACAAATATGTCTTTAAGCTAATTGGTGAATGGAAGATATAATATTTGGGGATGAGATATATGCAGGTGTAGGAAAAGAAGTGTATTAAAGTAAAGGAAAAGTGAAGGTTGAAGATGTAGAACTAAATTAGTTACACACTATTATAAACATATGAAATGTGATTTAAAGTATAGATAGGCATAGAGGTGATTAAGGGAATACTCTTAAAAGGACTATGATAGTATAGTCTCTTGTAAATAAAGGAATGCCTTATATTTATTCTATTTGGTTTGGACTTCGGTCTAGGGCAAGAGTGGAGGTTTTCTTCTCCGTTCTTTTGCTGGCAGTGAATGAAGACTTTGTAATCTTCTTTATTCTATTAATAAATTATCCGGTTCGGTCTTATACTAATAAAAAAAAATCTAATTTATATTATATAAACATCAAATCCAATACAATTTTATTTTATTGCTTTACATTAATAAATTTAAAATTTTATTTAATTCTTTTTATATGTTGTTTGAATGAACCTTTAACATAACTTAATGCATGGATTGAACTACAAAAATGTTCATTGTATGTAACTTCTTTAAATTGAAGATACAAGATAAGAATATTCTATTTTTTTTAGCACAACTTTTACTTCACAGCATTAATAAATTTTATTTTATGAATAATATTATTTAGAATTTTAAAGAGATTTTTTTTTGAATTTGGTAGTTCTATTATATGTTCATTATTCTAAGAGGCTTGCACTTAAATTGAAGATAGAAGAATTTTATGTAACTTCTTTAAATTGAAGATAGAAGATTAAAATATTCTGAATTTTTTTTTAACACAACTTTTACTTCACATCATTAATAAATTTTGCTCTTATGAATAATATCATTTAGAATTTCGAAGAGATTTTTTTTTTTGAATTTGGTAGTTCTATTATATGTTCATTATTCTAACGGACTTGCACTTAATGACATTCAATATTAAAATACCTTTAATTTTATTAATTTAAAAAAAAAATGAAGTAAAAATTCCATCAAAACTAAATGAAGACTCGCATGGAAACGCCTTTCACATGACAAAAGTGTCACAGCGAAAGCGTTGGATTATTCGTTGGGAGTTTGGATGATAACCAGTGGATTGACCATTTAACCCAAAGAAATTGGGTTCTACAAATTCTTTTCAAATCCATCCCATTGCAAAATTGAGATTCGAACCGAAGTACACCCACATTTCATTCCTCCTCCCATTGTCCAAAATCTGATGGAGAGAGGAAGAGGGGTGTGTAAATGCCTTGATATTCACGTTTTCATTGATCAAACAGCAACTTTGTCCAGCCTTTTCCCGTTTGCTCGTCAATTTCTTTTTGAAACCAGGTTTCTCCATAATGGTGTTCAAGATTATACCAGTGATGATGGCCAAAATGATGAAGACAGTGACGAAAATGACAATGATGATAATGACAATGATGATAATGACGGTGATGATAGAATTGCCCAATCTTGCAAAGTGTTGGGAGAAGCCACTCCACTAAATGTAATTGCAGATGGTTTTCTTGGGGGAAATGATTGTCCAATTTGCTGTGAGAGTGTTATTGTTAAGGGGGAGGAGGAGTTGAGAGATGTGAAGATGTTGGGGTGCAGGCATGTTTACCATTATGAATGTATTGGGGCTTGGGCCAGCAGAGGCAATTTTACCTGCCCTCTATGCATTAGGGCATTCTAATTAACTTATGAAAAGTTGTATTTATTTATAAAAATTGAATTGAATTGCAGGAATTTTAATGAGGTCATAGTCTAAGGCACAAAGAATCATATCTTAAGCTTTTGAACGAATTATGATTAAATAAAATTGTTGGAATGAGGTAAGAATATTGTGGGTGATATTTTAAGTAGGTTTAGAAGGTTTGAGGTACCAATTTAATTGATTGTTTCTTCGAACCTTTTTATACATAAAGAAGTGAAGGAACGATTATTTATTGAATGAAATTGTGTTTTTAAGGTTTTCATTTTCAATTGAGTTTGTATTCTCCAAGACTTCGCTGATTTCAGATTGGTAGATAAAAGTTGTTTTATGTTTCATTAGTACTGAGTCTTATACCTAGATGAATGACTACTGAGTGTACCATTCATTCTCATGAGAGATAGGTTCTTGGGAATCAACACTAATGAAACATGCACTGGCTAATCTCCATGCATAATGCACCAAAGATTAAAAAAAACTGTTAAACATTTTTTTTCCTAAATTCGTGAAAATACACTATTTTTTTTTTGCAATTTTTTTGTGGTTTTCCACCACAAAATATGTAGATCATGAAGAACAAATGCTAATTTTTTTACGAAAACCCGTTGTGTTTTATGTTTTTGAAATTTGGTCAAAGGTGCAATTTACATAGAGAATAGCCACATCCAATGAAACATGGGTCAATGGGGTTGTCTCGTAAACAAGAGAGTTGAATATGAATAATGATATAATTTGACTTGTAGAAAATATCTCCTACTTATTATTTGTATATATATATTCTTTAAAATGTATAAGTGAGATTCTAAATCTAGAACTCTCATTTATTGATCATGAAATTATTTAAATTTATACTTATGATTTCTAAATTATAAACTAAGTATAACTATTTCACCTTAACGAAATATATTTGATTAGGACGAAAGGAGCGCCACATCAATGAAAGCAATTTTTTTAGAGCATTATACTTAGGACACTCATATAGAATGGTGTAAAATACAAAGGAATAGTTCAAAGGAGTTCATTTTTCACCCTTAGGTTTTGTAATCAATTTGGCGGGGATGAAAATCTACATGAGCAGGAATAACAAATTAAACACAAAAAAGACAAGCACAATTGATTCAAGTAGAATATCTATAGAATTAATCCAAAGTCAACCTATGTATTGCACATAAAATTGGAAGTATAATTACTAATTAGAAATGATATACTCCACTCCTCAACCCCCCTTCTTGACCCTCTTGATTTTTCTGTCTTCTAAAAGGGGTACACATAAATCAAGTAGAGAGAAAAGTTTGGATAAAAACTAAACATGATAACATAATAATCTATGTATATATAAATTAAGCATAAGCATGAACAATCAAGTGTAGAAATGATAATTATAGCATGATAATGCTAAAATTATGATTATAACTATGCAAATCATAAGAAAAAGAAAGATGCATGCATATGACACTTACCTATGCGTGATCACTATGGATTTAGATGAAAGATATGCCCTCACTATTATCGTTATGAAAAGTGGAGACAATACTTCCCACAAGTGACAAGTAAAAATTATGGAATAAAATAAAATAGCACACATAATAAATTATGTTAAAGGAAACTTTAAGTCATATCAACTGTATTCTTGGCCCTAGCGTGACCATCCTATCTTATAGATCATGTTATGTGCAAGTGAAGTATGGCCCATTAATGTCTCCCATACAGGAACAATCCATTTGGATTTAGTAAGATACATCATTTTTCTTGTGTGATGCATTTTGAGATGTTTATTTCGTAATCTTCTCCTCATTTTGATCATCATTATGCACCCTTGTAAGCATACCACCATATATTTCCCCATTGACATGTTCTCACATGCATATCTTGCATTGACCTTTACTATGTGTTCCATATGATCTTTACTATGTGTTCCATATGTAAATTACAAGATCACACAACCATGAGTTTTTTTATCACTATCACTGAGAGAATCATCCCTATCATAATGAAGCATGGAAGATATATTTGTATAACCATCAAAACCTTTAATTGTATCACCTTCTTATTACTAAGACCTTAAATATTTTTCTTGAGTAAAATATGTATGTTTGTGTCCATCTATCTAATGATAGTTGAAAAAATGATGGTAGTTGAATTATTTGGTGCAAGTATAAATATATGAAATGGATTGATGGGAGGAAAATTCACGAGTTTCTCAAAAAAAAAAATATCACATGGATGATATCCCAATCTAATGAGCTTCCTTTGACTCTTTTCTTATGCTTGAATGATGTTCTCATAATAGATTACATTAATATAATGTGTAACCTCACAATCATTGGGATGCTCATGGTTGATTTTAGTTTGAGAACGTGGAATAGCTTAATAACCCACGATGACGAAAGATTAGTATCATCATATAAACATTCATTAGGATAAAAAATAGAAATTTCCATGAAAAAATTTACAAGATAAATGGATGAAATTGTGTAATAAGGATGGTGTGAATCAAACCTTGTAAGGACCTCCTTAAAATTAAAATATAAAATAACACATTAAAAGAATAAATTTAACCAACTTGTTTAGATTATAAGAATAGAGACATGTTATTATATTTTGACAAAATTTCTGAGTGTACATGAGCCCAAAGTCTGCGAAAAATATAAGAAAATAATTTCCTTTACATGAAGGTCATAAGGTTAAGTACAAAAAGGACATAAAGTACATGACTAAACAAACTTTGACATGTAATCCTAAATTGTATCCTCCATGTGAGAACACCACGAATGAGAACATCGATGAAGTACTTTATCACCCAAACTTGAAGCATATGCTTCCATAAAATCCTTCATATAAATAATACTTCATCCTGCATAAGGATGCCTAACAACTTGGAACTGACATGAGTGATGGAATATGGTGTATCATGATATATCTAACAATATACATGCATATTAATACTCTAATGCAACAATATCATAATATGAAAGAGAGAAAGAAATAAAGAATCAAATAGTAAATATTTACTAATGATCAACACACATTGGCCAAAGCATCTTTTCAAGTTGACTATTGGAAAGTACATTTGAAGTAGAAGCTTATCCTTCTTTGTTACTCTATATTCGACACATGTCCAACTTTTAACTTCACAAAAATATCAAACATAAAAAAACACATAACTATGTTGTCTCCTTGACGAATAAGCATAAGCATAATTTCCAATTCAAGTATAATATTCCAAATGAAAATTAATCACAAATGCTTATTAGCATGCACATAAGAATATGCCTTGCATAGAATAATTCAATGACACAAAGTTTCATGAACTATTTCATAACCAATCAAACGTGAGGAAATAATAGAAAACGTGTAATGATAAAGGATAACCAATACCTTACTAGATACAACCAAGAATATTTAATGATGTCTAAAGTGAAATCATATACAAAAAGCCAACCATATTATGAAATATCATAATAGTAGTGCATATTATTGGTGTATGCATCTATGTTGTGAATAATTTCTTAAGTTTACTTAGGAAATAACATTGTTCTAGATGCATATAGTTGTATATTAGAAAAATAGGTTAGGTATATCATTTTTCTGCTTGAGTGATTAGACTTACTCTTCTTCCTTAGTAGTACTACTTACCCTTCTTCATACAAGGTCTTCAATTCATCAAAACTCAATACTGCAATCTTCATCTTAGTCAACAAGGTCCTTCTTCTACTCAAAGCATCATCAACTTTATTTGCCTCACCACTCTTATGTTTCAACACAAATGTGTAACTCTACATAAACTCAAACCATCGCATATGTCTATGATTCAACTTATCTTGGCTACCCAAATACTTCAATGCTTGATGATTGGTAAACAATACAAACTTCCTAGGTAACAAGTAATGTCTCCACTTCTTCAAATCTTGAATTATAACATAGAATTACTGATCATACACTGAATACCTTCTTTTAACATCATTCAAATTATCACTAAAATAAGCAACATGTCTCCCTTCTTGATTCAAAACAGCTCCAATTGCATTTCCACTAGCATTACAGTCTACTTAAATACCTTATTGAAATCAGGTAAAGATAATACCGGTTATTCAGTCACCTTCTAATTCAACAAATCAAAACCTCTATGTGGTCCATGTGTCCATTTAAACTCATTTTTATCGCCTCTCATAGTTTCAGTCATAGGTCCACAGATTGAACTAAAGTGTCTGATGAACTTCCGATAAAAACTAGCTAACCCATGAAAAGGTTTCACTTCTCCAACACTCTCAGGTGTAGGCCACTCAACAATGTATTTCACTTTATCAGGATCCATCTTCAATCCCTCAGTAGATATGAAAAATCCCAAGTATACCAACTCTTCTTTCATGAAAGTACACTTCTTGATGTTTATCAACAACTTCTCTTCTCTTAACCTCTACAATACTTGTCTAACATGCATTAGATGTTCTTCTTTTCTCTTACTAAAAATAAAGATATCATCCAAATAAGCAATGACATACTTACCCAAGAATCTCTTCAGGACTTCATTCATTAGCCTCATAAAATTACTAGGTTCATTAGACAATCCAAATGGCATTACCAACCACTCATATAATCCTTCATTTTTCTTAAATGAAGTCTTCCACTCATCACCTTCTCTTATTCTTATCTGATGATATCCACTATTCAAGTCAATCTTGGTGAAATACTTGGCTCCACTCAAACAATCCATCGAATCATCCATCGTAGGTAAAGTAAAATGGTACTTAATTGTAGTTTGATTAATGACTCTTTAATCAATACACATCCTCTATTTTCCATCTTTCTTAGGTGTCAATACAACATGTATTGCACATGGACTCATACTTTCTCTTATCAACCCTCTCTGCAGCAAATCTTGCACTTGCCTTTTGAGTTCTTCATTGTCTTTTGGTGTCATCCTATATGCTTCTGTATTTGGTAAAATAGCTCCCAGTATCAAATCCATGCAATGACTAATACTTCTTACTGGTGGTAATCCATCATGTACATTATCAGATATGATGTCAACATACTCTCTCAATAATCCATAAATTTCCTTAGGATTTTATTCTACCAAAACATTCTTCTTAGGCTCCTTAGGCACTAAAGAAAAACACACATTATTGTGCTTCATACCATCCAAAAAGATCATGGAATCTACCAAACAAATTCTTGCACTGGTACATACTTCACTCTTAAGAGATTCCTCTAAACGCAACAAATTTTGTTTCATCCCATTAGCAACAATTGTGTAAATATTCCTTCTACCATCTTGTATGGCTTGCCTATCATACTGCCATGGTCTACCCAACAAGACATGACACACATCCATATGCATAATATCACACAAAACTTCATCATAATACTTCCCAATCTTGAATTTAACTAGGCATTGTTCACTTACCAGTACCTTATGTTCATCTTGAATCCATGTAGTCTGATAGGGTTTAGGGTGCTTCATCCTTTGCAACTTTAGTTTGTCAACTAACTCTTCCAAAGCAAGATTATTAGAACTATCACTCTCTATGATAACATCACACACCTTGTTCTGCACCTTACATCTTGTCCTAAACAAATTCTTCTGTTGTATAGACTCTTCTTGTTCTCCATGATATAGGATCCTCCTAATCATCAGGGTTGCACCTTCCTCTTCTTGATTGTTGTTCACTGAACCAGTGGACTCTTCATTAGAAAATGTCATTCTCCTACTACTCTCTACTTTCTTCTTAGAGTTACCTTGTTTACATTCAAAGGATCTATGCCTTTCTTCATTGTGCATTTGAAACAAGTGCCACTAAAATTCCTTATTTCACCACTTCCTTATCCCTCATTCTGATAGGAACTCCTATCATTCCTCCTATACCAATTGATTTCCTTAACTTCAAGCTCATGTTTACTGCAATCTACAGCAGATCTACCTTTACCTCTTTAAAATTTTCCACCTCTGCCTCTTTGCCTTTGCTAATGACTTATGTTCAGCTTCTATTTAGCCTTTAACGCCCACTTGTAAGCACTTCCACACTCCTAATATGTACTAGACTAAATTCATCTTGTATGTACGATATGACCTCCTTCATTCAAACAAGATTTGAACTAGACGAGGAACGATTCAAAATCAACTCAACATCCTCAAACCATTAAGGTAGCGAGAAACTTGTTCAACTTCATCATCCACATGACTAGATTTGATGTTCAACTTGTAGAACTCCTCAGTATAACCCTTAACACTTAAATTCCTCTACTTCAAGTTTTGCAATTTTCTAAAAAAACTTACTTGATAGTCTTCAACAAAAAAATTGCTTTTAATTTGGTCACCATCCTATCCCATGATTTGATCTTGTCTTTACCTCTTCTTTTTCGATCTATCTATAGATATTCCCACCACAGGGATGGATGTCCTTTCAACTTGGTACACACATACTTCACCTTCCTTTCTTCATTAGTCCCTTCAAGCTCGAAATAATCATCCATCTCTGTAATCCAATCTATCAAATCGTCAGCATCTAGGTTACCATGATAATCAGGTGGGTTGAAATGAGGTCTCCGGTTAACATTAGTCAATGCCCTAATGAATCTTTCCTCTCCTTGATTCAACTCAGGTTGTGCTTCTTGGTTATCGCCTTTTACTCCTTCATTCTGATTTCTTTCATCTCCTTCTTCATCACTTGCATATTCTATATGTTGACCTCTCCTCTAGGGTGTATTTATTACTTCCAATATTGTGGATATTTGCCTCAACAAATCCAAAACAGTTGGATCTACATGTTGTCCTCCTCCTCTATCTTTTCTCTTGTCCATATTCACAATCCACAGTCATCGTAGGTCGAATCCTTTCAACTACCACCCCACAGGAAAATCCTAAAGGATGAAAAACCTTGCTCTGATACCACTTGACGCAGCCAAGGATGGAGAAAATCCAAAAGATCATTCTGATCCTTTCTGCAAACACAACACAACAAAAATAGAAAGAACAATAAGACAACAATGAGAAAATGAGAGATCAACCTTCAATTATGATTAGTGAATTAACTACAATAGATCTGCAACATGAAGTCTCACATGCCATACATACATGCCGAATTAGATCATAACTCTTTTACAAACCCTAGCTAAGATGTGTTAGATAATATTAAGAAAACTCTCTTATCCCATAGGAATAATTCCATAGGCTTAAACAAAAATTACAATCATCGGTCGGCCTAGAAAAGATAAAATTTTCTAGGAATAAGAAAATGTGTTACAATAATTAGGTTAGGACCCAAAAACAACTGGATCAACCTCCAATACAAACAATAAGAGATGCGATCATACAAATAAGTCGACCTCAAACGTAACACTAAGATGGCATGATCCCACTCAGAAAAACAAACCAGAAGATTAGGAAAAAGATCAGCAACCCAACCTCTGATCGGTAACTTGAAGAACAGTACAGTCCCGCAAAGAAACTACAATAACTCTCGCGCGATGAATCCAAATGAGGTGAGATCATATAAAATGATCCAATACAAAGCCACAAACACATATCCACGATGATAACCAACAAGAACAAGTATAGATCCATCACCAAAAAAACCACCAGACTGAAAGCAAACAGACTAACAACTAAAAGAAAATGTTTTTGGTTGACGCAAGATTGCTTAGACCCCAAGATGCTCCTACATCATAGAGGATGGAGTTTGTACAGGTTGGGTGGGCATCATTGCACTAGATACCACTTGGGTGTGCAACATATTCATGGGCATAGAGAACTGTTGGATATTTTCCACAGTGGTGATGAGTGGTGGCTCTTGTGATGGTAAAATGAAGACTTGGACCCGCTTGGCACAAGGTCCAAAGGTCACTCCCAGTAAAGGGAGAAGGGACACATTATAGGTTGCTGAGTGAAATCTTGGATTAACTAGAATGGAAGAAGGAGAAAGGCTAGGAGCGAAAGTAGAAATAACAAATACATGTTGCAAAGATGCACACTCTACCCTTACAACAACCTAACATACCAAGGTCCTCTCTCATTCACAATGCTTATGCTTATATGCAAGTTGGCTCCAACGTATGATTGGGTTGGGATGATAAGCCTGTGAGGGCCTAGTGGCATATTTTTCCATAGGAGGGGTCATCAATTTCATTTCCAAAAAAGAATAGGGCCCCACCAATGGAGAAGGAGGTGTCACTCACATAACAACTATTAGATCTGTCACATGAACCCTTCCTCTTTTTTCCCTATGGGTAGTAGGAGGAACTGAGGATGCCCTTGGAGGCTGAGTAGAAGGTGCTAAAAGAGACGGTGTGGTCTTAGGTGAACTCTTACCCTTTCCATAAATAGTAGGGTGAGTTATGTATGCAATGAACAGGATAGGAAAAGGCAGGTGTAATACCTACCCCTTAGTCTACCTTTCTGTTTCAATTTTCAAACTCTTTTAGACCTTTTTATGTATGTGTTGGTTATTTCAGTTGATCTTGAGGATATTCATGTATTTCTTTCATTATGTTACTGATCCATTGCGTGGTTATGTTATATCTTCTATGTACATATGATTTATGGTAATTTTATGATGCTTATGTATATGTTAGGATTTCATTTGGACTATGGTTTTCTAACAATACTGACCCTATTTTTGTACGCTCATGGATCATTTATATGTTTTACATTACTGCTTGATGTGTTTGGTATGGTATGGGACAAAGTTGTAGTTACTTGCTTCGGCGAGATCCACACGATAAACCAGTCTCAACCATTGTTTTCTATATTATATGCATGTATGTTCGTCTTTGTGATGACACGTTTGCAGGTACCGTGCTATGTCTTCCCTAAATTGGCAGGAGTGAGCATGCCCTATCGCAATATCTCAATTGTAAGAGAGGGGAGATAGTATTCAGGCCTAAATTCTACCCTAAACTCTTATATTATCCTAAGTATTAGATGAGTATCAATTTGACTACCCTACCCGAATTCATCTAGTTGACGTAAATTTATGGTTCCCATCCTTGAGTGTGTATGAGTTTGATTTTGTTGATTTCAGTTGAGTGCATTGATATTGTGTGATTTATCATGTTATTTATGAAATGGAATATTGTTTAAATTAATTATTAAATATATGGTATTTAAATAATTGAAAATTAAATTAAATACCTATGTTTAATTGAGAAAATTAATTAAAGTACAAATATTGAGTATTTGGATTTAATTGAATATTTAATTGGAATTTAGAGTTATATTAACTTTTATGCTTTATTAAATAATTTAATATTTGAGTGCATGGATAAAATTGTGCTTTAAATATTTAATCTATTTAATATATTATTTAATTAATTGCATGTGCAAGTTAATTATTGAAATTGGAGTTTGAATTCAAAGGGCAAGTTGTTTTAAAGAGTCAAAGTTGAGTTGCACAATTAAAGGGATATTTTCAATTAATAATTATTATTTTCTTTCAATTTTGAAAGTTGAGTTAACTAAGTTTAGTGGAGTGTCTATTTTGGGGGGATTTGCATAAAAGGTGGAAGTTGATTCTCTTAATGAGAATTCTCTTCTCATTCGATAATAATAGGTTTTTGGAGAAGGATTTTTGGGAGGAGAAGGTTGGTGTGAGCTTGTTGTGTTCTTGCAATTTTAGTGAATTGTTGTGGTTGGAGGTTTTTGGAGGATTTTGGGAGAGCTGTTGTGTGTTCTTGGCATATTGGAGAATTTGGGGATTTTGTGGTTGCATGTTGTATTGAAGCTTTGTGTGGATTCTTGGATTGCTTGTGCTTGGAGGATTCAACGTTCTCCAATCTTTAAAGGCATAATTTCTTAGTTTCTTGCATTGGATCTAAGGAAAGGTTTGTGATCCCTTTGTTGGTTTCAATTTTGCAATCATGTGGTTTTGTATGTTTGAATAGATGCATGTTGATTCATTATAGTTAATAGGTGTTTAGTTATATTTCTATGATTTCAGGTATTTAGAAAACCCTTAGATTTGATTTTTCCATTATTTACTATGACTTGGCATAGTATGAATATGTTGTTCAAATTTTGTAGAAAAATTCATTATAAAACTCGTAGAAAACAATAAATCAAATTGACTATAGTAGGAAATTATAGTGGGGAAAAATAAATCTCCCTTTGAAAAATTAACCCTTGGAAAATTAATTGTCCGGGAAAATAAACTTTTCTGGAAAAAAAACACAATGGGTTAAAAGTTCACCAGTAAAAAAATAATATATGCCTAGAAAAGATAAAAAAATGGAAAAAACAAATGAAAAGAAAATTTCTTAATTAATTCCGTTTTCAAAATTTTATTAAAAAAAAAACATGTTTCAAAAAATGTCTTTTAAAATAAAATCTGTTTAAAAAAAATTAAAAAGCAAATGAGGGGGTGAGGGCCACCAACCTTCCCACTCCCCAAGGCCTGCGCAGCAGCCTAAGTTGTCGGCGCGATAGCCGAGGCCGCCGACACGACAGTCGAAGCTGCCAAAAGCAGCTAGGGCCACCGCGGCCCCTTCCTTAAAGGAAGGGAGTCAACGGTGTTAGAATAGGGAGTTAGGTGGCAGTCACGTAC
>MU227788.1:1781453-1809711 GCA_018584345.1 Thuja plicata
CCCCCCCCCCCCCCCCCCCCCCCCCCCCCCCCCACCCCAAAAAAAAAATAAAAAATTTTAATTTTATTTTATTAATATTAAAAGTTAGTTAATTAAAGGTTATGTCATGTTTTTGTTATTAATTTAGTTTGTAATTAATTTAAAATTTAGTTTTAAATTAATTTTATTTTTATTAATTTGTATTTTAATTAAGATTTAATAAATGTGTTAAATGAGAATTTGTCTTTTTATTATTAATTAATATTATTGTTAATTAATAAATAAAAGAGGGATTTTTGTATTAATAATTTAGTTATTATTAATCAAGTTTATTTAAGGTGTTATTTGATTGGTTAGATATATATATTAGATGATCGTTGACATTAATATATATATAAATAAGTGTTTTTTAGTAATTTTATCAGGACATGTATTTTTAATGGATGTTTTTAAAACATATGGTGTAAATTAAATAATAATAGTATTATTATTAGGCGATTATTATTAATGTTTAATAGTAATGTTACACCTATGTCCTCATAATTGTTGCAATTATAGTTGAATTTAGTAATTATTAATTAGGTTAATTTATATTTGATGGGATTTATAAATTAACCTATAGTGGACTTAATGTGTATTCTCATTGGAAATTTAATTATAATTTGTTAGTAATTTTAATTGATAAACAAATTTGCATAATACGAGGTTATAAATTTGTTTATCACAATGTTGTAATTATGTTTAACTGAATTTTGAATTAGGTATTTTTAAAGATGTATATACCATTATGTTATCACTATGATTGATTAGTGCTTTCTGAGATGTGTTATCATGGCATGGTGTATTTTGAGTGATTATCGAAATGAATTAGGTATGCTTTTCTTGTATGGGATGTTCTCATTTTTGGGTATCTGTTGGGGATATATGACCTTCAGGATGTAAAACCAGAAGTTTTGGACTTTTGATTTCTTCATGGCATCTTATATGATTGTCAGTGCATGTTTCCGTTATGTCATCATGGTCTTGATTCTTATACCCAACCTGATTCGATTATGTTGTATTTTATGATCTTATGAGGGTACTGTTAACTATTATGGTTATTTGAGAACCAATGTGCTCCTGTATGGGCAGGATGTGATTTGAGATTTATGTATTACCTTCGTGATTTTGTTATGAGCCTAGGTAGGTTAACTAAGTGTATAGAGGGGAAGTGGCTTGCAATGGGGGCATGGGCTCTAAGTGGCTACTAGGGTAACTCATTGGAAAGTTACTTAACAAGTGGAAAATATGAAACATTAAAGGGGTTTTAAAATGAACTAATAAGATGTCTGAGTCTCTACCTATGCCTTGAGTTTATTACATGCTAGGATGGAAGAGTTAGGTTCCTTGTCTTCATGAAAGGATTACTAAGCCACATAGAGTCACTTGGGGGTCGGGGTCCAAGAGGGACTACTAGGGTAACTCAAGGGTAGACTTATGTGATGACACTTCCCTATATACAACTTATGTTATCAAACCTGGTTGAATCCTCTAGTATTGTGTAGACTTCCTTAATATGGTTTAGAGAGCTTCTAAGATCTTCCTAGGCATTTATGTATGATGTCTATTATACCTTTGATGGTTACCTTCTTGTTGTATACCCGTGTGAGTGGGCCTGTTACTATCTCCTCAGCACGGTGGGAGTGAACCTTTGGTTCCACGCGGTTGGGTGGTAGTGATTCTTATTACCATTGATATTCTGACGGTTCTTCTTCATGCTTGGATGATCCTTTTTGCAGTTCTATTTTCTTATTCTTCTAGAGACTTGTTCAGTTACATGAGTTGTATGCTTGTACCATATGTGGATATTGGTTGACATCCTTTAGATGATGTGTTGTATTGTATTGATATATATTATTACATACCCTACGACTTGTGCAGTGGATGTTGATTAGGTTGTATACCTTGGGTATCAAATGTATATGTGATCTTATTATATGAGATGTATATTATTGGACTCAATTGATGTATCCTTTAAGTTAGTTCTTTGTAGTTGTTCTCGTAGATTATTTTTCTTAAGTAATTGTAGGTCAAGGAACCCTCGAGAAATGTTATCTATCTATGAGTTGTACTTACATGTATGTCATGTACTTCATTGTATTGCTTCCGCATTGTTATCATTATGGTCTGTAAACATTTAAAAAAAAATATCATGTTAACTTAGTGTCAAGTTTAGGTTAGTTCTCCTGGGTTCCCTGGCGGGGCATTACACTTGGTATCAATGCCCAAGTTTCTACACTGGGACCTCTGGGAAATTTGTGTGCCCATTGGTTGGTTAGTAGTGAAATTATAGCTCACGTCACCTTGCGTCTTTAGAGTCATTGTTCATGATCTCGTATTCTTGTATGTGGTTCGTCCCACTTGATTTGGAGTGATGTTTAGTCTTGGTTGTTATAGGTGGATACCTACTGAGGCTAGAATTGTGCTAGGATTTATGATTGAAACTCTAGGGTATCTAGTCTCATCGTTGCTCATGAAGTTCGTAATAATCTATAGGAGTGTTTTTGATAGTGAGCAAATGGCTTACTTCTTTGGTTTTGTGAGAGTGGTATGAGCACTTGGCGATGGTCATTGGACTACCTTGTCTATTATAGCATGATAGTTGATGTATGTTGTATGTGATATGATGTGGTGATGAAGACCTAGTTTGAAGAACTCCTTGTTGCTTGTTTTCTTTCTCTTTGAGTAACTTGTGATTTCTCTTGAGTAACATGTTTCTTATCCCTAGGAGTGTGATGTTATTGATCGTGCATGATTGGAATTGCATGATGAATTGAATTGATTATATTTGAATTATATGAATTGTATGGTGTGAGTGTTGTAAATGAGCTTGAGGAATATGATTGATTAAACATTAATGTTAGTAACAAAGAATAATTCATAATTGCATGAAGTTGCATAAAGATGATGTTGGAAATATAACACATTGTTTGTCTTGAGTGATTATGTGCATTCTCTAATGCATCTAGAATGAGGTACCTTGGATGTCATGAAGCAAATACTCCCTTGAGTGTGGCTACTCCTAGTCACCTTGTTATGTGAAGTGTTTTTATATTGATTATTCATTTTGGTTGATTGATATCTTGTTGTGTTGTATGTGGTCAACATTAATTTCTTTTGAATTTTCTTATGGCTGGATTAGTTACCCAAATCTCTTTCATTATCTTGATTGTGGCATTAGTCACATTTAATTTATTGTTGAAATTGTATACTTTTATGATTTAATGTTGAACTTTAGAAGTTCTCCCACTTGGGTTTTCCTTTGAATTTTAAGGTGGCTATTCTGAAAGTTTGGTGTTGTTGACCATGTTTCGTAATAAGTATTGTTTCTATCATGTTCATTATGGACCCTTGATAGTATGTATAAGGGAGGACATCATAGAGATTGCACTGTAATTGTATGTGGAAACAAAATGCATTACATAATTTATATGTTTGCGTAAGAGTTGCATTAAGTAAGGTTGCATGAACTGTTCAAATTTCTATTCGATATAAACATGGATGTGTATCTTCTTGTTTGATCTTAATTAATAGGGAGTGTAGCACTACGATGCGAATCCTTTTTGATTAGTTGCTAGATTAGTTAATAGCTTCTAGGAGTAAGCCTGGATTAAGGGGAGGAGGATGTAATACCTACCCCTTAGTCTACCTTTCTATTTCAGTATTTGAACTCTTTTAGACCTTTTTATGTATGTGTTGGTTATTTCAGTTGATCTTGAGGATATTTATGTATTGCTTGCAATATGTTACTGATCCATTGCGTGGTTATGTTATATCTTGTGTATACATATGATTTATGGTGATTTTATGATGCTTATGTATATGTTAGAAATTTATTTGGACTATGGTTTTCTAACAATACTGGCCCTATTTCTGTATGCTCATGGATCATTTGTATGTTTTGCATTACTGCTTGATGTGTTTGGTATGGTATGGGATAAAGTCGTAGTTACTTGCTTCGATGAGATCCACACGATAAACTAGTCTCAAACATTGTTTGCTATATTATATGCATGTATGTTCATCTTTGTGATGACAGGTTTGCAGGTACCAGGCTACGTCTTCCCTGAATTGGAAGGAGTGAGTGTGCCCTATCACAATATCTCAATGGTAAGAGAGGGGAGATAGTATTCAGGCCTAAATCCTACCCTAAACCCTTATATTGTCCTAAGTATTGGACAAGTATTAGTTTGACTACCCTACTTGGATTTTTCTAGTTGACATAAATTTGTGGATCCCATTCTTGAGTGTGTTTGAGTTTGATTTTGTTGATTTCAATTGAGTGCATTGATATTGTGTGATTTATCATGTTATTTATGAAATGGAATATTGTTGGAATTGATTATTAAATATAGGGTATTTAATTAATTGAAAATTAAATTAAATACATATGTTTAATTAAGAAAATTAATTAAAGTATAAATATTGAGTATTTGGATTTAATTAAATATTTATTTGGAATTTAGAGTTATATTAGCTTTTATGCTTTATTAAATAATTAAATATTTGAGTGCATGGATAAAATTGTGCTTTAAATATTTAATCTATTTAATTAATTGCATGTGCAAGTTAATTATTGAAATTGGAGTTTGAATTCAAAAGACAAGTTTTTTTAAAGAGTCAAAGTTGAGTTACACAATTAAAGAGATATTTTTAATTAATAATTATTATTTTCTTTCAATTTTGAAAGTTGAGTTAACTAAGTTTAGTGGAGTGTCTATTTTGGGGGGATTTGCATGAAAGGTGGAAGTTGAGTCTCTTTAGAAGAATTCTCTTCTCATTTGATAATAACAAGATTTTGGAGAAGGATTTTTAGGAGGAGAAGGTTGGTGTGAGCTTGTTGTGTCTTGCAATTTTTGTGAATTGTTGTGGTTGGAGGTTTTTGGAGGATTTTGGGAGAGCTTTTGTGTGTTCTTGGCATATTGGAGAATTTGGAGATTTTGTGGTTGCATGTTGTATTGAAGCTTTGTGTGGATTCTTGGATTGCTTGTGCTTGGAGGATTCAAGGTTCTACAATCTTCAAATGCATAATTTCTCAGTTTCTTGCATTGGAACTAAGGTAGGGTTTGTGATCCCTTTGTTGGTTTCAATTTTTTTATAATGTGGTTTTCTATGTTTGAATAGATGCATGTTGATTCATTATGGTTAATAGGTGTTTAGTTATATTTATGTGATTTCAAGTATTTAGAAAACCCCTAGATTTGATTTTTTTATTATTTACTATGACTTGGCATCGTAGTGTTATGCTGTTTGAATTTCGTAGAAAAATTTATTAAAAAACTCCTAGAAAATGATAAATCAAATTGACTATAGAAGGAAACTATAGTGGGGAAAAATAAATCTCCCTTGGAAAAATTAACCCTTGGAAAATTAATTGTTTGGGAAAATAAACTTCTCTGAAAAAAAAATACAATGGGTTAAAAGTTCACCAGTAAAAAAATAATATATGCCTAGAAAAGACAAAAAATGGAAAAAACAAATGAAAGGAAAAATTCTTAATTAATTTCATTTTCAAAATTTTATTAAAAAAAAAAAAAACATGTTTCAAAAAATGTCTTTTAAAATAAAATTTGTTTAAATTTTTAAAAAAAAGCAAATGAGGGGGTGGGGGCCACCAACCCTCCCACTCCCTAGGGCCTGAGCAACAATCGAGGCCGCTGGCACGACCGCCCTGTTGTCGGCCGCAGTTGGGGCCAACGCGGCCCCTTCCTTAAAGGAAGGGAGCCAACGGTGTTAGAATAGGGAGTTGGGGTGGGGGCCACGTACCACCCCCCCGCCCCCCAATGTATTTATTTTATTAATATTAAAAGTTAGTTAATTAGATGTTGTCATGCTTTTGTTTTTAATTTAGTTTGTAATTATATTAATTTAGTTTTTATTAAATTGTATTTTAATTAAGATTTAATAAATGTGTTAAATGATAATTTATCTTTTTATTATTAATTAATATTATTATTAATTAATAAATAAAAGAGGGGTTTTGTATTAATAATTTAGTTATTATTAATCAAGTTTATTTAAGGTATTATTTGATTGGTTAGATATATATATATTAGATGGTCGTTGACATTAATATATATATATAAATAAGTGTTTTCATTTTAATTTATTAGGACATGTATTTTTAATGGATGTTTTTAAAATATATGGTGTAAATTAAATAATAACAGTATTACTATTGGGCGATTATTGTTAATGTTTAATAGTAATTTCACACCTATGTTCTCATAATTGTTGTAATTATAGTTAAATTTAGTAATTATTAATTAGGTTAATTTATATTTGATAGAATTTATAAATTACCCTATAGTGGACTTAATGTGTATTTTCACTAGAAATTTAATTATAATTTGTTAGTAATTTTAATTGATAAACAAATTTATATAATAGGAGGTTATAAATTTGTTTATCACAATGTTGTAATTATGTTATGCTAAATTTTGAGTTAGGTATTGTTAAAGATGTATATACCATTATGTTATCACTATGATTGATTAGTGCTCTCTGAGATGTGTTATCATGCCATGGTGTATTTTGAGTGATTATCGAAATGAATTAGGTATGTTTTTCTTGTATGGGATGTTTTCAGTTTTGGGTATCTGTTGGGGATAGATGACCTTCAGGATGTAAAACCACAGGTTTTGGGGTTTTGATTTCTTCATGGCATCTTATATGATTGTCAGTGCATGTTTCTGTGATGTCGTCATGGTCTTGATTCTTATACCCAACCTAATTCAGTTATGTTGTATTTTATGATCTTATGAGGGTATTGTACATTGTTATGGTTATTTAAGAACCAATGTGCTCCTGTATGGGCAGGATGCAATTTGAGATTTATGTATTACCTTGATGATTTTTTTATGAGCCTAGGTAGGTTAACTGAGTGTATAGAGGGAAAGTGGCTTGCAATGGGAGCCTAGGCTCTAAGTGGCTACTAGGGTAACTCATTGGCAAGTTACTTAATAAGTGGAAAATATGAAACATTAAAGGGGTTTTAAAATGAACTAATAAGATGTCTGAGTCTCTACCCATTCCTTGAGTTTATTACATGCTAGGATGGGAGAGTTAGGATTCTTGTCTTCATGAAAGCATTACTAAGCCACATAGAGTCACTTGGGGGCCGGGGTCCAAGAGGGACTACTAGGGTAACTCAAGCGTAGACTTATGTGATGACACTTCCCTATATACAGCTTAGGTTATCCTACGTGGTCGGATCCTCTGGTATTGTGTAGACTTCCTTAATGTGGTTTAGAGAGCTTCTAGGATATTCCTAGGAATTTATGTATGATGTCTTGTATACCTTTGATGGTTGCCTTTTAGTTGTATACCCGTGTGAGTGGGTATGTTACTATCTCCTCAACACGGTGGGAGTGGACCTTTAGTTTTACGCGGTCGGGTGGTAGTGATTCTTATTAGCATTGAGATTCCAACGGTTCTTCTTCATGCTTGGATGATCCTTTTTGCAATTCTATTTTCTTAGTCTTCTAGAGACTTGTTCAGTTGCGTGAGTTTTATACTTGTACCATATGTGGATATTGGTTGACATCCTTTGGAGGATGTGTTGTATTGTATTGATATGTATTATTACATACCCTGTGACTTGTGCAGTGGATGTTGATTAGGTTGTATACCTTGGGTATCAGATGTAATTGTGATCTTATTATATGAGATGTATATTATTGGATTCAATTGATGTATCCTTTAAGTTAGTTCTTTGTAGTTGTTCTCGTAGATTATTTTGCTTAAGTAATTCTACATCAAGGAAACCCTCAAGAAATGTTATCTATGTATGAGTTGTACATACGTGTATGTCATGTACTTCATTGTATTGCTTCCGCATTGTTATCATTATTGTTTCTAAATATTTTAAAAAAAAATTATCCTGTTAACTTAGTGTCAAGTTTAGGTTGGTTCTCCTAGGTTCCTTGGCGAGGCATTACACTTGGTATCAAAGCCCACGTTTCTATACTAGGAGCTCTAGGAACTTTGTGTACCAATTGGTTCCAGTTAGTAGTGCAATTATAGTGCACGTCACCTTGCATCTTTAGATTCATTGTTCATGATCTCTTATTCTTGTATGTGGTTCGTCCCACTTGATTTGGAGTGATATTTAGTCTTGGTCGTTATAGGTGGATACCTACTAAGGTAGGAATTGTGCTAGGATCTATGATTGAAACTCTATGGTCTCTAGTCTCATCGTTGCTCATGAAGTTCATAATCATCAATAGGAGTGTTTTTTATAGTGAGCAGATGGCTTACTTCTTTGGTTTTGTGCGAGTGGTATGAGGACTTGGCGATGGTCATTGGACTACCTCATCTGTTATAGCATGATATTTGATGTATGGTGTATGTGATATGATGTGGTGATGGAGACCTAGTTTGAAGAACTCCTTATTTCTTATTTTCTTTTTCTTTGAGTAACATGTGATTTCTCTTGAGTGACTTGTTTCTTAGCCCTAGGAGTGTGATGTTATTGATCGTGCATGATTGAAATTGCATGTTGAATTGAATTGATTATATTTGAGTTATATGAATTGTATGGTTTGAGTGTTGTAAATCATCTTGAGGAATATTATTGATTAAACATTAATGTTAGTAACAAAGAATAATTCATAATTGCATGAAGTTGCATAAAGATGATGTTGGAAATATATCACATTGTTTGTCTTGAGTGATTGTGTGCATTCTCTAACCCATCTAGAATGAGGTACCTTGGATGTCATGAAGCGACTACTCCCTTGAGTGTGGCTACTCCTAGTCACCTTGTTATGTGAAGTGTTTTTATATTGATTATTCATTTTGGTTGATTGATATCTTGTTGTGTTGTATGTGGTCAACATTAATTTCTTTTGAATTTTCTTATGGCTGGATTATTTAACCAAATCTCTTTTGTTATCTTGATTGTGGCATTAGTCATATTTGATTTATTGTTGAAATTGTATACTTTTATGATTTAATGTTGGACTTTGGAAGTTATCCCACTTGGGTTTTCCTTTGAATTTTAAGGTGGCTATTCTGAATGTTTGGTGTTGTTGACAATGTTTCGTAATAAGTATTGTTTCTATCATGTTCATTATGGACCTCTGATAGTATGTATAAGGGAGGACATCACAAAGATTGCACTGTAATTGTATGTGGAAATGGAATGTATTACGTAATTTATATGTTTGCGTAAGAGTTGCATTAAGTAAGGTTGCATGAACTATTCAAACTTATATTCGATATTAATATGGATGTGTATCTTCTTGTTTGATATTAATTAATAGGGAGTGTAGCACTATGATGTGAGTCCTTTTTGATTATTTGCTTGATTAGTTTTTGGCTTCTAGGAGTAAGCCTAGATTTAGGGGAGGAGGATGTAATACCTACCCCTTAGTCTACCTTTCTATTTCAGTTTTTGAACTCTTTTGGACTTTTTTATGTATGTGTTGGTTATTTCAGTTGATCTTGAGGATATTCATGTATTGCTTTCATTATGATACTGATCCATTGCGTGGTTATGTTATATCTTCTGTGTACATATGATTTATGGTGATTTTATGATGCTTAGGTATATGTTAGAATTTTATTTGGACTATGGTTTTCTAACAATAATGATCCTATTTATGTACGCTCATGGATGATTTGTATGTTTTGAATTACTGCTTGATGTGTTTGGTATGGTATGGGACAGAGTCATAGTTACTTTCTTCGGCGAGATCCACACGATAAACTAGTCTCAATGATTGTTTGCTATATTATATGCATGTATCTTCATCTTTGTGATGACATGTTTGTAGGTACCAGGCTACGTCTCCCCTGAATTGGAAGGAGTGAGTATGAGCTTGTTAGTAATAACTGAGAGGGGGGGGGTGAATCAATGCCTTCAAAAATATTCCAATAATCAACCTAAAAACTTAGTACCACAATATTAAGCCTCTAGTTATCTTTAGTCCTATAAGATGAATGCCTCCAAATAATTTTATCAAATTACTACTGTTGAGAATGCTTTGTAAAACCTTCTACTGTATGTTTACAGAATAGCAGTTTGTTAAGACAGTAAATTGTCTAGAGTATACCGATCAATCTAGTTAAGTTAAGTGTAATGCAAAACACTAAAGTAATGACTCATAAACACATTGAAAAATGTATTTTTAATGTGGAAACCTTGTTAAGGGAAATACCACTTGGGACCGGTAACCCAAAATTTCACTCTTCTAGAGTGAGCTCGGTGAAGAGCCAACCCTGTTAAAGGTTACAAACACACTATTATGTGTGACCTTGTTAGAGGATTTAAAAGTTTAGTCTGTCACTTGATATCGGGCATCTCTATGCTACCATCCTTGATCAAACACTCACTTGGCCTGTCAATAGGTATCTGGAATCTCATGCTATCTTCATGATCATACTTTTTGATACTCCTTGGGATGTATCTCAATATAGAAAGGATCTTTAAATCCCGCTCGGTTAAGACACTTTCTTAATCAATTGTTAAACTGAAATAGTATGATCTATTCACATATACAACTTATACTTGCAAATTTTCAAATCTATTGTAATCTCATAAAACTATTCTAATCAATATATCTCAGTTTATACCTTTGCTCCACTTTGATTCTGCTCAGTGATGCTGTGCTCTGTTGCTCGGTATCCACAGAAAACTTTAGCTCTTTCCTCAGCTTGTTGATCAGGACTGTATGAAGTTGATCTTCATCAGTTTCTCTTTAGCATCCTCTTTTCATTCATTCACCCACCACTCCAATTTGTAATGAATTGAGTTGTCTCTTTATAGACATGATATCACCATTGTTAGGTTCTTGATTTTCTTGATCTTGGTGTGATCCACAATTCTCGCCAATTATATTTAAAGCAAAACTCTTTTTTTATCTCGCTGAGATCTTCTTTCCAACTGGACAAAACAAATTTAAATCCATTACTTATCGCTGGCTTTATCTTGTCGATGAAAACAAAGATAGCTACTAGTTAAGTCTATTCTTAGCTCTGCTAGCTAGATATTTTTTCATTTCTGAACTCAAGTTAATTTTGGTGTTTAACTCTTTGATAGTGTCAGTCAACACTCCAGTTCTCCTCGGGCTTATCCATCGATTTACACTATGTTTCTGGCTGTCATTTATGCTTGTGATTTTGCTCGTCGATAATGCTTCATCGGTGTTCTTTCTTGGGCATCTATATGACTTGACTTTCGGTGATCCCTGTTCATCGGTGTCCACTAATCGTTAGTGTTTGAAGTCATAATGTGAATGCTTGTCTTTTATGCATTACTGAAAGCATAATTTTTTTCTCTTTGATTCTCTAAAGTCTTTGACACTTTTATTATAACCGATTAGATTATATCAAGTTGACATCAATGACAATAAAATCCATTAATTGATTTAATTTCTTGCATTACCTTTCTGCATTTCGGTGATAAATTTAACATCTTCAAGCATTCAATCAGTTACATGTCATCAATCTCTCCCTTTGACATTGATAGCAACATACTACATTACATACTATACTATCACTAATACAATATGAAATATACAATTTCATCAAGCTTTCCTAATGTAACTATTACAAATGTCTGGCTTTCGGTAAGCTCAAAAATAACTTAGATTTGTTTCATGCAAAGTGGTTGTCTTCAAACTTCAATCCCTTCAATGGATAGATGTATCATCTGATATCTTTGTTCTGATATGTGCTCTACCTTGACTGTTCCTCTTCTTGATAATCTTTTTTTCCTTTGACAACAATCTTTCTCTTTTTGTCGGAACTCTCTCCCTTTGTTACTTCTCTCCCTTAGATGAATATTTCATGTGTAATCAATTTCTCTCCCTTAGAATATTGATTAACTCTTCCTTCTGATTCTCAGGAACTTCTCTTCATGGATAATGATATAATCTTCCCCTTTATCATATCTCTCCTTTATGTGATATGGAATCATCTCTCATTTTGATAATGAGATCATCTCTCCATTTGTATGATAAAGAAAATTTCTCCTTGATGATAATAAGAACATCTCTCCCTTTGATAACAATGCCAAACAAAAATACTTCTCCTTGATTTATCATCTATATCATCTTCCATTCCTTTGCATAATATATTTCTTGAATTTCCCTATCCATCAGCAATACAATATTCTAATTTTTGGTGCAGATATGTACCTTGCAATGTACATATGTATCTATTGTTGTCCATCAAAATGTTTGCATCAACATGATTGATCTTCAAATTTGGTATAGGATGATGCAACCTCTTAGTCAGATTACTGACTAATAGACAAGGGTTGAACCCCTAGTCTCTTTCTCAAGTACTCAAGTGTATCCTTCAGTAATGGCTTGGTGAATATATCAGCTAACTGTTCCTTTGATTGAACATATTCCAGTGTCACTTCCTTTTCTTGCACTTGTTCTCTCAGATAGTGATACTTGATAGCAATATGCTTAGTCTTAGCATGCATGACTGGATTCTTAGAAATTTTTATTGCACTAGTATTATCACAATAGATAATTACTGGTTCAAGGATCTTCATATTCATACCTTCCAACAATTGTTTGATCCATGCAATATTGGAACAATTTGTAGCAGTAGCCACATACTCTTCTTCTGCAGTTGACTGAGAGATGCATCCTTGCTTCTTTCTCATCCATGTGACAAATCTATCACCCATGAAGAATGCTCCTCCAGTTGTGCTCTTTCGATCATCAATGTTTCCAGCCCAATTAGTATATGTATAGACTTTTAGCTCAATTTTTCCTTCTCTCTTGTACCATAAGCCATAGTCCTCGGTGTTCTTCAGATATCTTAGAATTCTTTTGACAACAGTCATATGTGATTCTTTCAGATTAGCAGAGAATCTTGCAACTATTCCAATTGTGTGTGCTATATTTGGTCAGGTGTGAACAACATACATCAGTTTTCCAATCATTGATATGTATAAGGTCTGATTTACCTTATTAGATTTGTCTTCTTTTTTCAGCTTACAGCTGGTAGCCATAGGTGTTCCAATTGGTTTAGAATCTTCCATCTTGAATATCTTCAGCACTTCCTTGATGTATTTAGACTGAGTGATGTATATGTCTGCATTTTGTTGAAGAATGTGTAGACCAAGAAAGAATTTGTTCTCTCCAAATGTAGACATTTCAAATTACTTGCTCATTTCATTAGCAAAGGATTTGCATAACAATTCATTTCCCCCAAAAATGATATCATCAACAAAAATTTCAGCAATCAAAATATTACCATGGGTATTTTCTTTTAAGTAGAGATTGCTATTTTCACTTGTTCTAAAAAATTTTATGCTAATGAGATATGAGTGAAGTCTTTCATACTAGGTTCTCGATGCTTGTTTTAATCCATACAAGGCCTTGTGTAGTCTGCATACCATGTTTCTCTTTTCTGCATCAACAAACCCTTTTGGTTGTTCAATGTATACCTCTTCTTCTAGTATTCCATTTAGGAATGCAGATTTGACATCCATTTGGTATACCTTGAATCCTTTAAATGCACCATAAGCAAGTAAGATTCTAACTCCTTCTATTCTAGAAACGGGTGCAAAGGTTTCTCCATAATCAATACCTTCTTCTTGTGCATATCCCTTGCATATTAATCTTGCTTTGTTTCTAGTGACTTCTCCATTCTCATTCAGCTTGTTTCTAAATATCCATTTGGTGCCGATGACATTCTTGTCAACTGGTCTCGGTACTAGTGTCCATGTACTGTTCTTCTCGATATTTTCTATTTTCTCATTCATAGCATTGACCCATTCTTCATTTTCAAGTTCATTGTTAAAAGATTTGATCTCAAAATCACAAAGTAAACATCTGGTGTTAAGTTACTTACTTCTTGTTCTTGTTCCAACCTTCTTGTATCCTATGATTTGATTATGTGGATGATGTCTTTTGACATACTTGGTAAGTTTCATTTTAGCTCCATGTTCATCACTCTGGTCATCTTCTTCAACTTCACCAAACTTCTTCTTATATGATCTGTCATTTCCTCTGTCATCTTTTCTTTGATTTGGACATCTTGCAGCAAAGTGTCCAACCTCTTTACAATTGAAACATACAAGTGGTAATTTACCTTTGTATCTGTCTTTGCCTCTCTGCAATCTTCTTGCCATTAGTGCTTCAATTTCATCAAGTCCTTGATCCTCATTATCACTATCACTATCATTTCTAACAGCATGTCTATGACTTGAGTTACTTATCTTTAGAGAATATTTGAATACATAGTCTATAGATGGTAAGACACTATTATCAAAGTTGTTCATCTCAAATGAAATAAGTCTGCCAATCAGACTATCTAGAGTAACTATATTATTTTCAATTGCTCTCATTTCTTAAATAGAAGAAACTCTAATAGCATAAACTGGCAATAAGGTTCTTAAGACTTTTCTTATCACTGTCTCCTCTTCAAGTACACCTCCAACTCCTCAGATAGCATTGACTACCTCTTTGATTCTGCAGCTATACTAAGTAATGTTTTCTCCTTCTTTCATCCTTAGGTCATCAAAACTCCCTCTTAGGCTTTCTGCCTTTGCTCTTAGTACATTGGCATCTCCTCCATGTACCAGCTTCAACTTACCCCACATATGCTTTGCAGAGGTGCAGGTTTTGACATCTTCAAACTCAGCATCGGAGAGTGATGATGCAAGTTCTATCATAATGTAGTTATGTTCATGCTTTACTCTTAATTTCTCAAGAGTGTGAGGTCCTATAGGCAACACATATTTAGTATCTAAGTATTGAACAATATCATTTCCAATACCTTATAGGTGGAGTCTTATTCTGCTTTTCCATGATGCAAAGTTGTCTTTATTCAACTTGGGCACATCTCGTATGTTCATCTTGTGATCTTTTTCTTGAGCTGTTAAACTCCCTTTCTAAACACACAAGCTCTGATACCAATTGTTAGTAATAACTAAGAGGGGGGGGTGAATCAGTGGCCTCAAAAATATTCCAATATTCAACCTAAAAACTTAGTACCACAATATTAAGCCGCTAGTTATGTTCAGTCCTATAAGATGATTGCCTCCAAATACTTTTATCAAATTACTACTGCTTGGAATGCTTTGTAAAACCTTCTACTGTATGTTTACAAAATAGCAGTTTGTTAATTTACTGAAAGAAAGTAAATTATCTAGAGTATACCGATCAATCCAATTAAGTTAAGTGTAATGCAAAACACTAAAGTAATGACTCATAAAGACATTGACACATAAATTTTTAACGTGGAAACCCTGTTAAGGAAAAAACCACTTGGGACCCGTAATCCAAAATTTTCACTCTTCTAAAGTGAGCTCGGTGAAGAGCCAACCCTGTTAAAGGTTACAAATACACTGTTAGGTGTGACCTTGTTAGAGGATTTTAAAGTTTAGTCTATCACTTGATATCGGGCATCTCTATGCTACCATCCTTGATCAAACACTCACTTGGCCTATTCATAGGTATCTGGCATCTCATGCTATCTTCATGATCAAACTTTTTGATACTCCTTGGGATGGATCTCAATATAGAAAGGATCTTTAAATCCCGCTCGGTTAAGAGACTTTCTGAATCAATGGTTAAACTCAAACAGTATGATCTGTTCACATATACAACTTATGCTTGCAGATTTTCAAATCTATTGTAATCTCATAAAACTATTCTGATCAATATATCTCAGTTTATACCTTTGCTCCACTTTGATTCTGCTCGATTATTTTTTGCTTTGTTTCTCGGTGTCTGCAAAAAAATTTAGCTCTTTCCTCAGCTTGTTCTCAGTGTCCACCGACTGTCAGTGTTTGAAGTCATAATGTGAATGCTTATCTTTTATGCATTGCTGAAAGCATAATATTTTTCTCTTTGATTCTCTGAAGTCTTTGACACTTTGATTATAACCAATTAGATTATATCAAGTTGACATCAATGGCAATACAATCCATTAATTGATTTAATGTCTTGCATTATCCTTCTGCATTTCGGTGATCAACTTAACATCTTCAAACATTCAATCAGTTACATGTCATCAACCCTATTGCAATATCTCAATGGTAAGAGATGGGAGATAGTATTCAAGCCTAAATCTTACCCTAAACCCTTATATTGTCCTAAGTATTGGACGAGTATTAGTTTGACTACCCTACCTGGATTCGTCTAGTTAACGTAAATTCGTAGATCCCATTCTTGAGTGTGTTTGAGTTTGATTTTATTGATTTTAGTTGAGTGCATTGATATTGTGTGATTTATCATGTTATTTATGAAATGGAATATTGTTAGAATTAATTATTAAATATAGGGTATTAAATTTAATTGAAAATTAAATTAAATGCCTATGTTTAATTGAAAAAATTAATTAAAGTACAAATATTGAGTATTTAGATTTAACTGAATATTTAATTAAAATTTAGAGTTATATTAGCTTTTATGCTTTATTAAATAATTAAATATTTGAGTGCATGGATAAAATTGTGCTTTAAATATTTTATCTATTTAATTAATTGCATGTGCAAGTTAATTATTAAAATTGGAGTTTGAATTCAAAAGGCAAGTTGTTTTAAAGAGTCAAAGTTGAGTTACACAATTAAAGGGATATTTTTAATTAATAATTGTTATTTTCTTTCAATTTTGAAATTTGAGTTTACTAAATTTAGTGGAGTGTCTATTTTGGGGGGATTTGCATGAAAGGTGGAAGTTGATTCTTTTTAGGAGAATACTCTTCTCATTTGATAATAACAGGTTTTTAGAGAAGGATTTTTAGGAGGAGAAGGTTGGTGTGAGCTTGTTGTATCTTGTAATTTTTGTGAATTATTGTGGTTGGAGGTTTTTGGAGGATTTTGGGAGAGCTTTTGTGTGTTCTTGGCATATTGGAGAATTTGGGGATTTTGTGGTTGCATGTTGTATTGAAGCTTTGTGTGGATTCTTGGATTGCTTGTGCTTGGAGGATTGAAGGTTCTACAATCTTCAAAGGCATAATTTCTCAGTTTCTTGCATTGGAAATAAGGTAGGGTTTGTGATCCCTTTGTTGGTTTCAATTTTGTAATATTGTGGTTTTCTGTGTTTCAATAAATGCATGTTGATTCATTATGGTTAATAGGTGTTCAGTTGTATTTCTATGATTTCAGGTATTTAGAAAACCCCTAGATTTGATTTTTTCATTATTTACTATGACTTGGCATAGTAGGGTTATGTTGTTCAAATTCCATAGAAAAATTCATTATAAAACTTTTAGAAAATGATAAATCAAATTGACTATAGTGGGGAAAAATAAATCTCCCTTGGAAAATTAATTGTTTGGGAAAATAAACTTCTCTTGAAAAAATATAGTGGGTTAAAAGTTCACCAGTAAAAAAATAATATATGCCTAGAAAAGACAAAAATCAAAAAAACAAATGAAAGGAAAAATTCTTAATCAATTCCGTTTTCGGAATTTTATTAAAAAAAAAAACAAACATGTTTCAAACAATATATTTTAAAATAAAATTTGTTTAATTTTTTTTTAAAAAGCAAATGAGGGGGTGGGGGCCACCAACCCTCCCACTCCCCAGGGCCTACATGGCGGCCGAGGCCGTTGGCACGGCAACCCTACTGTTGGCCGCAGTCGTGGCCAACGCGGCCTCTTCCTTAAAGGAAGGGAGCCGGTGGTGTTAGAATAGGGAGTTGGGGTGGGGGCCACGTACCCCCCCTCCCCCCAAATATTTTATTTTATTTTATTTTATTAATATTAAAAGTTAGTTAATTAGATGTTGTCATGTTTTTGTTTTTAATTTAGTTTGTAATTAATTTAAAATTTAGTTTTAAACTAATTTTAATTTATTAATTTCTATTTTAATTAAGATTTAATATATGTGTTAAATGATAATTTATCTTTTTATTATTAATGAATAAATAAAACATGGGTTTTTGTATTAATAATTTAGTTATTATTAATCAAGTTTATTTAAGGCGTTATTAGATTGGTTAGATATATATATTAGATGGTTGTTGACATATATATATATATATATATATATATATATATAAGTGTTTTTATTTTATTTTATTAGGACATGTATTTTTAATGGATGTTTTTAAAACATGTGGTGGAAATTAAATAATAACAGTATTATTATTGGATGCTTATTATTAATGTATAATAGTAATGTTACACCTATGTCCTCATAATTGTTGTAACTATAGTTGAATTTAGTAATTATTAATTAGGTTAATTTATATTTGATGGGATTTATAAATTAACCTATGGTGAACTTAATATGTATCTTCGTTGGAAATTTAATTATAATTTGTTACTAATTTTAATTGATAAACGAATTTGCGTAATAGGAGGTTATAAATTTATTTATCACAATGTTGTAATTATGTTATTACTAAATTTTGAATTAGGTATTGTTAAGGATGTATATACCATTATGTTATCACTATGATTGATTAGTGCTTTCTAAGATGTGTTATCATGCCATGGTGTATTTTGAGTGATTATCGAAATGAATTAGGTATACTTTTCTTGTATGTGATGTTTTCTTTTTTGGGTATCTGTTAGGGATAGATGACCTTCAGGATGTAAAACCAGAGGTTTTGGGGTTTTGATTTCTTTATGGCATCTTATATGATTGTCAGTGCATGTTTCCATGATATCGTCATGGTCTTGATTCTTATACCCAACCTGATTCGGTTATGTTGTATTTTATGATCTTATGAGGGTATTGTTAACTGTTATGGTTATTTGAGAACCAATGTGCTCATGTATGGGTAGGATGTGATTTGAGATTTATGTATTACATTCATGATTTTGTTATGAGTTTAGGTAGGTTAGCTAAGTGTATAGAGGGGAAGTGGCTTCCAAATTTCCAATGGGGGCCTGGGCTCTAAGTGGCTACTAGGGTAACTCATTGGCAAGATACTTAATAAGTGGAAAATATGAAACATTAAATGGGTTTTAAAATGAACTAATAAGATGTCCGAGTCTCTACCTGTGCCTTGAGTTTATTACATGCTAGGATGGGAGAGTTAGGATCCTTGTCTTCATGAAAGGATTACTGAGCCACATAGAGTCACTTGGGGGCCAGGGTCCAAGAGGGACTACTAGGGTAACTCAAGGGTAGACTTATGTGATGACACTTCCCTATATACAACTTAAGTTATCATACATGGTCGTATCCTCTGGTATTGTGTGGAATTCCTTAATGTGGTTTAGAGAGCTTCTAGGATCTTCCTAGGCATTTATGTAAGATGTCTTGTATACCTTTGACGGTTGCCTTCTTGTTGTATACCTGTGTGAGTGGGCCTATTACTATCTCCTCAACACGGTGGGAGTGAACCTTTGGTTCCATGCGATTGAGTGGTAGTGATTATTATTACCATTGAGATTCTGATGGTTCTTCTTAATGCTTGGATGATCCCTGTTGCAGTTATATTTTCTTATTCTTCTGGAGACTTATTCAGTTACATGTGTTGTATACTTGTACCATATGTGGATATTGGTTGACATCCTTTGGAGGATGTGTTGTATTGTATTGATATGTATTATTACATACCCTGTTACTTGTGCAATGGATGTTGATAAGGTTGTATACCTTGGGTATCAGATGTATATGTGATCTTATTATATGAGATGTATATTATTGGATTCAGTTGATGTATCATTTAGGTTAGTTCTTTGTATTTGTTCTCGTAGATTATTTTTCTTAAGTAATTCTACGTCAAGGAACCCTCGAGAAATTTTATCTATGTATGAGTTGTACTTATGTGTATGTCATGTACTTCATTGTATTGCTTCCGACTTGTTATCATTATTGTTTGTAAACATTTAAAAAAATTTATCTTGTTAACTTAGTGTCAAGTTTAGGTTAGTTCTCCTGGGTTCCCTGGCGGGGCATTACATGCCCCTTGTGGTTAGGTAACATGGTTGTCGTTTCTTTGTCTATACTGGGTGTTGATGTGGGAACATAAGACATTGCTAGAGATTTCAAGGCTTGAGGTGGACAAGGAGGCTTTCCATGAGGCACACACCTTCCTTGATCCCTCAACAAAGAAGGGACATAATACAAGGCACAATGATCTTTATGTGAAGGTTGGACAAGAGGAGTTGGAATAGACACTACTAATTTAAGATTTAGTTCCCTGGACTTATATGTTTGATAAGCTAGAAATGATTCATTATGCTAAAAATGTGAGGGCCCTCCTAGAGTAAGCAAAAAATGATTAAGGAGAAAGTTCCCACATGACACTATAGGATAATTGTTGAAATTAATGGGAAGTAGTACTAAGAGGGGAGGGGTGAATCAATACCTCTAAAACTTTTAACACCTTTCGTAATTCATCATTAGTAATCATTCATTATAGCATTACTGACCATTACTGTTGTTCTTTCTTATGCATGTATTTTTCATTCATAATCTTTAATAGTTTACATCATTCATAGAAAAATTCAAGAAAATGATAAACACATAACACAAGATATGGTATCATAGAAAACTCATGTTAGGAAGTAAAAACTACGGTGGGGAGGGCACCCACAAAACTTCACTATCTATAGAATGGAAGAGATTCGGTTAAGGCTTACAATTTGATCACTTATGATGATCTACCCTATTAGGAGTATTAAGGTGGAGACCTGTTAAGATCTACTCTGTTAAGAGCTTTAGCAACACTTATTTAAGTGTGCACTCAGTTATGAGATTTACAATAAGACTGTTAAGTCCACCTTTCTTCAAAGGATTTCTTATGCGAACTGCACTTGTTAGAATGAGTACAAATGTTGACCTGACTGTATGCAATCTACAATTTCTTATTATAGATCCATTAAAGTTCTCATAAAAATAATATCACCTAAAGTGACTGATCAATACCTTTCTTTGCTTGTTAGTAGCCTCTGTTCTATTCTTGAAACTGATTTGATTCTTTTCTGTCCTTCTATATGAATTCTCTTGTCTAGTCTCTAGATGCTCTCCATGGCTACAATCTTCATTGAACAACTTCTATTCTCAATAGAATGAGCATCTATTTATACAAGTGTTTGAACTATCTTTGAATCAAGCATTACAATGTTAACTCTTAGATCCAAGGTTAAAAACTTGACCTTGATCTTTAGTTTGCATGTTTTAAATCAGTAAAACTAATTAAAACAATATTAAATACATTGCTTCCTCCGCACATAATGGATTTAAAAGAAAATAAAGAAGCTATAAATACAACTTAAGTGATTTATTTGACATGGAAAGTTAGATCCACTTTTAGCGGGATGTAATTAACTTTCGGTTCTTGGTCGTCAAGTTGAACTGAAAGTCTGTCGGTGTTCCTTTGTTTGAACTGATCATTGGGTTACCTTCATCTGTTGGGTTCCTCTCTGTGTTGTTCCTTCGGGTTGAAATATTGTTACTCATTAGGTTTCCTTTACCTTTTTGTCATTGGATAAAGCTGAATAGTGTTTTTCGGGTAACCTTGGCGTCGGGTAGTGTTGTGCCATGTCTGTCGGTGTAGAGTAAACCGATGGTGCAGATCATGTTTTTCCTTGTGTATACTAATGGAAAAATATAATGTCTTCAATCTCCCCCTTTGACATTAGTATCAAAAATTGATATGTGCATAATACTAAAGTGTTTAATATGTACATCATGTTTATATCCTTGTCATTATATGACTCCCCCTAATTGCATGCATCGGTATAGTATAAGTATATGTACATGTATACTATACATTCTATGTTCTTTGCTCTATATGTACATATTATTTCCTCCTTTTATTTCCCCTTTCTTTTACTATACATATTATTTCCCCCTTTTAACTGAGGTGAGTGAACATATCAATATCCCCCTTTCTTTTATACTTATGACAAAAATGTACAACTTATATTAGCCAAAATTGTGACAAAAATGTGTAACTTACAATGTGTCAAGTATATGGGAATGGGTTGTCTTGATATCTTCGATCATTTTCTCCCATTTTTCTTGCAGTTGTTCTAGTGCCTTGTGTTGTAGCTTTAGTTGTGCATGCATATCATAAATGTATTCTAGGACAGACATTTTTGGGGTGGCAATTAATGTATTTGCCTCTGTCACATGTTGTTGCAAAAGTGAAAGTGTCGGTAAGAGTTGAGCTTGGAGATCATTTACCTCATCTCTGTACTTCATCTCTGCAATTTGTATGTCCTATCTCAGTTTATGAGCCTGTTTGATTTGCTTATTGTGCAATTTTATTACTTCTTCATTCTTTGTGAGACTTTGTGCACTTGACTTAAGATCATCATCAATTTGTGCTATCTTGTCGATGTACTCCTGTGTGAGTAGATCAAGTGTGCACAATTTTTTTATCAAATTAATAGCTTCTGATATGATTGGATCAAGTGTGCTTACCAATTCAGATAGCTTTACCTTTTTCAATGCCACCTTTTGGCTTATATTTTCTGGTAGCTTGAACTCATACTTTTGTTCAAGCCTTTCTTCCATAACCTTCTCAACATCTATGTTCTGAGATGTTATTGCATCTCTAAGTACCACCAGTTGATCAAGCATTGGATCTTTTTGATCAATATCTACATCAGGTACAATCTGTTGAAGTATTCCTCTTGCTACTTCCAATACCTAGAACACACCCCTCTACATTAATCCAAAGTTGGATCTTATGATTCCATCCATTAAAATTCTCTATAACACCAAATACTCAAAAATCACACTTAACACAGAATTGCAGTCACTTTCACTATTCAAAAACTTGCTTACAAAAACTCATGCCTCAGGAAATGAGTCAAAATACATCCTTAATATGCTTCCTCCTTGTTTCTAGGCTTGTTTCATTACTTTCCCACTCCTACAATAAGGGGAATCTAAAGTTGTCGAGTTGCATGCAACATTTGCAAAAATTGCAAATGTTGTCATGACAACTTTTGAGCAACTTTCGGCATCTTTGCATTTATGCCTCCTCCCTATATTTTAGGGCCTCTAACCCCTATAGATCGATGAACCAACCTCATAAATTCCTATAAAATCATCTTTCCTTCTATGCTAGGGTCTAGGACACATTTAGGCCATATTTCCCATTTAGACCAAAATTGCAATAAAGAAACCTAACTAAACTAGGTTGGATTAGATACTAACTATCTATCCACCTTGTAACACATCTTGCATGACCTTCTAAGGTCCAATTTAAACACAAATTTTGACTTGGCTAAGGTCAGATACAAGCCAAAACTTGAGCGCTTTGTTTGTTGCTTTCTTTAGTTTGTCTTGAATGATCTTTCTCTCACAGAGTCTTGCATATTTGGTCAATTCAGTTGGATCCAATGTCCTTGGATAAAAAACTGGAATCTCAATTATTTCATCTAGTGTTACTGGATTCTTATGCTTTCTCTTCTTCTTCTTTGAGACTTTCAGGGATGTAGATGTATGAACTACCATAGCTAGTTCATTTGTCCTTTTTGAAGTGCTTGGTGAAGGCTTGGTTGAAGATTATTCCAGTGTCTTCTGCTCAGGGTTCACCTGTCGGTTAGGTGAAGACGTCTCTCTATCATCCTTTGGTGTCTTTGCAGATCTTTCTTCTATTTTATTTCCATCTCATCTTTCTTTTCTTCTTCACTCTTTTCTTTCTGTGTGTCCTCTTCTGCCTTTAGTGTTTCTTCTTTATTTTGATCAGTAGATGTATCTTTCTAATCATCGGTTGCAGCTTGCTCTGTAGTTTTGTCCATTGTATTATCTGTGGTGTCTTTTGTTTCATCCTCACCCTTGTCCTCGGGTGTGTTTGTGTCCTCTGCAGTAGATCCATCATTACCCTCTAATATATTGATTTCCTTCATTAATACAGGCATATTGCTTTGAGTGGTAGCTTGGGCTTTATCCAGAGTGGTGTCCTGCTTGTTGGTTTAATCTTTTTGAGAAGTGACATCCTCATCTTTTTGCATCATCTCTGTAGGGTCTACTTCTATGAAGTCCATGACTTATGTGTCCTACCATGTTTCATCAGCAACATTCATATCTTTATCATTTGATGTCTTTAAATCTTGTTGTTGTCCCTGATCCTTACATGTGATGAATATTACTTCATCTTTCTTCTTTGGATCTTTATCAAAGTCATACTTGGTGATATCTTGGATGCCAAGATCATCCATGACTTTGTCTAAGTTTATGGGCTCATTATCACTTTCAATATTGTCCAGAGCAGTTTGTTGAGGACTTTCTTTGTCTTTCTCCTCCTCTCTATGAGGTGTGTTGGTGAGAAGTAATTGATTCTCACCACTTGTTGACTCTATCGGTAGATCCAGGAGTTGTCTCCATTTTGTTTCAGTCATTGTGTCCAGCTCTATGAACTTGTCTTCTAGTACTTTGTATGCCCTTATTTTGGCTACAAATTTACCTGAATGCTTCTTCAATATTTCTTTGATTTCTTCAATTTTAGATTCGCGAGGCATTAGTTTAACAAGTACCCTCTCCCTTGCTTCTCTCTTGGTCTATAGAGCATATGACCATTGTTGAGATACTTTGTTACCAAGCTCCTTGGGTATTTGATTTACAAATTCAGCTGGTACATATTTGTGCTTGATCATTGACCTTATGATTGCATCTTGTATTTTGTTTTGGTCCTATAGTTTCAGTGTATCCCATTGTCTGATTCTTTTGTCATGCATTGTGCCAGATGCAGCAATATGCTCAACAGCTTCATCAACAGTTTGACTCTTGTAATTCTTCTTTACGATATCAGACTCATCATCTTTGGTATCCTCTATGTCAGCCTTTGTCCTAACCAACCTTTTCCTCTTCTTTGGAGGTGTTGTTTTCATAGTTTGTTGCTTGGTTTTCTTTGTTGGCTACTTCCTCTTATAGGTCCTTACTTGACCTTTCTTAAGAGGGGTAGTGTCGGTTTTAGCAGTTTGACTTCTTGTCTACTTCTTTGTTGGAGGTGGAGGTGTATCAGATTTAGTCTCCTTAGAATCTAATTTTTGTTCTTCTTATCCCTCACTGATGGTGCCCTATTCATCAGTTTCCTTAGGTTGTTCTTGTTCCTCCTCAGTGACTGATAGAATATTCTTGAGATTATTAATCGTCTTATCTTTCTTATTGACAATTTTCTTGATTTCTAGGCCTCATTTTATCTTTGATCTAGCCTCTTCATAGGTTCCAAACCTAGGTTTTTTGCTATCAATAGGCTCATTGATCAATGCATCAATAACATTGGTTACTTGATCTATATTGATTTCATAATCTAATGGTGCTAACCAAGTTGTTCTTGGTACAACCGGTTTGATATGAGTGAAATCAGTATCTACCATAAAGCATATTTCATCCTTATATTTTTCAACAAGTTGTTCAGGAATCCTTGTTCTTTCCATCATCTTTTCCTTGAACTCAAGTATGTAGACATAACAGATTCAAAATTGTCCCCTAGTGACTTAATCAGTTCACTAATCTATTGTGTTACCAGCTTGGTAGTGTCCCATTTTACTTTTTCTACTGAAGGAAAGTATTATTGAAAATAGAAAAAGATACACATGATAAGTGAGACGAAATTACATGTGTTGGTCTTTGTAGACCTGATTGTGATCATGTTCTCATCAAGTTGTTTTAACAAGATCTCACACAGATCCATCTGAATTCCTTTGGTCACTATCTTGTAAGTTGTGCTTATGGATGTTGCAGATATGTTGTTCAATCTACTTTCTTGAAAAATCTTATACCCAATTACACATGCACCGAAATTCAGTTCTTCGTCAGTGATGGTGTTTACTTTTAGACCTCTATTGTCCCATTTAGATTTTGTGAGTTTTCAACTTCTTTCCTAGAGGGATGCTTGTGTGCCCTAGGTTTGTCAGTTATTGGATAACTAGTGACAACGTGAAGGACATCCTTGGTGATTTGTTTGGGTTGATCCAACCACAACTTCTGGTCATGCAATCTTCTAAGTACCAACCTGATCCAGTTGGTCTTGAAGTCCCTCGGGAAATGTAGGGCATTAGTTAACCCTTTGACTTCCAAGTGTTTGTGTTCTTCCTTCAAGTCACCTTTGGCATCACAGAGCTTCTTATAAGCTTCATCCATTTCAAGATCTCCTAACTCAGCAATTGTGTAGTGAATATAAGACCTAACGTCTTCTATGAGAAAAACCCTAGGTGGGATTTTTAAAAAGGCTCCAATTTCATCAGGTTTTGATGCGATCTCTAGGCATATCTTTTATTTGGGCTCTAGACAAGTGTTATTCTTAATCAACTTAACCACATTTTGTTTATCGTTCTTGATCTTATCAGTTCTTGAGGTGGTTGCCATTATTTTTCAAGTTTTAGGGCTTTCTTGAAATTAGGGCTTTCTTGAAAGTAACGATAAAGTGCTTTTGGTGCCCTCGGTACTTACTTCAATCTGTGATAATGGTTATTGACCTGGTTTCTGTGTTTTGAATCGAGTCAAGGATGCTTTTTCTTTCTCCTCTTCAATCACTCTATTTTTTGCTCTGCTTTCTCTTCAAACTGCGGGTGCAAAATGAAGTAGTTTCGTCGACTATTTATAGGCTTTTCCCCTAAGTCAAAAATAAATTCTTCAACGACTCGTCAAGTCATTAAGATGGAGTCCATCGGGAAGACTTTCACAATTATCGTCGGTGATGTTGAGGATGCTCGGGATAGTTGTTACCAATATTGCTTTTACCGACGGATATCAGTATTCTGTCGTGACAACTTTATGACTTTGCATTCTTACCGACAGGTGTCGGGTTACATTGGTAACTTAACCATTTTATGTGTTTACCGACCATTTCTGGTAAGTGTAAGCAGCTCATCCATTAAGTTCACCGATGATTTTTGGTAAGTGTATACCGACGGGGTTGTTCCCTCAGAATTGTAACAATTAACATAATATGTATCTTTATTATGCAGATTTTGACTATCTAGTAATTTGTATAATGGAACTGATGCAAAATATGACTTAGTATAATGCAGTTCCTGTAACACTCGTAAATTGGCATCTTGCAACCCTAACCAATTTTGTTGCATTTGGCACTCTTCTAGATCATCAAAGTCCTATTGTACTAGGCAATTCTGAGTTTTAACTGACTCTACTCGACCTAAGTGTCAAATGCAGAAAATCCTAAGTTTGCATTAATCATACATCATATTTAATTTCTAAATATCTATTTGGCTAAACAAACCTTATGATCGAATTAATTTAATTATAAAGTCCTAGCACTTTAATTAAATTAAATTCACCCTCTTTAGCTAATACACATAAAAAGGAATTAAATAATATTTAATTATTAAATAAATATCCTCATTTTCAATAATAGAATTTAATTATTCAGATAATTGAGAAAAAGCAATTACGAGGTCATATTTATATATTTAATTAAATATTGTCAACAAAATCTTTTCTTCGGTTCATAATTGGAAACTTCTCTTTAATTATGCTTTAAAGAGAAAGAAAACAGATAAATCAAATAAAACAGTTAAAATCAAAGAAAGAAAACAGTTAAAGAAAAGGGAAAACAATTTATTGTTTTCTTTTAAAGAAAGATTTCTATTCTGAACTGGCTTTTCTATCTGTTTTATTTCAAAAGAGGAAACTTTCCATTCTGAACAACCTCTGAGTCTATAAAATAACTCTCATTCTCTCATTCAAACCCCCACTCACTTTCATGCATTGTTAGAATATTGAATTATTGCTACATTTATTGATAATCTCATATAGAATAATTTTATTTTGTAATAGATTACTTTCAATTTCTAGAATAATTGCATTGAAATCATGTCTTAGATTAATCTTGCATCTTTCAATTCTTAGAATAATCTTGCATTGTATTGCATTCATGGAGAAAAATCCTTCGTTCCTAGATTGGTCTATGGTTGTGAGACTCTCATTTTGAGAGCTATTTTGAAAACCCCATCTAGATAGAAGGCAACAGGTCGAATCATGCATGCAGATAGGATGAATAATCTCATATTCAGTCTTGTGTGTATTTGGTGAAGAAGGACTATGTTGAAGTGTATGGTGAGTTAACAAGGCCAAATTTACCACATACATTTATGGTGCCCACCGTGAGGCAGCTTAACAGTGGTTTGCAAGACGCTGAAATAAAGAAAAGCTATCATAAACTTCTAACGCGTTTATTGCAGGACGCTGATATGAAGAAAGGCATTACAAACTACTAATGGGTTTATTGCAGGACGTTTGTCGAAGACCTTGCATGTTTTCACAAATTCTTATATCTATTTTTAGTAGTTAAAACACACTTCGGTTGGTGCTTAAAATGAATCATTGTCTTGCGTGATTGAAGTGTTTTTTAGATTGTAATCCTAAGAACTACATGAACAT